>JAWNZC010000348.1:3432500-4032500 GCA_035771165.1 Paragorgia papillata
TACGCCTAACGTAGTGAATCAAGTTGTTGTTGCATGCCTCCGCCAGAAGGTTGTGTTTGTCCGTTTGGCTATCAGTCTGTCACTAGCATATCTCAAATGTAATGAAAGCGGTTGGGAAAGAGAAAGCCCTTGAATGACCAAGGCACACATACACCTCAAGCCATACAGTTGCTAAAGAAAAATATGAAAGTGCCTACTTTTGTATTTCCTTAAATGAATATCCATCTTCCCAAGTCTCCACGAAATGGGCACCTTGCCTGAGAAACAAAACAAAACAAAACACAGAAATACAATGTAAGCAAAACGACGGTACAGTAAAAAAAGGTCGGAAGACCAGTTAGAAGTTAAAGTAAACTAAGAGAACAGAAACATCACGTTTGATTATAAAGAGAAAAGTATCTTTCTTGAAACTAAATCATCCAAAAATATGCAAAATTCCCTGGCTACACTTGCACCTAAAAGTGCTATATTAATACAGTGGCAGTAATGAGAGTTAAGAATGTTAGACTGAACATTCATTGCGACTCTCTTTTCTTTTAACTTACCTTGTGGGAATATATTGACCAAGTCGCAGTCGATTATTCATACTCTCCCGTTTCACTTTCATCTTGTGTTGTCTTGACTTAGAAAAAGAAAGCCCAGATATTAGGTCTAATTCGCAATGAAACTAACTTTGACTTAAGTTGGGGGGCTTTGTCCACCCACCTTAGCTAACGAGGCTGGAGCCAAGAAAGCATGCATAAATATGAAACTTGTCAAAAACAAGGCAATTGAATAAGTTTTGTGAGTTTTGTAAGTTAACACCTACCTCTTCAATCAAAAGTTCTTTTATGAATTCAATACACTAGAAGAGTAGAAGAAAACAGGAGAAAAGTAAAAATGAATGTCATTCGATAAACGGAGAAAAAAAAACAAGAACAAGAAAACACTAAATACCTTCTCGTTAGTTTTCTTTAATTTTTCTTCTGTTTTCTATAACAACGAGAAGCAAAAAACGATCTAAAGACCATATCTAGGTCAATGTCTAAGTTATACTAAGCCAAAAAACAGTAATATGATGCGATTTCTTAATTTTTTCGAAGCAAACTATTTTGTACACCACATGACTGTACAATAATACTACATGTACATGGTAATATCTGCATTGTCAAATACCTTCACGTCTTCCATTTGTCGTATCAAATTAGCATTCAACTAAAAAGTAACAGTGGTCCATTATAAACTGAATATTAATAGAAACCATTTTTGAAGTAATGTATCCAACACGAGTCGGTGTTCTTCCTCCAAAGATATATAGCCAAGCAAGTTTTTAACCAGCTTGGCTTTATTTAGACGTCGGAAAACGAACACTGACTGTGTTGGATATAGCTTCTTAAAGAAATCTATATTTTAAGAGAAAACCGACCTAAAAGTTCACTAAATTCGACCGTAATCTTTCTCTAATTTGTAAATAGTAATTAAATATTTATTTCATTTGATTGAAATAAATATTGATAATGATTCATGGGAATTATTAATGGTTTGAAAAAACAACAGTCCCATTCGGTTGACCAAATCACTGGCTCCAGTTGGGTATGTTAAAAAAACAGAGCCGAGTCACCCGAGTGAGTGTGTCTCTATCACTGGATAGATCGGGTTGGAATGTTTCTGGTTAACCCATACCATTAGATCTGGTTGGGACGCTAGTATGTATACTGCAAGGTGCAACAAGAGGATTTTTGAAAGGGAGGTCGTTTTTAGCTTTTGAACCTTGGGTCCTAAAACGGCATTCCGTGCATTCTGAAGACATTTCTGACCAAAATATAAAAAATTTAAATCATATGTTCTAGGCGTCAGAAAGAGTAGAAAGTAGAAGTAACTTTTGACCTCCAATATTCCCCTCGCAACCGCCCAAAAATGGGGGGCGGGCGGTCACACCCCTTGACCCCCGACCCCCAGGTCGTCCGCCTGGTATACTGTAATGGTTATGGATATTTCAAGCGGATAGAGCAGTCTTAGCGTGAATGCAATATACCATGGTTTAGATGTATCTGCTTGACCAACTTGTTAGATAGCCTTAGATCCGGTTACCATTGATGCCAATTTTAAGCTCACATGTTTCAAAATACAAATTTGACAAAATATTTACATTATCCAATTCTTTTATTTTGTCGTCTTTTTCCTGTGATGAAGCAATGTCAAAAGAAGCCTTATGCTCAAGTTCCTGCAAAATAGAGCAACGTAACAAATAAACAACAATTGTTGGATAAAGTTGAATATGACACGAGAAATTAAATTCTTGATCATTGATATCATGCATAATCAGAATCAATTGACGGTACCGAAAAAGATGGCGGCGGTACATTTAACCATAATGCTTTGCAACCTGAAATCAGCTCAAATAACAACTAAACATTGTTTATCACGCTAAATGGATTAAATAAGCAAGAACTTCATTTCTACCAAAGTTTACCCCAGTGCTGGAAAATGTCCGGCAGCACCGCTGCCAGGAAATGTTTTGTAAAAGTTGTTCGCAGGAAATTTTTGTATCTTGCAGGAAATATTTGTCAGTTTTTTTAATCCAAGTCAAAGTTTAAAGATAAATTTCCTATTCTTCAAAAAATCGAAAAGCGTCACGGTCACACAATCACACAGTTTTGATGGGCATCACTTTTGATCGAATATCAAGTTTCACATTCGATGACTCATCTTTCTATATTCTTGCGAAACCCAGCGGGGATTTGTAAAAATTTGTAAAAGGTTTATGACATCATTTACATGACCTTAACCTGTCTAAGTTTCGTATATCCTTGCGCAAATGACGCAACGATTTGTTCTAGAAAACAAGGAAATATTTATCATTTCAGTACAGTGTTGCTGTTGCAGGCTGCAGCTGTCATTGTGTATTTGCAAGAATGCAAGCTGCTTTTATCTTATTCAACTGTTTCAGCATTTCGATTTTTGACGCTAGTATACTTGTATTACGTAGTATTCAATTGAAAAAGTTCGCTATTTCAAAGTATGTATAGATACCACATTCAGATAAATTATGGTTTTGAGATACAAACTTGCAACTCTGGTGGTATCACAACTTATAAAATTGAAAAATTCTATCAGGCAGGAAATCGTTAATTTAGTTTAACAGGAAATATTTATTTTTGGATTTTGCTGCCAGGAAGAAAAATGCTTTATCTAGGACTGAAGTTTACCCTTTTAATACCGTATTTTCTGATTATTCTCAAGAAACACTATTTAATGCGCGCAAAGGATTGTGGTTAAATGTATAAGACGCCATCTTTTTCGGTACGGTCAATTATGGTCTCTTTGCAAAGAGTGCTACATGCATGGACCGGCTACGCACGCTAAGTCTTTAGAAGTCAGAATACTGATGTTTAGAGTAAATCTAAAAAACATAATATCAAGAAGATTCAGATAGCAAAAATTTTCAGACGCAAAAAGTCTCACGCATATAGTCTCATATAGTAAGAAGTTTCAGATAGCGAAAGGTTTCAGATGCAAGAAGTCTCGTGCATATGGTCTCATATAGTAAGATGTTTCAGATAGCAAGAAATTTCAGATAGCAAGTAGCTGCACACGACAAGAGTCAAGAAATGTAGATATGGAAATCAGTTTACCTTCAGCTTGTCCATCAGAAGATCAGTCTGTATGCGAAAAAAAGAGAAAACAATAAGAAAATGTATTTGTTAAATCGTGCATAATATAGATGGACATACAAACTACAATAACAAAATTCATAGCAAAATGCCGTGAGAACAAACGCTGCAATTACCTGTGTTGATTCGTGAATACATATAGTTTCTGTTCCACTTGCAGTCAAAGGAGCTGGAGGAAAGGTTTCACTAATTCTTCTTCTGAAAATATTTTGCTGCTGTCCCAAAAGATATGGAAGAGTCGAGCCACTTTCCATCGGACTCTGTAAAATGTGTATTAAACATTTCATTTTTTTTGCATGTATAGTACACAATATAAAACTAATGGCAGTTACTGCAACATTAAACAGTTGTGTTTGTAAAAAAATATAAACAACTAAGCAAAGCCAGAGTGTAAATGAAACCTGTAAGAAAGCTAAACATAAAGTAGAAAAAGCCTTCACCAAGAGTTGATCGTTAAATCTGGAGATAGGCCAAGCATATTACAGAATGCTAGATTATCAGATTATATATTTATATAAGGTTGGGAGGTTTATATAAGGTTGGAAGGTTTATATAAGGTTGGGAGGTTTATATAAGGTTGGGAGGTTTATATAAGGTTGTGAGGTTTATATAAGGTTGTGAGGTTTATATATTGCGAGGTTTATATAAGGTTGTGAGGTTTATATAAGGTTGTGAGGTTTATATAAGGTTGTGAGGTTTATATAAGGTTGGGAGGTTTATATAAGGTTGTGAGATATATATAAGGTTGTGAGATTTATATAAGGTTGCGAGGTTTATATAAGGTTGTGAGGTTTATAGAAGGTTGGGAGGTTTATATAAGGTTGGGAGGTTTATATAAGGTTGGGAGGTTTATATAAGGTTGCGAGGTTTATATAAGGTTGTGAGGTTTATATAAGGTTGGGAGGTTTATATAAGGTTGTGAGGTTTATATATTGGGAGCTTTATATAAGGTTGGGAGGTTTATATAAGGTTGGGAGGTTTATATAAGGTTGGGAGGTTTATATAAGGTTAGGAGGTTTATATAAGGTTGGGAGGTTTATATAAGGTTGGGAGGTTTATATAAGGTTGGGAGGTTTATATAAGGTTGGGAGGTTTATATAAGGTTGTGAGGTTTATATAAGGTTGTGAGGTTTATATAAGGTTGTGAGATATATATAAGGTTGTGAGATTTATATAAGGTTGCGAGGTTTATATAAGGTTGTGAAGTTTATATAAGGTTGGGAGGTTTATATAAGGTTGTGAGGTTTATATAAGGTTGTGAGGTTTATATAAGGTTGCGAGGTTTATATAAGGTTGTGAGGTTTATATAAGGTTGGGAGGTTTATATAAGGTTGGGAGGTTTATATATTGGGAGCTTTATATAAGGTTGTGAGGTTTATATAAGGTTGGGAGGTTTATATAAGGTTGGGAGGTTTATATAAGGTTAGGAGGTTTATATAAGGTTGGGAGGTTTATATAAGGTTGGGAGGTTTATATAAGGTTGGGAGGTTTCTATAAGGTTGGGAGGTTTATATAAGGTTGGGAGGTTTATATATTGGGAGCTTTATATAAGGTTGGGAGGTTTATATAAGGTTGGGAGGTTTATATAAGGTTGGGAGGTTTATATAAGGTTGGGAGGTTTATATAAGGTTGGGAGGTTTATATAAGGTTGGGAGGTTTATATAAGGTTGGGAGGTTTATATAAGGTTGGGAGGTTTATATATTGGTAGGTTTATATAAGGTTGGGAGGTTTATATAAGGTTGGGAGATTTATATAAGGTTGGGAGGTTTATATAAGGTTGTGAGGTTTATATATTGTGAGGTTTATATAAGGTTGGGAGGTTTATATAAGGTTGTGAGGTTTATATATTGGGAGGTTTATATAAGGTTGAGAGGTTTATATAAGGTTGGGAGGTTTATATAAGGTTGGGAGGTTTATATAAGGTTGGGAGGTTTATATAAGGTTGTGAGGTTTATATATTGGGAGGTTTATATAAGGTTGAGAGGTTTATATAAGGTTGGGAGGTTTATATAAGGTTGTGAGGTTTATATAAGGTTGTGAGGTTTATATAAGATTGTGAGGTTTATATAAGGTTGTGAGGTTTATATAAGGTTGTGAGGTTTATATAAGGTTGGGAGGTTTATATAAGGTTGGGAGGTTTATACAGTATAAGGTTGGGAGGTTTATATAAGGTTGGGAGGTTTATATAAGGTTGGGAGGTTTATATACATGTAAGGTTGGGAGGTTTATAACCTGTATATAAACCACGGTACATCAAAGAAAACCGACTTGATCATATTATAAACTACAGTATTTAACAGACATAAGTATAAAATACTAGTTAAATTATACTTTTTTGAAAAGGTATGGTCTAGCCTAGGAGGCTTGTGATAATTTTTTCTTGAAAACCAATTTTACAGATTTTTTATGGAAAAATCGTTAATAACTTCGGTTTTATCAGTCATTTTCTTGAATGTACATGTTGGGGGTGAACCACCATACAACAGTGCTAGCCATGCACTCACTATAGCCTTGCACACACACAAAGATACATGGTACAGTATATCTTACCACAACTTCATCATCAAATGTTGAAATCTGCTTTGGACTTGGAATTGAAAGGACTTTAGTTGGTGGTGTTATAGTACCATTTGTCTGAAAAACAAAAAAAATGTCTGATGCTTTTCTTCATTACAAGAAACCAATTTACAGCATACTGTAGTAAGTGTACCCGAAACGTGGCAGTCATTCTGACTAGCACATCTGTGGCTTGTCAGCCAGCTTTTGACAACACATTGTACTCACCCTAGAGAAATAGCCAGTGATTTTCTTACCAGCAGATTCAGGTTTTCCAACCTTGGGCTGACCTAAATTAAGATACAGTACAGTATACCATCAAATATCTAAAGCTTGACATGATGATTATTATTAGATATAATGTAAGTTTTCATTTTGTAAAGTTTTCATTCCTGAACTTCAGGACTTCACTACTTCATGAGAACGATAATCAGAGGGAGTGTGTTGTTAGCGCGCTGCCTCTCACCAAAAAGTTAAGCCCGGTTAGACGGGGTTAGTACTTGCCACTTGGATGGGTGACCGCTTGGGAATCACCCCGTTGTCGAGCTTTGACCTTATGCGAGTAGAGTTGTATTTGATCTCTCCTGTGCTTCGAGGGTTTTTCGCCGGGTTCTCCAGTTTTCCTCCCCCCATAAAATCAACACCTAACATCTTAGCTGTGATCCGTGGTCTGAACTGTGGTGTATGGCAGCTGCCAGTGGAGCGCCTTTGATATGCCTCAACACGGCCATGTTGATCTGCGTCCTTCGTAATTCAGCCGCTGGCTGCGAGTAATCCTTTATCCTTTGAACATTGTTTATATTCGTCAAATACTAACGTCGCTTTATTCCAGAATGCATGCTGGTCGTTGTTACCGAGGCGATAAAAACCTAAATTTTGCTAATCAAAGCGATTTTTTGCCTTATCCATAATTAATTACATATATACAGCAAAACGATGTTCATCCGCTGAGCCTTTTAGTTGTAGTTAAGAAATTGATTTTGAATAAAACTCGTCCTAGATAGTACAAGATGTACGAAGAAATTATGTCGCTGTGGAAAGTGACTTAAGAGTAAGTTTTCTTTGGAAACGGCACTGTGTGCACAAGTAAATCATTATAGTTTTACGTATTATTATTATTATTCTTTATTTAAGGAGGATAAGTTTCTCAGCAGAGCTGGTGGGGTCCTCCATTTACAGCTAAGACCTATATGTGTTGATTTTACGGAGGGAGGAAAACCGGAGAACACGGCGAAAAACCCTCGAAGCACAGGAGAGACCAACTAATCTCTACTCACATGAGTCCCCACCCTGAGAACGAGGTTATTCCCAGACGATCACCCATCCAAGTACTAACCCCGTCTAACCGGGCTTAACTATTGGTGAGAGGCAGCGCCCTAATAGCATGTCACCATTGCCGGATTAACCATATGGCAATTTAAGTGGCATATGCCGCGGGCCCCGCGCTTTCGGGGGGCCCCGCGCTTTCGGGGCTGTGCTTGAAGATATGAATTTTATCTTCTCGTGGTAAAAACGATATTTTACTCATTCGCTATGCTCATTCATAAAATATTGTTTTCACCACTCGAAGATAAAATCCATATCTTCGCACCACCGTGTAATATCCTCTATATATATGATAGTATACTATTGTTCCTTGCTGGGCTTGAACCATCTTGAACTTCGAAGTGTGGATCGAAGTTAGTAATGTTGTAGTACTCGTACTATTCGTCAACTAGAAGGATGCCAATTGGAGTGCTACTAACGCCCCACATGCATCTTTACTTGATTGACACAAACTCAAGGTCAGGTCACACCGCTGTGGTCAGGTGTTCCTTGGGAACATGTGCTTGCTATTAGCAATGACTGTAAACTCAAAGTGCTTGCTAAAAGTTTGCTAAAATAATTTCCAGAACATACATGTACATGTATTTTGTATGATAATCAGTGATGACTAGTAAAAATTAACTGCCAAAAGTACTGCCAAATAAATTGTAATAATTTAAATAACCAATCAATGACCGGTGATCAGCATTGATTTTGAACATGTATTATTTTATCAACAACTATCTAACACATTTACTTAAATAAATAAATACAGCTTTGTTAGTCAGTTTGAGAATCTTAAACATTCACCTGGATGATCACCATCTTGGGCTTTTCTTTTTCGTTTTACCAACTTTTCAGGTTTTATCTCTGACACAGTCTAAATTGTAGAAATTACATAATAATAGAAGCCTATTATAAAGAAAAATTGCTGAATACTGCAGTGCTCTGCCTCATGGAAGATGAGAAAAACTGCCAAATATTATATAACAACTGTAGAACCAAGCTGAATAAAATCTCATCACTGATGATTAGTCAGTAGCAAACAGAGAAATTACTTTGACTATGACAGTGCAAACACAATGACAAACCACAATATTTTGAGATAATCAAGTTTCTTTTCAGTATTGTCACAATGATCAACAAGATTTCTGATGCTAATACAAGCACAGTGTACATTGATCTAATGTACTGTACTCAAAGGGGATTGCTAGCTAATAAACGGTATATGACACAGCAGTGGTGTACTGTAACTTTGGGCTAGGGTGCCCCTGGCCCAAACTGAAAGGGTCCCCTGGCCCTGGGGGACCTAGGGCGCGAAGCCCCCAAATTGAATTTCACATGCCCCAGAAGTGCATTTTCGGCGATTCCGTGTGGCATTTTCGGCGATTCCGTGTGGAATTTTCAAAAAAATTAATCGGTATAACAAGGGGAAATTCATCATTACATAATATCAAATGTTTGTTGGATTATAACAATATTTATCAACCCGTTGATACTGGCAGGTGAAGCCGTCTTATATCAAGCCGTCTGACATCCATTTTTGTACCTTTATTAACCTGTTGCAATGTTCTGTATTTTTTATGAAACTGTTTGAAACTTCGTACCAATATTTAAATGATGGAAAGCTATACAGTTTAACAACGACTGACGATTTCCCAATAAATACGTGAAAATGACGGAATGCCCATAAAGGACATCCGACATCCTGGCTCAGGGGCCCCCCAGTGAAAGGGGGCCCCCAGCTCTTGCCGGGCAGCGCCTATAGTTGTTACACCACTGTGACACAGAACCAGAAACCATCGCACCTATACCGTATTTTCCAGACTATAAATCGCAACTTAATTCTTTAATCCAAAATCTAACATCATGAGGTTTATACTGTACAGTTTATTTAAATGGGAATGAATTAAGCACTTTTTTAGATACTGTACAAGACTTTTTCTGTTATAATTATTCTAAAAAAATGACTGTACTAAAGTTACTCAATTGGAGCTGGCATGGAATGACAGGAATGGGTTTATAATGGCTTAATATTAACAAACTAAATGTTTCAAGAATCTAAAACAATCTTCACTACAGTAATTTTATAGAAAAAAATATCCTAAAAATATTAATTTTACTAATTACATGTAATATGCCTTTAAAATTATGCTACTTACCTCAAACTCTTTATCCGCATCTGAGATTCCAGATGAAGCATTGCTTAAATTTGAATCTTGATTTCTTGACTTTATAACAGATTTTGTAATAATAAAAAAAATTATTTCAATTACGGTAACTTTTTGACCCTGAAAGACTAGTTTTCCTGCCTTTCCCATCAGGTAATAATAATAACTAAATGTAGTTGAAAGGCCAGAAAAATGGCCTTCACACATACATGCGTTTCTACGCAGTATTCACAGCAACACAGTGGTTACCAGTAGTGTCACAATGAAAATACCAACATAAAATGCAATTTGGCATAAACCAAATTGTAAATTCAGGGGGAGTGTATGTGCTCTATAATAGTCAGGATTAATCATTTAAATAATGTGAATTGAGCATGGCCTTTTACATACTGTATGAAAATTGAAAAGTTAAAGTAAGTAGCATGAACAGCAAAGCTTGGTAGAGGTACTGTGACAAATATAAACACACAGCATGATCTCTACATGCGAGAGCTTTAGTGTGTGCAACCTCATACTGTGGATCTTAAATCTACACTTGCCATTCACTCATTACAACATTACAATGGCCCCCCTCAAAACAGCAGTACTGATAGAATATAGATTGGATCAGTAATTTACTGATGTTACCCTACAGTATTAGTGCTGATTTGAAAACTGAAGAGAAGGGAGTATATGGGCGCTTTCCAATTGACAAGGTTAGACCGGTCAGTCTGGCCAGAATGGACTTGCTTTTGATTAGGACCAAATTTTCCAGTCTGACTGTCCTAAGTCTCAAATGAATCGTGTTCCATTTAACCGGACTGACCAGTCTAACCGTGTAAATGGAAAGCCCCCTATGTAGGTTGTAAAATATATCAAAAACAATTTGACAGGCCAGAAAAGCCACTTGACTGCCTAGCTACTGCATTTTGAAATGCAGTAAAATTTTTGAAATCAGGTCTTCTGAAAACGTGATTCTGAGCATTCTGGAAAACAAAAGTACTCTAAATTGGAGAGCAAAGTAGCAAACAGCAGCAAAATCTATTGTTTTCTTTGTCTATATTTAACAATTAGTCACCCACACTATTTTTTACTGAAAACACATGCATTTGTGTCAGCGGTTGTAGAATGCAATTATGCTAATGAACGATCCCATTATTTTTATTTTTTAATACATGATGTTGTCATGTTGATAGGGTTATGGTTGATGTCCGCCCTTGGCAGATTAAAATAATCACCAAATTTAGTCCTAAAATACTAAATATTTTGCAAAAACATAGGAACTTGTATCTTGTGATCTATTTATGTGCAATGACTGTTGAACGTCATAGCAAAACTAAAGCTTGTATGGTTGTATTAAAGAACTAAAGACGAAATACTGGAGTTTTGTTTTTTTGACAAAATTCTGAAGGTACATGTACAGTAACTGTGCTGTCTTAATTGCAATGAATACTAAATTAATATTGGATGTAGAATTACAGTTTACACTGGTAGTTTACACTTTACCATACCCAAGTCATCACTGTGTCAGGTTAGCGTATATTACCGTATTTTCTGGGTGATAACCCGCGGGTTACCTCTTAATTTTGCTAGGAAACATAATTAGTGCGGGTAATAGGGTGGTGCGGGTAATCAGGGTTTGAGATTTGCGGTATCCCAGTATCCCGACGATACCAGTTTTTAATTTTGGATACCAGATGTTGAAACCTTGGTATCCCATTGGGATACCAAGGAAATCTTGCTAAAATACCAATATTAACCAAGATAACTATATCATAGAAATTACTTTAAGTCAGAAAGAAGTTGGCACCCATTTCAACGTGTTTTTATTCCATTTTCGTTAACATACAGTACCGCTCGCGAGTAAGGTAACATCGACTCGTGAGTACACGCGTGTACTCGCGCGTCATAGCGAGTACTCGCTTCGGCTTGTTACGCACGAGTACTCGCATTTCTAGTGAAACCAAACATTGGCAAATACTCGCAACTCGCTACTCGCGAGCATTGCGAGTCAGTATCACCTATAGGATCAGGAAACTACGGGACATTTATATGAAAGAAATAATCAAAGCAATCAACTTTACGACATAATAAATTAAAACGACTAAGACTTATGCAAGTTTCGTTAGACAGCATTTCAATACATGGCGACGGCTGTTATTGAAGTATAATATGCACTGTTATCATGAGATGAACAATCTAAGTTTGACTTCAACTGATGGAAACGACAGAGCAATCAAAGACAAGTTATATGATGATATGATACATAGAAACAATTACTGTATTAAAGGCACGGCATTTCAATATACATCCATATGTTAAAGAATACTCACAGTTTGTCGTTAAAGGCGTCGCTCCGTCACTGACATGCACGTCTTCCACTGAAATTATAGATTTTCGAATAATCACAAAACTTTACTTCCAGTTAAACATCCATATTAAATTTCCACAGTTGGCATTTAGTGTGTATCCAAATGAACGTTTGCTATGAAGTTTTGCGGGAATTAACCAAAACGCTATACAGTTGTATTAGCACTTGGTCTTGAGCGGTGTTTATGTTCTGCTTCAAAAATTATCGAAGCAACGGCGAGTGAGGTCATTGTTTGACTCGTGAAAAAAAAGCCAAAACAATTCCAAAATACGTGGCATTTTATATAAAAAGGCATTATGAAGGCCCATTGATCAAAAGAAAAACGGACAACTCGTTTATAAACCACAAAGTACAGCAGTGACTAAAGGTGAAGAGGGCGAATTTATCACGCTGAAGCCGCATTAAAGCAATCACGTCAACATTTTAATAAATTCACCTAGTCTTTGTTTTACCGAATGCTCGCGCTTTATTTAAGATGGTCACAGCTATAATTCTGAAACGAAATTGATCGCTTGGTAATCTGTTGTGATGAACGTGCTAGGTTATGAATATATTACATGCCGACGGACTTGACACATCTCAATTCAAATGAGGTAAAGCCGCGCCGCATGGAAAAAGTCGCGGAAAAACTTACTAGACATGCACTGCTGTATATTTGTGCCGGTTCATAAATGAGTTGTTGTCCGTTTTTCTTTTGATCAATGGGCCTTCATAATGCTGTTTTATATAAAATGCCATGTATTTTGAAATTGTTTTGGCTTTTTTTTCGCGAACCAAACGATGACCTCACTCGCCGTTGCTTTGATAATTTTTGAAGCAGAACGTAAACACTGCTCAAGACCAAGTACCGATACAACTGTATAGTGTTTTGGTTAATTCCCGCAAAACTTCATAGCAAACGTTCATTTGGATACACACTAAATGCCAACTATGGAAATTTAATATGGATGTTTAACTGGAAGTAAAGTTTTGTGATTATTCAAAATCTATAATTTGGAAGACGTGCATGTCAGCGACGCCGTTAACAACAAACTGTGAGTATTTTTTAACATATGGATGTATATTGAAATCCCGCGCCTTTAATAATTCTTTCTTTGTATCATAATTATCATGATCATCATATAACTTGTCTTTGATTGGTCTGTCGTTTCCATCAGTTGAAGTCAAACTTAAATTATTCATCGTGCGATAACAGTGCATATTATACTTCAATAACAGCCGTCGCCATCCGACGCTGAAATGTATTGAAATGTTGTCTAACGAAACTTGTATAAGCCTTCGTCGTTTTAATTTATTACGTCGTAAAGTCGATTGCTTTGATTAGTTCTCTCATATAAATGTCCCGTAGTTTCCTGATCCTATAAGTGATACTGACTCGCACTGCTCTGACACGAGTAGCGAGTATTTGCCAATGTTTGGTTTCACTAGAAGTGCGAGTACTCGCGCGTAACGAGCCGAAGCGAGTACTCACTATGACACGCGAGTACTCGCTACTCACGAGTCGATGTTACCTTACTCGCGAGCAGTACTGTAATGTAAGTTTAATCACGGTTTTAATAATACGTAGCTGGCATGCAATATTTCGTGAAAATCTGACCTTCTGCCTGCGTTCCTCCCACCAGCAGTCTCCCATCTTAGCACCGTAGCTACTTCATGTTAGACCCCAGTAACCATGCAAAGGAGAGAAAATACCCAATCAATGCCCAAGTCTGGTGATGAGATTATTGAAAGTATTTGACAGCCGAGATATAATCAATTCAATAGACCTTTCCGCATGAAATGAATGGATCACGTGATGTTTGTTTTCGACAAATCTGATTGGCTAATGTCCAATGTTTGTCCGAAGTTTTGGATGTCTGAAGTCAGTTGCGAGAGCCAATCAAATCTCTCAACGTGTTATCCACGCACTTCATGCGGAAAGGTCTATTGAAGTGGGAAGCTCGCTCTTCGTTTATTGTAAGTTCTTAGTTTATAACATCTGGATATTAAGAAGCACGGTGTATTTTCTGGTATCAAAAGTTTGGATACCAAATTTTTGGATACCAAGTTCAGAGATGCTGGTATCCCTTGGGGATACCACCAAAAAATTTTAATCTCAAACCCTGGGGTTGAATTCTTAAGACGATGCCATCACGAAGACCGGAGACCAAAGGATTCTACTTTCATCTTTCAACTACTGGTACTGTACTTTTTTAACATTTTGTGGTCCCAAACCAAGGGAGCACGCCAGACTGACCTGTATTTCTCCTTCATTTATATTCAGCCATTTTTAATAATGCAGTATATTCATTAGCGTATGGTAGGCATGGGCTATAGCCTGGTTATTTCATTTTTGGAATGCACTCGGGTTTCCTTCGGCCCCGTAACCCGCACCTGCAATACACTAATGATATATACCGCATTATTCAAAATGGCTGAATATAAATGAAGGAATGCCGAACAAAGAAGAAATACAACTCAGTCTGGTGTGCTCCCTTGCCCAAACCTATTATTAGCAGCTGCGGGTTATCTGATGGTGCGGGTAATACTCTGATTTATTTTTCCAGAAGTGACATTTTTGTTGCTGTGCGGGTTATACACCGTGCGGGTTATCACCCAGAAAATACGGTAGCTAGGCAATAAACATGTTAGTGGGTCGGTAAGCATATAAAATAAGTGGTAAACACAGTTACTGATTAGGGTTAGGGTGTTTTTTTGGGTTAGGTCATCAAATTAATCTCACTTGGTGGCATATGAATTGCTGAATTACTCAGTTTTTACAGTATTACCATTGTTTTCATTTACATTATAATAATATATTCACTCTGGCATCGTTTGATCAATGCCATATTGAAATGTTTTTATTTAATAGTCCACTAGGCTGAGGCAGTTTTTCAGTAAACTGGGAAAAATCGGTTTTATTTAGACATTGGTTTTGCTGGTTTCCTTCATGGTGAAAAACCAGAAAACCAAAAACCTAAACTCATTCAGAATATGTCTTAAATTCTCTATTTAATACAAGTAATGCTCCATCAGATTATTCATCAGACAATTCAGATGCATTACTCAAAGATGGTGCCTGTAAACATAAATGAAGGGAGAATGTTCCTGGTTTGATCCAACTTCTGGCTATCCGATACATTCATCTAGTTTAGCATATACCTCACAGGTGAATAGTGCTTTTCACGCAATCTGATTGGTTCCTCTAGCTCGGGATATCCTGCACTATTCACCTGTGGGAAAAACAAAATGGTGGCCAGTTTTATTGATTTTGAGAATTTTTTTTCCAAACTTCCAATGGCCACCAATTTACATGTAAACATTTATTATACATGTAAATATTGTAGGCATGTCAGCAAAGCCATCATGCCTTGTTCATGTGTCTGTAAATTAAAACTATCTTTGCTTCAACCAGGGTAGAAATGATAATCAATTAAAATCATGGCTGTCATGAAAGAAGCCCATTATATAATCGCAGACTTGCTAATTCTGAACTCTAATAAAAGCATATGGCGTGACATTGATGACCTTGAGTTGCAACAAATACGGCAGAAAACAAAAACTGCATACTAAAACAGAAATAATACGATGATGACGAGAAGGCAAGATACCTTTGATCCAGTACACTGAGATAAAGCATAAATCTGAAACGTTTGGAAAACTTACCCGATTATCAAAAAACCTCGCTTCCAGCAGCTCCCTTCTTTGAGGATCTAAACCATGAAGACTTGAAAATGCGTTACCTGAATCCCGACCTGAACCTAGGAATAACATTTACATTCTGCAATCAAACTAAACTTAACTAAGTAGTTTATTGTTTACAATCGTAATTATAATTGTGATCACAATAGACAACTATACTATGCGAGATCTCCAAAGTTCTATTTATACCTTCCATTGGCGAAAACTGAAGACTTCTCTTGCTCGAATTCAGAGGTGACTTTGACTCGTTACTCAAGTGCAAGTTAAAATCTGGTGAAGCTAAAACCACATTTTCAACTCCTCGTGGATCAGCCATTCTTTCTTGGTGAAGATTTACCGTGTGAAACGAAACGAAACCTGTGCATTCTGGGACAGGCCACACGTCGAGGACTTCCGGGAAATCTTGAAAACCGGTACCGGGGGGTGCTCATTAAAACAGTTGAAATTTTGAAATAGCGAAACATCGATAGCTCTCTAGCTCGTCCACTCCAAAAATCCAAAAGTACCGATACTA
The DNA here is from genome assembly GCA_035771165.1 of Paragorgia papillata. Taxonomy (NCBI): domain Eukaryota; kingdom Metazoa; phylum Cnidaria; class Anthozoa; order Scleralcyonacea; family Coralliidae; genus Paragorgia; species Paragorgia papillata. The sequence goes on from JAWNZC010000348.1 coordinate 3,448,732, forward strand.
GTAATGTAAAGAAGTCAGCAGCCGAGACGGACTGGAGTTCACCTGCAACATTTCTAATGAATGGATCGTTTTCACTCGTGTGTTTGGTAGCCCCCGTGTTGCGCCAATATGCTGCCCTGACGTCAGATGAAAACGATCAATTAGATAGGAGTTTCTGTGCGAAACACTTTTATGTCAGTTGTTACAAAAATTAGCATAAACGAAAGTCAGTAATATTGAATTATAAATTTAAAAAGAATTATCTCCCTTCATGAGGAATCATAATATACTGAATAAAAACGCGCTCTAACATACACAGGACACGCCAAAACAGGTAGGGTGAATTTTGGCGCGCTACAGGTCCAAACAAAGTCCGTCTTAAGTTACATCTCCTTAAACGCACTTTTTATTAATCCTTTGCTCGCTTAAACAAACAAACAAACAAACAAACAAAACAATACAATACAAACACATACTTCTTTTCTTTTTCGAGTAACTTTTGGCGCACCTCAGTGAACCTTACCATGCAGCCCCCAGGCCAAATAATAAAATAAACATGAAAAAAACAAACATAATAAAATGATTAAATTTGTCTATCCAGTAGAGTGTTCTTTCGTTGATTTACTGCAGTCTCAATAGAACACTTTAAAGTTGTCTATGATCTACTTTCAAAACTGAGTAACAAATACGCGATTAACTGATTAGGATTAACTGATGTTAACTTATATATCGCTAATAATATATACTAGGTGCTTCAAACACACAAGCTACATGCTATATATATATATATAAATAAACATAAACCTATGGGAAACAGGATTATTCCTGACTGAGCATCAGTTCCTTTAGGGTACTAGAGCAGTCAAGTTTTACCTCGATGGTAACTGCAGTCGCTGTCTACTATATGCAGTCACTGTGGATGCACTATAGATACAGCTACAATAAAATACATAAATAAAGACATGTACAAAGATATACGCTTGCATGTATAACTTTATTTGCAACAAATCAATAGTGAAACACTTCCAAGATTCTAAGCTTTCCTCGCTTCCTTTTATTTTTACTCAAAGTAGAAGTTACTATCGCAAGTGAAGTGCTGCCTCGGATGGGAGAAAACCTTTAGCATGCTCCGCAGGCAACTCTGTGCAGTCCGTGGCCAACCTGGAACGTGACCACGAACGTCAACGAATTTTGAAATAAACGAGGTAAACAAAGATTATGCCTACTTGAGAAAATGTTTATTGATCATTATATTTCTCACTACAAAACCACCGCTGAGAACGCTTCTGCAGCTAATCGTTAATTTGTTTATCAGATGTATTTTTAAAACTTTCAACAATTGTCCACGTTTGTTCAACGTTTGTGGGGGGTGACATAGCCTCCTCCGCAGGCAACTCTGTGTCTTCCCACTTTGCGAGCAATAGTAGCAACTGTGTACACTTCCCACTTTGCGAGCAAGTGGCAACTGTTTCTTCCCACTTTGCGAGCAATAGTGGCAATACCATGCACTATTGCTCGCAAAGTGGGAAGAAACAGTTACCACTTGCTCGCAAAGTGGGAAGTGTACACAGTTGCTACTATTGCTCGCAAAGTGGGAGACACAGAGTTGCCTGCGGATGAGGCTACACACTTCGGTGGTTTCCATATATAATAGCAATGTAATTACACTTGGCAGGTGCCCTAAGGAGAACCCTGACACCCTGCATCAACTTACTAAAAGCGTCATCTGGCGACTAAACGTGCATAAGTATTTGGTCTCCAAAGCCTTATTTTTGGACACACTTTTTACTACGCTCTTCTCAAAAGGTGACTCTATAGCGCCTTATCAAACGGGTGGCGTGTGCTGTTAGCGTGCTGCCTATAACCAAAAAGTTAAGCCCGGTTAGACGGGGTTAGTACTTCGATGGGTGACCGCTTGGGAATGACCCCGTTGTCGAGCTTGGAACTCATGTCAGTAGAGTTGTAGATCTCTCCTGTGCTTCGAGGGTTTTTCGCCGGGTTTTCCTCCTCCATAAAATTAACACCTAACATCTTAGCTGTGATCCGTAGTCTGAACTGTGTCGTATGGCGGCAGCTTGGAGCGCCTTTGATTTGCCTCGACACGGCCACGATGATCTGCGTCCTTCGCAATTCAGCCGCTGGCTGCAAGTATAAGGATGATTAGCCCCCCAGTACTTTATCCTTTATAACATTTTCCTGAAACCCACAATCAGGAAGTTAATTTTGTTCTTGTTGATTCTTAGTTCATAAATTATTGTAATTAATTTAAGAATGATCCGAGTTGATTAACAAGACGAAAGTCAGCATAGTGTTCAACAAACATTAAAATTACATTACATTACATTATAGCTTTGATAGAAGGCACTAATATTTATATCTTTTAATTTCTCCCGATAAAAAAATATTTTTGATTTCATAGTTTCCAGAACAAAATGTAAGGACATAATTTCTCACATAAAGATCCCACCTAAAATATAGAAAAAAATTAATTATATATATATAAAAATAGATTAATTAAAAACGTTGATTATAATATAGTAATAAACAATTAAAAAGTAAAAAAAAAACACAAACTGGATCTAATTCTAAAAAGACAGATGCTACCCTGCGAGTCAGATCCCCTTTCCAACGCAACCTTCGGGGAAAAGTGGGCTCTGCCAACAAACTCGATCTTCACCCCAAGTTTGGGGTGAGTCAGTCAAGTTTTAAACTGGTCAAACAAGTTCTAGTTTATGAACACATGTAAGCAGGAAAATAGTGAGAATAGTATAAAAGTGAAAATAGTGAAAATAGTATCTTGGCAACCGTTCACGCTTGCTCAAAAAGAAATATCGAGTTTGTTGGCAGAGCCCACTTTCCCCCGAAGCCTGCGTAGGTTGGAAAGGGGCTCTGACTCGCAGGGTATAATAATATCCTGATTCTAATGCTAACGAGCTAAAAAAAATTATTTACGCTGATTTGCATTAGATTCGGCATATAAAAAGTTCGACGTTTGACCCAGGTCTTACTCGCATCTGATTGGCTTATGTTTGTCACATGAGTATTCCAATATAAATTTATATATTGCTTTTTATATAACTTTTTGTATTTCAGTAGGCTCATCATTTCTTAACCACATGCTCAGAATTTTGTTCAACGATTCTTTACCAGCTTTTACAAATACCTACTGAACTTCCACACCCCTCTGACGAGTCAGTTGAGCAAATTATGTATTACCTGTGACGTCTAAGCTTGCACCAGTAATATAGCTGCTCTGTGGTGATGTCAAGAAATAAACGGCATTCGCGACATCTAAAATAACAATTTAAAACAATTGTTTAAAACTTTGTATAGAGCTAAATAGCATCAATTTAATATTACAGCAAAATTGTGAATACGTTCATCAGTTTCATGTTTTGTAAATGTTTTCGTAAAATATTTGCTGCGACTTCTTTCTCTTTCTCCTTCTCTTTTTCATCACTCTCCTCACCCTCCTCACGACCCAAGTTCTCCCTCTTGAAATTTATAGGAAATAGTTTTACCCTCTGAGTTTCCTAGTCGGCGAAGAGGTATAGCTGAAGTAAACTATAAAATAAACAAAAATATCTTATTGTCGTCGTCAAACCGGGAATCGAACGCAAGATCTCCGAGTCAATGCATCAGCGTAAGGTATTGAGATACGGTCAGGACAGTGAGAGATTTTCACTGTTCTTCTTAAGTCTCTAGAGCGGACCCCTGCATGGAACGACTTCCTCAAGTAGCGGAGCTACTCACAGCTCTTGCATACACGAGGCTTCAGATTTCAGAACAATTTTGAATTCAATTAATGGCGATGCGTTTGAAAATATAAAAATCTCTGACTGTCCTGAGCGTATCAGCCGTATCTCAAAAGCTCAGTGTTCAGAGCACCAATTCGTTGACTTGAACGATACGTTTAATAGGAAACTTGTTAAATTTAAATTTGCAGTGTGCAATTCAAACATTAGTAACTTAATTTGATTCAAAGTGGTCTCAAAATGCTGTAAATGTCAATATAGCGATTAGATATTCAAAATATCATGGAGGAAGAGGCAAAAGTGTCCAAAAAGACCTTCCCAAAGGAGATTTTGACTGTATCTCCTTCACAGCCACTGTTGAAACTTGACAGGTATGTATTATAATTATATAAATGTTATTTTATAAATAAACATATTATTATTAAATAAACATACATCGTACATGATCTTTAATAACACAAAATAGTAATACAATGTGACAATAACCTTGTTTATTAATTTAGAAGGAACTGTGGATAGCATTGACGTCTGTATGAACCCAGGTAGAATAACATTACACCTAACACCATATCTATACAAACAAAAAATCAACACCCATCAAGTTAAATCTTCAGCCCATTAGTTTGTGAACCAAACTAAATTGTATTGTATTAATAAGAACATGCGAGTCTCAAACTCATTAATAATTCATGAGCTAATTAGCCAATTAGAGGTAAAGGGCGCGCTAGCCTGCGTGCAGACGCTCCATTGCAATTCAGCAATACTTACAGCGAGTGTCAACGACTAACGAGTATTCGCTAACCACTCAAGAATCTATATGAAGAAAGAAACTCTGATCGATAAATAGGATACTCTGAGCTTCTTAGGAAGGTAATAAAACAAAAACAAACATCGAGGAGCAAAGGTCGTATTATAAGTGTCGTATTTCACTGTGACGTTTGAAGCGATTCACAAGTTCAGTCCCGCATCTTTTTCGGCTGTTTGATCGTTCTCAAACAACATTACGCCGACTATAAAAGCTTCTAAAAGAATTAACAAACTCATTTTAGTCCGTGCTTTGTTTGGTACAGTCTCGATTAATGCATTCAGGCGGACCAGACAAAAAGTCCGTTGCCTTCGTCTGCGTGGTAAACAACAAAACATTCAAAACGGAAGCAGTTGTAATTAGCCAATTGAATATCGTGTATAAATATTTGGCCAATCAGAGAGCGTCCCCAGAATCCGTGCGGACAGACGATGTCACAATCTCGTTCCCAGAGCCCACGTTCCCCTTACCCAGCGGGCGGGAAACGAGAGACTCTGGATAATCCGTTCACGCCATCACAGGATTCTTGTTATCCAGAAGAAGAGTTATATAGGGTTCAGTGTGTTCATCAGCCAATGAAATATCGATGTGAAACGGATTATCCCAGAGTCTCTCGTTTCCCGGGTGGGGAACGTGGGCTCTGGGGACGAGATTGACGATGATGTCACAGAACAAGAATTACGGAGCTGATTCATAGATAACCTGAATGTCAGGCCTTTATTTGTTCCCGCCTCCGCTAAACGCCGCAGCGCGGGCAGAAATGCGGGCGAGCGAGAAGGCCAGAAAAATAAAGGCCTGAGGAAACTCTTATTAAAACCGTCTTCCGCCCACTTCATTTTTTTTAAAAATTAACGAGATATGATTGATATGTGTTGTCAAAAGAACAAAGCGTATGTTTTGATTTTTTTCCCACAGAAATATATAGTCTTTCTCGTCTGGTTTTAGTCCAGACTAGTCTAGTAGACTTGCAATAAATATACGAGCTCGAATTGAAGGCGTTTGTCCATGGTATCTAGACCCGATCTAGAGAAGAAGTCGAAGAATTGGAAAATACGATAAGAAACCGAGAAATTTGACAATTTGAGAGTACACATATATATTGATTCAAAATTCCACCACAATAAAAGATAAACACGATTTGATAGCCGCCTTGATATAGTTTCGACTAAATTAATAAAATATATAATTTTGTAGCACAGGCTAGAACGTTGGAGAAAAGGATCGACTGGATATTGATGTTTTATATTAAAAACAAACGCAATAGTTTGGGAATTATTTTATACAGTTTTAGAATTTAAATTTTAGAATGCAGGTAGGCCATTTAATATATTGATACATAATTATAAACACGTCTCAACCGTATAAACTCAGTCATCCACAACTAAGACTAACTGCTCAGAGATTCCCGTTTTGTAACTTACGGGTCCACTTTAATTTCTGACAACCATTGTTTAGCACTGCCATAAACAACTTGGACTTTCACATCGGCTTCGCCTTCAGTAGCCATCATCCCTGGTCATCGAACGAAGGACCCAACTAGTAGACTGCTTTTCGCAAGGTCTCCACCTGCTACAACGTAATTCCTCACCGTGCCATGTTGAAGTCGATGAAGTTCAGAGAACACAAATGGCAATATCTGATATAACAGACTTTTACCAAAACCAGTGGGTAAAACAGCAAAGACATCTTGGCTGTCAACAGCGAGCTTTCGGATGCACGTCGTTTGTTCTGGTTTCAAAGACTCATAGCCGAAATGTGTCAATGAATTTAACAAAGCCGTTTCGAAAAATCCTTCTATGGTTTGATTTTCCGACATAATAAATGATTAAATTGGCACGATAAACACATTCGAGAAATGGCGATGACCTTGTCACGGTGTGCACCTTGACGGTGCACCTTTGGGCAAGTTGTTTATCTGAATGAACCAATCAAAATCCTTACTTCAATTAGTCAGCCAATCAGAGCTCCCGTCCATGAGATGGACGGAGTCCCCACAGTTTTGTTAAGAGTTTCCTCAGGCCTTTATTTTTCTCGCCTTCTCGCTGGCCCGCATCTCTGCCCGCGCTGCCGGGTTTAGCGGAAGGCGGGAACAAATAAAGGCCTGACATTCAGGTTAATTCATAGACGTTCTTCTTCGGGGATTTTCCGAACGTCTATGCGTAGGCTAAGGTCGCGCAAGCTGAATTTATAATTAAGAAATCAGATAATAAACGGCACAAACGAAAAATCGTTCATTATCACATTTCTTAATTATAAATTCAACGTGAAACCAATTGTCTAATCTAATATGCACCAATATCACCAAGTCCCTCTACTATGATTGACGATTGAGAAGCTATTTCAAAAACTCGTGTATTGTGTTTTACCAGGGGTTGCAAACACTCGAGAACAATGAAAATTACTTGGTTAACGGCCTCGTGATTTTCATTGTTCTCTCGTGTTTGTAACCCCTGGTTAAACACTCCCACTCGTTTATGAAATATTACTTCATTAATTTTTTGAAGGTTTTCATATAGCGATAATTGTATAGTTAACAAATTAGATTCCATTTTGCCGTTGTCTGTTCAGTTATAGATGCACAGATGACGTCACAACGTGGTAAGAACAAAAAAAGTGGCCCACGAGACGCAGTCGAGTGGGTCACTGATGTTCTTACCACGTTGTGGCGTCTTCTGTGCATCTATAACTGAACAGACAACAAAAAAATGGAATCTATTTGTTTTATACAATAAAAATTTAAAAGGGTTTTGTCGAAACTCTTGCCGGATTTTGGGGCATGAAGGAAAAAACCAAGTCAGCTGACGTGATCTGACGTGACCATGTGTCTGCCCACTGGTCTGTCCTCTAATAGATCATGGCCAACAACCAATAAAAACACGCATAGCAACCAGGGTATTGTATAATTAATTATAAATAGATTCACGGGCGTAACTATATTTGTGGGTGGTAAAAAGAAATTGCCCTGCCAGAATCTGTGACGGTACCCTGTGCAGGCTCTGTATAGTACAATTTAATCAAATATAGTGCACGAGCCAGACAAAGTTGTCCGTATAATACGGCTTGAGAGGATGAAGGGAAGTATACGTTTTAGAAAGTTTCATCCACACTTGAAGATTATATGTGATAGCAATTTATATCGCAAAGAATTTCGCCTTTATTAACTAGAGGATAAATTGAAGGCCTGCGTAGGTAAAAATTATGTCTAAACTAGATTTTCATGAAAATAGTCGTTCAAAATGTTATTATCAGATAATAAACGTCAATATAGAAAGTAAGCTTTCAAAATATTTTTAAACATTCCATTGATAAAGATAAATGTTTTCAGGGAAAAATACGTTTTTGTCTGTATAAACGTCTGATGGCCAAATTACATGTCGGTCTAAATGAAAGCGGAGATAAGAACCTGGGTACGAGGTTGTCTAAATGACAGCTCATTATAGGCATTTTGAAATTTGACGGGCTTCCAGAACATTTCTCAATTGATAACGGTGTTACTTACATCGCAAGTTCTTTAGCACATGTCCTCGTCATGCCTTCAATAGCAGCCTTGGATGCGACATAGTTTACTTGACCAAGATTACCAACCTAAATGGGAGAAATCCTCCAGGTGTTAACTGGAACGCATGGGGTATATCCAGGTATTTAACTGTTTCGTTCATTTTGCTTCCGTATTTCTCGTTTCTGATTTTGTTACCGGTTGAATCTACCACCCTATCATAAACGGCTTTCGTTCAACTATATGATCTCGGGGTACCGGGATGTCCCGGTTGCCCGGGATAAATTTGATCTCGGAGTAAATTGCTCGTCCCGGTTGACCGGGATGAATTTCATCCGCGCGGGAATTTAAGGAAATGGAGCAAAAGCTCACCCTAATTCTACTATGTTACAAGTTATTTCACTTTTATTCAGTGTTTTGTCTCTAGACCTGACCGTTTGAACGAAATTCTGACCGTAATTATTCAAAGTTACAAGAATTGCAATTCAGCAAACTTCATCCCGGTCTACCGGGGATGTTGCGTTTATATGGACAAACATTTGTCCCGCCTGACCAGGATCCCGGTGAAGTCCCGGTCTCCATATAAACGTAACTTGAAAAACAACAGTAAATTATCTACAAGCCGAGATCCCGGTACACCAGGACATACTGGTATACCGGGATCATAAAAGCAGGTCCATAGAGCCTTTTGTCCCGTCCTAATCAAGATCAATAACGTCAATTTTGAAAATGCATCAAATTGTTTCTTAAAATAATTTTGAAAAATACTGCGTACGGAAAAAGGCCGATTTTACAATAGCCGCACCATCTTGAATGACAACGTAAAATGAAAGAGTTGCAATTAAAATGTACAAACTGCTTGACATGGTTGGTTTGGAATTAAAAAAAAAATAATAGATTAGGTAGTATTCACTTTTCTATTCGGTTGCAATCATTTCACGTCATCATTCAAGATGGCGGCTGCCATGATAGAACTTGTTTCATTTAACCTCGGACTTCACCCAAACATTTTCTTGCGCTATATATCTTCCACTGTACTTTCGTGAGTCTGGTCTGCACTAGACGACGTAACAAAAATGGCGTATAGAATTTCTTAGTTATAGTTAACAAACAAAACATAAAGCTCCGTCATATGGACGATATACTCTTATAACGGTACGTTTGACGTTATTTGAACACGAAAGAAGTTGAGTAGAAGCACGAGATGAATTCAAACGACCGGTCAAACGTGCCTTTATAAGAGTACATGTGCACACGAGTGACTGTTTTGTTTGTTTATAAAATGAGAAGAAAAGGAAACAAGCTATAGTTGAACAGTTTTGAAAGCTGGCTGGCTTTTCCCGCAAGGTGCGCCATCCTGCGCCCCTCCATGTCATTTTATGTTCATTCATAATTTCCATACTTTTATAAATGCACGGGGCCTGGTCAATCAGAGTGTACGTAGAGGACACTTTGGCCATGTCCACACTAATCCGTGTTCGTTTTGGGAGACCTCGTATCGAAAACGTATCAAAAGTTCTCGGTCCACACTATTGTTTTCGAATCGTTTTTGCCATCCACATTAAAACGCTGAAACGACCCTGAACAAAGACCGTGGGTGATTGGGTACTGGAACCCAGTTCACATGAACGTCGTGACGTCAGCGTTTTCCAAAAGCTTCGTTTTCGCCGTCCACACTTGTGCAGAAAAACGGTGTCTTCGAATATCTCCACTCTGGAGAGCGTTTTCGAAACGCTCCGTTTTCGGTCACCGAAGACGCCGGATTAGTGTGGACGAAAGGCCTAACCGTATCAAAAAGACTCCGTTTTCGTTTGAATACGGATTAGTGTGGACATGGCCTTTATTTTATAAATATAGATCTCACCTTTCCAGAAATGCTTCCGATGTTAACAATTGAACCATCTACTACTTTAGATTCAATCATGCCCCTAGCCGCCGCTTGAATCATTAAAAATGTACCCTAAAAACAAAATATAATGAGTTGAAACTCAAGGTTTCTATACTGAAATTTACTCTAGTTGATTCAGCTACCTTAAGATTGACATCGATAACTTCGTTAAATTTTTCTTCACTCATTTTCACGATGAAATCATCTCGAGTAACGCCATGGCAATTGACAGATATACACGGGTATCTCTGGTAGTCCTTGTTGATTTTATCCATCAACTGTGTAACTTGCTCTGATGATGACACGTCTACTTCGAAGTGACTATGGCGAGATGGGTCATCCTCTATGTTACATAAACTCGTAGTTGTTTCCTTCGCATCATCTCTATTAATGTCAGCAACAACTACAGATGCTCCTTCCCGAGCAAAACGTTGACATATTGCCCGACCAATTCCACCACCACCACCTTGAATAACGGAATTAGAAAGATAGCAAAATTACACACTATAAACCATGCAGAGCAAAGGCCGCCACGCCCACAGATAGAGAAAAACACTACATTAATCGAAAACTACACACTGATAAAAATATTAAATTGTCGTGCGATAATTTTGTTTCCTGTTGTCAACAAGACTGGAGAACAGATTGTTAGGCAGTGACTTGCATGTAACAAGGTTGATGAATACATTGGACTTGGTAATCTGATATTACTTGCGTTGATTTCCAACATAAGAAGTATAGATATGATGGACAACAACGCAACAATTATAGAATATCCGATTATATTTGAAGACTCGTGCACCTAGATTGAGTTGCTGTCAGAGGACAGAACGAGTATAATATACTGTATCTTTGCATATGTACAGGTGTTTTGATATGGTTGCAATAGTGAACAAACAATGGTATTTGCTTCTGTGCCCTCATCATTATTTTGATATCCTTGTAGTGGTTAGGCAAATTAGATAAATGTCCAGCAAAACGGTGTCAGCGGGGGTTTTTTATTTATTGCCTGGTTTCGAATTTATGACTTATTTTGTCCGAATGTTGGTCGAAAAACAGCATTTTTAACTTTGGTCGTCAATAAAATCGGCAAAACTCGACATATCAAAAAACGCTGACAACGTTTTGTTGGAAATTTATCTCGGAATCAAAGTACAAAAAAAAAGATTTTGAACAAAATAAAACGCTTTTTACTTCTCGCTCTCTCTCTCTCTCTTTACTTCTAAGCCCTCTGGTTTTAATTAAAAAATTCACAACTATTAACGGTTTGTGTTTATCGCAAAACCAAAGACACCATTGTATTCTACAAATTCATAGCTTTCTAACGATATCTATTTTATTTTTGTGGCATAAATTCTGATGAATTGATAATACTGTTTCTAGAAAAAACATTCTGACAATCAAAAACTGTTACCAAATAAATAGCAACAAATGACGTTTCAAAATGGCTGCCAATTACCCTTCAAACTAATTTAATTCGAAAAAAACTCTGGTGACCCCCAATTTTTTTTTCATTAAGCCTTTTCTTGAAGTATGAGTAATCAATAGGCCGATTTAAAAAAAATTCTATTGATCCAAATTTTTTAAAAATTAACGAACATGATTTTTCCGAGAAAAAAAATTATTCGTTCTACAGAATTTTTTACATTTAGCTATGCATAACATTTAGTTTTATTCTTTTCCCGAATTGTTTATGCACGTGTTTTGGACTCTCAAACTTGTATTTTCCATTTTTCAAGAAACTGTATGGAGCCACCTTAACATCTTCTTTGTTGACAAAGTAGTTCTCAACCAGTTTTCCCAGTATCTGCTTTTAAGCACAAAAGACTTTCCCCCCAGCAAAGTGGAAACAAGAGGTTCCATTCTACAGAAAGTTTGAATGTATTTATAGCGGATAAAATTCTTAGCGCGATGGATCAGAAAAAAGCAACAGCAGTTATCTTACTTGATCTCTCCAAGGCGTTCGACAGTTTAAACCATGATCAAATACTGTTTCAAAAATTAGAAGAGATTGGAGCATCTCCATCAACTGTGATATGGTTCCGTAGTTACCTATCCAACAGATCACAATATATGTCAAAATATATGTGAGAATAGGATCTACCAAGTCAACGTCACTGCCCATCTCACATGGAGTTCCTCAAGGATCAGTCCTCTCCCCACTGCTTTTCTGCATTTATACCAGTGACCTCCCTTCTGTTACAAAAAATTTCACTCATATGTTGATGACTCCAAAGCCCTTTTATCCTTTCCAATTGAGAATATAGCGGAGACAAAGGGAAAAAATGGAAGATGATCTCAATAGGATAGCGAGTTGGTGCTGCTCAAATTCATTATTAATTAATCCTGGAAAAAACAAATTTCTTGTATTTGGAACACCACAGCTAGGTAATGATTACCCAAACAGAAAGTTTATCACCGAGCTTCCTTGGTAAAACACTCCATCCTGTACATTCAGCTAAGGATTTAGGTGTTATTTTTTAAATATGAAATTCGATGAACATATCAGTAAATTAACATCGTCATGCATGTCCAAACTATGTCAAATAAACAGACTCCATCAGGTTTTCGACCAAAAGACATGAACTTTTATTATAGAATCTCTGGTTTTAAGCAAGTTGTTTTATTGCTCTTCGGTCTGGGCAAACACCACATTCAAGAACACTAAGAAGCTCCAATTGATCCAAAATTTGCCACGAGAATAATTACGAATATTGATAAATATGAACACATTAACTCCAGCACTAACGGACTTGAAATGGCTTACTGTAGATCGACAACTACAGTATAAAGATATATTATTGATGTTTAAGTGCATCAATGGCCTAGCACCTGTTTATTTAAGTGAGAAATTTAATCATTGATATAAAACCCAAGATGACCATACCCACATCATGTATGATTTGGATATTCCTAAATTTAGAACAAGTACATACTATCGTGGTGTAGCTGTGTTGAATAAACTCGACCAAACATTAAAGTCAATACAGGACATTAAGACTTTTAAATTGGGACTTAAGAAATTTTTACTAAATAGTTAAAAAGGTTTTATAATATTTATAGTAGATTAGATTACATTTATTAACTTGTAATTTAATGCTGAAAAGCCCGAAAGGGAGCATATCATTAAATATGTATGTATGTAATGTTTTTTCAATATTAGACTAGATGCATGATTAACATTTTCTGGGTGAGAATGCCCCAGACACCCCTGCTAGTAAGCACTAAACAGGCCCAGCTGCATCACAAATTCTCTGGCTATACTACTGGCCAGCAAAAGAGCAGCTATACATTCAGTGTTTACATTTTATTTTGAATATAAAAGTCTAAGTACATGTAATTATAATATTTTTAAATTATTTTATCTGGGCTTTGGTATTTTGACAACATTTAAAGTTTTTGGTTTTGTTACATTATACCTATATCTATATCTATATTTCCCCCGGAAACTTTTGAAATCTCAAACTTTCTACAATGCCATTTCCTTAGTTTTCAGGAGCAACTATAGCCATTTTTTATTTATATTAAGTAATAGTCACTGTAAATTCCATCTTCTAGGGGCAGCAGTGTGAAATCGATCGACCAAACTTTCAGTGTTCAGGTTTGAAAGTATTTTTTTAAACTCAAATACGGACCTGGTGATGATTGCCCCCCCCCCCCCCCCCCCCCCCCCCCACTCCCTTGTCGGCGCCACTGCTCACAGAGTGCTCAACAACACTGCAGAAGTGAAGGAGCATAAATATATAATTATTATATAATATATAGTAGCCTATATTCTATATTAAATAACACCAGAAATAAATCAAAACGACAAAACCATGTCATCAAAATTTGTATAAAACCCATTCTGATGTCGTTTCCATCCGATTTCGTATTGGTCTGGTGTAATCAGTTCCTTCAACACAACCAAAACAAATACATGCACTGACTCACGTATTTCACGTTATTATAAATTTCATATTGTTTTGAACAATGAACAAGATTATCGCCTCAAGAGAAGAAAAGATTGACCGAAAAAAATAACTAACTTCATTCACTACCAAGAATTGAGTTATTTGTAGAACTGAACAATTCGTTGAAACAAAAGTGAAGGAGAGAGCTAAACCCGCCGCGTTAACCGGTCAAAGTAAAAAAGAGCAAAAGATACTGTGTACGGTACACGTTTTATAGCTGCGTAGCTGCTTCATAATTGGATAATCGTACGGATAAATAAATTTTACAGCGTTCAAAAAAGATGAATATGTAAAAAAATACAGGAAAATTAAAAACAGCTAAGATGTACCTGTAACAACAGCTAAACGACCGGCCAGACCTCCAATCTGCTTGCCCGCCATGTTGGTATATTCAAAGCTCGCTGTGTGCTCGCACCAAGCCACGTCTGTGACACAGAATCTGTGACCTTTGTTTGCAGTACAGTAATTGTCATGATGTGATCCCGCGATTCCCCCCGCCACATGTCATGTTGCTTGACAAATCTTGGGTTTTCCCTGCAGTCTGCAAATAATTGCAGACAATTAAAATGAAATGACCTGTGGGTTCCTGAGTTAAGACTTTTTAAATCTTTACTTAGTTAATGTGAGTCACACCAGCTTTCTCAGAGACGTCACTCAGAGGCGCGGATCAGGAACCTAAATTATGCTTTATTTTCAGAGTAAAATCTGCCATTGCAGATTGCATTGATGACAATTGACAACGTGCATATTAGTGTTTCTTTACTTCAAAAGTGCAATTTTTGGGATTTTGGATCCTAGTGTGGCCAATAAACTAAACGAAGAGGAATTGGATTAATTTAGATTTAAACGAATGGGAGCACGGGTGGGGTCAATCTCGTACCCAGCGCCTGACCAAAAGGATCGCAGGCGCTGGGTACGAGATTGCAATTGGGGGGGTGGGGGGGTGTGCTGTTAGCGCGATGCAGACGGGGTTAGTAGATGGGTGACCATTTGGGAATTAGCGGTGTGAGTGTAGTTTTGATCTCTCCTGTGCTTCGAGGGTTTTTCGCCGGGTTCTCCGGTTTTCCTCCCTCCGTAAAATCAACACCTAATTGCAATTGGGGCATTTCACCCGGTTTGACCACCATGGCCAGTTGCAATAGACAATAGACAAAAAAACTTCAATAGACAATCTATAAAAATCTAAAAAATCTCTTGCGGGCGCGGAAAAGAATTTCGTGACACGAACTAGCCGGCCGGTCATCCATCCATCCATCCATCTTGTTATAGTAAACTGAATATTTGTTTTTGTTTAAATCCATATGTATAAAAAAAAATTTAAAAAATGTAAATATACCTATAGTTATGATTGTACACGGCTTCTAGGTAGACCAGACTTAAGAATTTATAACTTGTAGGTTAATTTCTTATAGAACCACCGTGTTTAAATAAATTTTATCGATATCTATCTATCTATCTAGCTATCCATCCATGGCATCCATCCGCCTATCCATATCCACTCATTCTCTATTTCTCTTCTTTTCCTAGCTCACTAAACATTGAGCGGTCATTAGTTATCCTATATTGGGAGAAGCTAGTTAAATGAAGCATAAAATTACAAGAACATGGCGATAACCAATCATATCACGGCACGGTGATCACGGCAAGTCATAAGTCAGGGCAGCTTCTAAGACCCCGTTTACACTAGAGCAAAAGTATCCGAATTCACATTGTTTTTTATTCCCATGAGGATGAAAAACTAGGTGAATCCGGATACTTTTGCTCTAGTGTAAACGGGGTCTAAATCATGCCATCAATGCAACTGTTAATTATATTTGCCAATATGCCAATAAACTGATACTAATTAAATTAACATAATATCTATTGTGCCAAGAAGCAGTCATCGTCTAGGAAGACAAATGTGCCTCGATCACTATCTAATCAGTTCACATGCATTAAACATTTAAACATCAAAAAAATTTCTGCATTTTTGGTCAACAGTACTGGTCGCGTACACGTGACGTATATAATAAAAACATTGGTCGTCAATTCAATATCTCGTTGTCTATATATAGCTAGTCTGGTTACCATTTTGAGTTAAAAGTGTTCACATCAGAAGTATATATACGGGTAATATACCTTGTTTTTGCAGCGCCGGAGTATATTATATATTGCATGCATGCCATGAATGTGTATATATATATATATATATATATATATATATATGTTATATGCAAAATTTAATCAACATGTATATAGCTCGTTCATGTAATTGTAGCAATTAAGTGTTGCACGAAGTAGAATAATAATAATAGTTTTATTAAAAGACAATATTGCAGCCAAAAGCTGAATTACATTGCGTTGTGTTAAGAATTTACAAAATGTCCTATAATATAATATTTAAATACAATTCTAATATAATAGTGTTCCTAAATAAAAAATTAGCGTTTGAAATTTCTGGCAGAGGCAACGATAAAAGAGTTTGAAAACCTGTTTGTCTTGCACCTAGGAAAGTTAAAAACTCTTTCATGTCTCAGAGATCGACTACTTCCGTTGTTAAAGTCAGGTAATAAGTCAAGTTCTGCTTTTCGCAACAATTGTAGCAACGCGCTGAAACGGGTTATTGAAGCATTGCACAACTTTGATGTAACACCCCTCTTTCAACTCAGTTGTTTCGTTACTGTACAGTGATCAGTAGTGACCAGAGAAAGAAAGTCGGATCATATACATGTGACTTTCGATCACAAGCATGTGTGTGGTGTTAACGTCTCATTTTCATATTCGCCTCATTTTCATATATGTATGCGTGCACTCTTTAGTATCAAAGTTCGGGTTCAAGCAAGCTAGTTCAATCCTTCCCAAAACGTCCACTATATTATTTGCTAAACTAGAGTTACAATAATTATGTAGTATCCAGTAATATATGCAGAGCCAGGCATGCACTTTTGCGAGACCAGTTGGCAATTCCATAATTCCTAAATATACACGAAAATCCGAATCTGACACAGGAAACTGTTATCTGCATGCATGCATGTGGTTATATATATGATGCATATATGTATACATTTTTGGGTTGAAATTTGGCGCGTGAGGTTAACCACTTACCTTATAAAGTTAACATGTCCATCTGGGAAGCAGACGCTCTTACAGATATACGGAGTCTGATTGGTAATTCATGACGAATAGCCCTTGTCCTTGTCAAACTTAACAAAAGACGTCGACCAAGGACCGTATAGTTAGTTATTCATTCCCTTTTCAAGCTGTATACACGTTACTTGAACTTCAGCTAAAAAGAAAAACTGAAGACTTGGGGACCTAATTGTAGCTTTAACTGCCAGTTCTTTACAAGACTATCATTAAAAGGAAAAATGGTAAGATCGATTCTTGTGATTCTATATACTAGCTGCATGAAGTTACTATATTATTGTATGTTTTTTTACCAAACTGTTTGGATACAAATCATTTGGCAAATGAAACACGACACATTCATTTCGTATATATAACTTATATAATTTACAAGCTATAAATATACCGTATATATATAAATTCACAATAGTTATAACCTTTCTTTTATATTTTAACGTATATCCGTCAACTAATAACTGCATGCATGTAACAGTCAGTGTTGACACCTTTTAATCAACAAGACGTCCAATACGACCATCCAGCCCAACTGAACAAAGTCGCGGAACATATATTTGTGTTCTATTCGGCATCTTAATAATTTAACAAACGATCGCGTGGCAGCTTAAATTCCCGAGTCGGAGAATATTTGTGTTGTTTTACTTCTATTTTAGAATCACTAGGATAACATAACGACAAATCTGAAATATGGAGTTGTGTATACTTTATATGTACATTATATATTAGTATAAATACATTGGAATTTATCCTTAGGACCACGACCCAATATACGTTTTTTTGGGCCAAACTACTTCTCGATATTTTCTTTTCAAAATCCTAACATTTTTGTTGATGCAATGCTGTCAAAACCAAAAATTTAAAAGCGACACATGACAGATACAAATTATATGTATAAGCGAAAGCTACTCTCTTTTTAACATTAGCTCACTCTTAAAATTCATTTCATATAGCGCGAGTGTATATCCATACATGTTGGCCAAGCGGGAACTCAGATTGGGAATGCCTGCTGGGAGTTGTATTGTTTAGAACATGGAATTGAACCAGATGGGAAAATGTTGAACGCTGAAGCAAAGGGCGTGGACACGTGCTCGACCTTCTTCAGCGAAACGGATTCTGGGAAACACGTACCGCGAGCAGTGTATGTAGACTTGGAACCGACTGTAATCGGTGCGTATACTGTATATATATAATAGTGCGTAATATAGTAAAATTCTGTACTGCAGCATGGTTTATATATAGTTGCGTTTTAACTAAAAAATGACATATCACATCAAATTATTATTGTTCACCTATATAGCTTGTTTTCCAATCGCCAGTTCTCCTTTACTCGTGTCTCTACAAAGATTGATGAAACTACGAGCAATTATTTCAACAACACGGCCAACACCTTAAATCTGAAAAACCCAACAATCTATTGTCTGTCAAATAATTAGACAAAAAGTCATAGTGTGTATATATAGAAAACAGATAAAACATTGCAATGCCTTCTTTTTTAAACTTATTGACAGATGAGATACGAACGGGGAAATACAGGTCTCTCTTTAGCCCTGAAATGTTGATCAACGGGAAAGAAGATGCAGCCAACAACTACGCAAGAGGTCACTATACCATAGGACGAGAACAAGTTGATGTGGTTTTGGATAAGATTCGAAAGTTGGTCAGTGACGATATATACTATATTGCTCTTACTAAGCAAAATAGATTGCGACTGTATTGCATTATATATTGCAACGTACTGCATTATATTGTAATTACGGTACATGACAAACGTGAACGTTTTTAATGTCATTGTTAATCTTGGTTTGCTTTGTACGACCATTCTGTTTTCCATTTTCCTTTCCTAATTCATTATCATCGCCATCGTCAACATCACCATCATCATCATCATCATCCTTGTCCATCATTGGGTTTGGCAGAGTCTCGGTGATTTTTTGCTTGGTGTCTCCACCAATTACATCTATGTACATGTAGTTGGATTGAAGGGACTTCTTCTTCGACGAAATCTGTTGAATAATAGTTGAATTTCAGTTTTCCTCTCCCCCTCTTGTTTTCTTGCTTGTTTCCAGCTAGCCTGGTACCCTGGCCCAATTTCAAAAGAAATATGGGCCAGGTAACCACTAATCTCATTCTCGCGTCATCAGGGCTAAATCCCCTGATGACGATTGCAGTTTTACTCATAGCCAATAAAAACCCGCGAAAATGTTAACCAATAGGAAAGCAGAAGTCTTTAGTGGTTACATGGCCCATATTCTTTGATTGGGCCTTGCTTGTCTGTGTTTTGTTCGTTCCTCTTGTTCAATCCTTAATCCATTTTTATTTGCGTTCTTCCTACGTTTCTTTTCCATTCATCATATTTTCTGCAGTCATACATATATAACTCAGCTTTACTTACATATAAGCGCACTCCCACGGAGGTTAACGGAATAAAAACATCCCAACATTATTAGTTATGCTAATGAATTACATTTTTACTGTTAATAGGCTGACCAGTGCTCCGGTCTCCAAGGCTTCCTGATGTTTCATTCATTCGGAGGTGGCACTGGCTCAGGTTTCACCTCTCTCCTCATTGAACGTCTCTCCATCGAATACGGCAAGAAATCAAAATTAGAATTTTCTATTTACCCAGCACCTCAGATTTCCACCGCAGTGGTAGAGCCATACAACTCCATTTTGACCACCCATACCACAATGGAGCACTCGGATTGTTGTTTCATGGTCGACAACGAAGCTATCTACGACATCTGTCGCCGGAATCTGAATATCGAACGTCCAACATACAGCAATCTCAATCGGTTAATTGGTCAAATCGTGTCTTCCATTACTGCTTCCCTTCGTTTTGACGGAGCTCTCAACGTAGATTTGACCGAATTCCAAACTAATCTTGTTCCTTACCCTCGTATCCATTTCCCACTTGCTACATATGCTCCTGTTATTTCTGCTGAGAAGGCCTACCACGAGCAGCTGTCAGTTGCTGAGATCACCAACGCTTGCTTCGAACCAGCCAATCAGATGGTAAAATGTGATCCACGTCATGGCAAGTACATGGCATGCTGTTTGCTCTACCGTGGTGATGTTGTTCCCAAAGATGTAAATGGCGCCATTGCAGCGATCAAAACCAAACGTACCATCCAGTTCGTCGATTGGTGTCCCACTGGTTTCAAGATCGGTATCAACTACCAACCACCAACAGTGGTACCTGGAGGAGATCTGGCTAAAGTTCAAAGAGCAGTTTGTATGTTGAGCAACACCACTGCGATTGCCGAAGCTTGGGCCCGACTTGATCACAAGTTTGATCTGATGTACGCAAAACGTGCGTTCGTCCACTGGTATGTTGGTGAAGGCATGGAGGAAGGAGAGTTCGCCGAGGCACGTGAGGATTTGGCGTCTTTGGAGAAAGATTACGAGGAAGTTGGTGCAGATAGTGGCGAGGGAGAAGAAGAAGAAGAAGAGGACAACTTTTAGCTAAGAACAGTAGACTGATGTTTTTCGCAATGTGCATGTTTGATTAACAAAAGTTGTGCTATGATTCAGTTTCGACTGGTTATTAATAAATATCTGAATATGGAATGCTGTTGAGGCGTTAGTTTTTGTGTTACATTATTTTTCTAATTAACGCAGAATAACATTTATATTAAACTCCCATGATCCGTTTCAAACAGACTTTCAACTTCTAACTCAAAACGAACCTTAAATACTCCAAACCATTAGCTCACGACAGTAAACGGCAAGCATTTAGCCTACGAGCGACCATTATCTGGTCTCTTATCATTAAAAATTTTCTAATTCTAAAACTGTAGCCTAGGTTGTAGATGGACAGACCCTTTCTAGTACATTAACCCTTCCACGCGCATTGTTGTTGTGGAACAACTTTATCTTTTTACTCAGTCGTTAGACGATTTTACTCATCAATGGGCGACGTCATACAGGAAAACGGGTCATGAGCTATGATTGCTACGGAGTCCCTTAGTCCCTATCGTCATGGCAAACGGTAAAGACCTAGTACCTAATATGAACGAGTTTTCTGATTGGCTATAAGTTACCATACGCTAAAAAGAAAATACGTTTTCTAAGTGGAGTCCCGCGTTCATCAAACTTTATCAAAGCTAATATGTTTATATGTATGTAGCAAAATTTCTTAAAAAGAATTGTTTCAGTAGTTTATAAATTAATTGTTTTAATATAGGGCGACGCTTGTGTTACATAATTTAAATAGCAAGGTGTCCGATTGGTTTAGATAACCTAACCCAAACAAAAACACTAGTCATTAGACTCGGCGTACCCCTCGCCAACTATGCCTTAAAAGCTCAAAAGAATACACACTTATCAGGCTTCCTTTAAAAGCTATGTTATTAACATTATTTGGCAATAAACTCTAGTTTGTTCATCATTTCCCAAAAACAATTTTTTCAGGGCTGAATATTTCCGTTCCTGATTTGACGTCATCACCGTTGTATCTTTTTTGCAGGCAATGTTTCCAGAATCCCATGTTCCACATGCATGTATAACCATGGATTATAAGTGGATTGCATAAAACCATAAGAATTGCATGTGTAAGCATGATTATTGAATTACCTGTGATCAATTTTTTCAACTCATTTATGCCAGTAATAAATTAACAAGCCAACTTGTCTGAGCTGACCAAAACAGCCCCAGTCAATTTTATATGTGAAAGGGAGAACCTTTGGTCAGCCCTGAGCCTGGACACCAATGAGTTAATTCTTCGCCTCCTAGAGACTCTCCCTTAGCAAGTAAAATCGTCTGGTGTATTAAATAGAGAGTAAAATTGTCTAGTTAGTCTAGGAGTTAAGGGTAATGAGTTATTGACCAATTCCTGTCTAGCTAACCAAAATCAACCATTTGTCTTTATTACTTTACTCTGTATAACAAATGTGCAGACTGTACATTGTGTTTCAAAGTTTAACATACATGCATGTAATATGTACAATGTGTAAAGTGTATTGATGTACTGTACTGTACTGTAGATTAATAAACCAATAATACCCAACAAGCACCTCACAAATGGTCTTTACTTTCTTCTAGTTGACCACTTTCTTCTAAGACATCTTCTAGAATATCATCATTTGATTCACCTAGGTCAGTTTCTTCCAATCCATTCTGTAACAAAATCACAACCGTGCTAAGATCTTTGCCAAAGTTACCTGCAGAAGTATCTAGCCCATTCTGTTTCATATCACTAATGAGGGAATTGCAAACTGGAACCTTATTCTTTAAACCTGTTTCATCTTCACCAACTTTTCTTTCATTAGTACAAATAAGCACTTGGATTATTTGATCATTTTGTAACACAGGTATGTTAACACTAGAGACTGCTGCATTTTTCTCAGACATAATAATTTGTGGTTCACTATGTAATTCAAGGTTATTTTCTACTGTGTGCACATCTTCAAATTCTTCTACTTCATGTTCAGTAGTAGATACATCATATTGCACACATGTACTTAACTCGTGGCTTTTTAAATGACTGCTATAGTTTGACTTTTTCTTATATGTCCTCTTGCAGTGTGGACAAGCAAACTGTTTTTTCCCAGTGTGTCCAGTGCGATGTACATGGCTGTCTAAACGCACCTGCAGTTCAAATGACTTGTCACATTCAGCACACTGAAATGGCTTAAGTTTTGTGTGGGTCAACATGTGTCTTTTTACATGAGATACATTTCGAAATTTTTTGCTACAAACAGAGCAAGAAAATGGCTTCTCACCGGAGTGGACACGAGCATGCTCCTTCAGCAAAGATGAAGAAGCAAAGCACTTGTCACACTGTTCACATTTGTTCTTCTTTTGACATTGATGAGTGGAAATATGAGCAAGAAGTTGAAATTTCCTTCGAAATGATCTAGGACATTGATCACAAGTGAAAGGTCGTTCTTCAGTCTTATCATGTGTAGCAATATGCCTAAACAGAGTGCTATTTTCAGTGAAGTTCTTTTCACACTGTGGGCATTGATAAGGTCGTTCCCCAGTATGGTACCTCTTGTGGATATTCAAACGATCCTGACGATTAAAACTCTTCTCACACAAGTCACAGCTAAATGGTTTCTCTCCTGTGTGTATTCTCTGGTGTTCCCTGACTCTCCTGTTTGTCTTAAAACTTCGACCACAGATGTCACATGGGAATTTCTCATCACCAGTTGCCATTTCTCCAGCATTTAACTGATTCCCACGTGTTGTATTGACATTAAATTCGATCAGATCCTCAGACTTACTGTTGTGGCACTGGGTCATGTGCCTTGAAAGTGTGTTAATGTCTGCAAATGCCTGGTTACATTTGAAAGATTATTTAAATCAATATACGGACCTAACATGAAGTAGTACCCGTCATTAGTTCGTGTGCCGCTGAAATAGTAACAGCGGGCAATTGGCGGCAAAACAAAGATGAAATAAAATGAGCGGAATTAATCCCTCATTTTTTGACTTACACTCTAAGTCTGCTATTGTTAATAATTGTCCATTTTCATTCTTCACTTATGTGAGGTTATGTAATAACCAAGGTTAATAGCTAGGTAACCATGCGTGACGTATAAAAGGTTGGTGTAACGTAGGGTGTCAGTCGAGGGCATGGCTAAAAGACTGGTAAAGCGCGTGACCTAATCATTAGCGCACTTGCACATCAAGTAATCGGACGTCCACCATCCCTCCTCTTACTCAATTCACTGAGATGGTAAGTAAGTCTTAATTTCCACCAAGCAATTGGTGTGATGGGTGCAAGCTGCCCAAGTGGTTTCTTTCCTGAATCCAAGTACCACTACTCGTTTCCAGGCCACCTCGGTCTACAGCTTGCACCTAACCTTCCAAAATGGTAAGTAAGGTGAACGCATGCGCAGATATTAACTGCATGTGACATGTGATTATTAAAATTTGAAGCTATATTCACTGGTCAACAAAACGTGTACCGGTGTACGTACGATACTTAAAACTAATATTTCGAATCAAAATATTAGTTTATTAATTTTCGACTGAAATTGTAAATTCCTTAAAAAATTCCTCAAAACATGGAATTCCTTAGATTGTTCCTTAAAATACTGCAGAATTCCTTGTTTTAAGGAAATTTCCTTAAACGTGAGAGCACTGTATATATGCATGTGCCAAACTCACATGACGTAATTTTACCAACAAATTTTATCAACAAATCACGAATACTATTCACCCTTCCCCCTACCAAAAGATGATCCTAACCATAAAATGACCGATAAAACTTGTCCTAACGGTAAAAAACACTAATCCTATCCGTAAAACAAGAAAAAATAAACAATAAAATGACGTATGTCAGTTTGATAGATGGAAAACAAGAATCGTTTGTCTGCTGAGAAGATGCGCGAGGGCTCATTGATCACCACTGAAAAATATCAGACTAAAACGTGAGCTGAATGAGCTAATTGCCTAATTTTATAGACTTTTGTTTCATTAGTCAACTATAATATTTCTTAGATATTTGTTGTCAATAATTGTCTGGGCCACAGTTATAGAATTTATGATGAAAAATAGAGGTTGTTTCAAGCCATGTTATCTAACATGCCATACCGCTGATCAGTCAGACATCGTGATTTAATTTCGTGTTTTTGTTTTAATTTCAAGATGGCGGATGATAATGGCATGGTTAATGTTAAGGTAAGTTAGTTATTTTAGAGAGTTATATACCATACTAATTACTTGCTGACATACAGTGATACCATCAACTTCTAAACGATTTATTTTTAATGAACGTTTTTATTAAAATAAATCACTGATCTCTGATTGCCACGTGTATTTAATATAATTATTCAACGTCTTGAATATTTTTACAACACAGCATGATTGTATATCATAACTCACAATGTATGCTGTTGTTGGCACCATTTCAGTGCCCTGAAATGTATTTTGTTTCAATTTTTGATTAAAAAGTTATTTTGACATGTACTGTTATGTATTATGTTGAAGACTTGAAGTGCTTGCTGAGCAGGCTCTTCAAATATATATATATAGACACAGATTGAAATTGTTTTATTTTTTTAAGATACATGATGAAGTAGATACAGATAAATTTACTGGTAAGACCAAGTTTATTTACAATAACTTATTATAATTACTAAACTGGGAATTTATCACAATTATAGTGTCAGTGATCGTTGTAGTATATTCAGCACCTGTACCCAATGAACCACTTTTTCAATTAAAAATTATTTTTCAATAAAATTTTAAAAGCTATTTAAATATTCTACAATTCCTGAAACAACAATTTTTAAAGGAGTACTATACAGGTTGTCAGGTTCTCTATACAGGGTTCTCTTTATCAGGTGGTAACCGGTAAAATTTACCGTCTCCAGCACCACTGATTACTGCCTGGAACAGCCTAGAGTTTGTGTACATTTGTACACGTAAGGATAGTAAAATAAGTTTTGCAAAAAATTATGCAATATTCATCTGTATTGCTGAGATCTCATCCTTTATCCATAATACTACAAAATTAATAAAGTAACATGGTCATAATCATTGTGGAATACAGAAAATGTCCTTCTCTAAGCCCGATCGATCGAGAAGAATTTTTTGCGGGATTTTGTCTACAACCGTAATTTCTATTATAATGTGCACTGTGCGAGAGGTGCGAAGGAGCGATGTCCACTTGGGTGTTGCCACAGGTATTGCCGACTGACAAGATGAAGTCAGCAGGGCAAAACCCCAAGGCTGCAATCAGGTAGGAATGAGTATTACTCACTGTCAGTGTAAACATTACTAGTTAAGAATTTATTTGTAAGCGGCGATAAATGAGAAAAAAGTTTTCAGTGAGAGGCCAGATGCATGTTGGCAAATCTACATCACTCACATGGAAATATTTATACACAATATTATAAATTATAAATGCTCGCTATTAAAATTCTTGGAAACTGCATACAATCACTGTAACTGTCTTTGTTCGTTTCCCTTTGTCGTACTTACAGACGCAACTGTAAGATAATTAGACAAGTGAACTGGTTTTACAAAAGAATACTCGGTATGGGAATGATTGCGGAAAACCCGTCCACTTACACAACTTTCGCTTGTTAATTAATGGCCTTCGAAATAGAGACTAGAGTTGCTTTGTTCTTCAAAATTTGTCATCCAGTTAGATATAGAACAACAAATATGTGCGATTTCATCTTTATAAATATAATATAATATTTCTGCTTTTAAAGAGTTCCCACTCTTATTTTTGGAAGAGTTCTAATTAAGTTCTTATTGCACAATTAAATATCAATATAAATAATAAATATCAATATATAAAAAATAGGATTTCAGACCTTTATGTTTTGCACAAAAGTGCCCTCAAAACATGGGAAATGCTGTTTCAGAGACCCAAAATTCAAAAATTTTCCAGGAGGTATGCCCCCACACCCCCCTAAAAATGTGTCACCACAATAGCCTTACTGCTTCAGAAAACTCTTTTACCTGTTGAACCACTCACAACTGTGGAGAACCCTGTATATATATATTTATTATATGGCTTTGTAATATCCTGAGTTCTGATTGGTCAACGCACGGCCCGTGAAAATGCGTATCCGGACCACGGTCCATCTTTTTCCATATCCGGACCGCTGTCCCAGATGTTGATTTTGCTCGCGTGAATTTCTAAGGTTTTCACACTAAGTTTGATACAATAATTATCGAAAAACTTGAAATAGCCATATAATAAACGCTTTATTAACCCAGTCTGTACGGGAAAATATCAGACCTCGGTCTTTTTTGTAGACATCAGTCTGATATTTTCCCATACAGACCTCGTTCTCGGTTAATAATCTCTTAATATATATATATATATATATATACATTATATAATTATATATTATATAGATAACAATCTCTGGATTGCTCATCTGGGAACAATCTCTCGAACTTATCCCACACAATTTCATGTGTGCAGTGATGTCACGTGTGCCGCGATCTCACGTGTGCCACGTAATATAAAACAGAAGCTAAAGTGAAACCTTTTCAGTTGCCTGATGATTGCATGCTAATGCGTGAAACTTGGAGTAGCAACATTCATTTTTTAAAATAATATCTTGTAATTATCTGAGGATTTGCCAAAACTGTCAATCCAATCCGAAGCCAAAAAATCGTAGTCCGATCCGATCCGAAAACAGCTGCTCAAATCCGATCCGGTCCGAGAAAATTAAAACACCGAATATATGTTGCAATAATTGCGCAAACTTTCCAAAAAGGAACCAATGAACAAATAAATTTAAGAAAACTACTATACAATAATAATCTTATGTAATAGTAGCCTTCATATATTGTGCAACGTGCATACAACTAGTGAATTTGTTAATTTTGTGACAAAAACAATGACAAAAGTGAATCTGATGTGGGTAAAAAAGTGCAAAATCCGATTTGATCTGATCTGGGGAAAAAAGAACAAAATCCGATCTGATCCGAGAAAAAAAGAACAAAATCCGATCCGAACGATAAAAGTTTAGTCCAAATCCAATCCGAAGGATATATTACACAAGGATATAATAATTGTGTCCAACACATATAAAGTGCTCGATACTGAAATTATGGTATATATATCTATCTATCTATATACTAGGTAATTATATATGACAATTTGGTGTAATTTTTCCATATATATGGGTAATGTCAATGGAACACAGCTTTTCCCTGGTTGGATTACACACTAAAGTTTGTATTGCACACTTCTATACTGGTTAAACTGGTTTTGAAGTTGTAAAATCAAGCACAATGGCAATTAATCTAAACCAAAATTGCAGAATATTAAATGTATTTCAACTGAACAGTCATTATAATAAATATCTCAATGAATGGTTTAACCAATAATATGGCCAAGCATTTTATTATTTTCTTGCATTTCTCTTCAGCTTTTCAGGGATTGGGAAAATACATTCGAAACTCATAAAAATAATACTTGGTCGCATTTGAGGGTTTTGACACTTATTTGTTAAATAAATTCACTTTAAAACTTTCTTATATTCTGACTAGTTTAATTTCACATGCCCATACTGTATAAAAATATATTACTGTATGTTTGTTAATCTTAATAATAAAAAGCAAAAAAGTTTAGTTAGAACTACATGTATGACAAATAATGTACTAGAGTATTGTACATGTGATGAATATATATAAAATTATGTACATTTTGACACAAATTATTGGAAAATAAGCAAAAGATATTGGTGTTGAGCTTTGGGGAATCATGTTATATTATGGTCGTGGTACATCTTGCCTAATGTAACATATAGTTTAATATACAATATACAAACAGTAATGTATTATGTAATATTACAGTATAGAGTGTTTTCATCTGATGTCACGGCAGCCATATTGGTGTACCAAAACAATGAAATGGCGGCCATATTGGTGTACGGTATGGGAATTAGCTCTTTCTTATTCAAATATTTTGTATTGTTTCACCACCCCAATGGGGCCACTGATCACGTGAGTGAAAACGGTCTATGCCAGTAATTGTATACATTGTACATTTATGCAGTGATTTATATATTGAATTTTGCATGATATATGTTTAACTTGTTTTTCCTTATCAATGTAGCGTACAAAGAGAAAAGTGATGGTGAGAAAGATGTTGACAGTTTGGGAAGTTTAAGATCAACAGATGATGACAGTAGTGATGGTTAGACTTTTTGGGTTTTTATTGTTAAAGAGAGATGTCCCAGTGATTCAAATAGTTCCTAGGATTAGTATTAGTTAGATAATATAATAATAACAATAAAATCTTTATTTACCCTCATGATAAAACCAATCAGCCTATCGATAGATTGGCTGGTATTATCCGGTGATCAGGAACTGTAGAATTGTTGTTTAATTGCAGGACTTAATCTATTACAGTACTATTATTTTATATTAGAATTATCTAATTTTCTGAATTTGACCAAATAGGGGATGGTGAAAATGGTGACACTGCAGAGGTAAGAAATGCCTTCAATTTTTCTGATTCACATACTCTGAACTTTATCAAAACCAGTCAATTACAAATTATTACTTACAAAATATTACTTACAAATTACTCTAGCCAGTCTTCCCCTTAAGGTTTCAGCATTTGTTTAACTTAAATTCCCAGCTGCCTTTTGGTTTTATGATTATTCAGGATTTTAACTTATTATGTCCAAATCTTTCTTCTTTCCCCCCCATTTTTTCGTATTTCATTTTTTATCACCAAACAGCTTCTGTCAGGACAAAAGAAGACCCCACCTTTCTGGAGCTTTGCATACTATCAAACATTTTTTGATATTGACACACCTCAGGTAGAGTTCTTCTGGTGTTGTTTCCTGAATTCTAACTTAGTACGGTACTACATTTTGCTATAATTGTTTTCTTTGAAAAACACAATGCTGTAGATTTTTGAAATCCATTGATAAGCAAAATATTTTTGAAATCACTTGTGAATGTCATGAAAAGAATTGTCATGCACAACTTACAATTATAGCTGTCTGCAGAAATGGCTTCTGAAGAAGGGCTGTGCTTGAAACGCCAAATAAAGTTTTAAAGTGTTCCTGTCTTGCCTATTTTATTAATCCTTGGAACAATCTTTGGACCAAAGCTGGCTCTTTGATTAAACATAGTGGAGGGGGAATGGTTTGGAAACTCGGCAAAAGTCATCGTTCCATGTTTTTGTTCAATTTGTCTAATTTCATGGTCACTGAACGTATTGTATTTTCTGTATAATGAAGCAGTCATCCAATACCAACGTTCCGGTTTAATTAGTGTAGTCCTTCGTCGTCACATGTCCATAGAATTTCCTTTCTTCAACCAATTGCCTTCCTCCAACATGAACTATTATAATAATAATATTGTGTTCATCAACATGACCATTGCATAATCTTGAAAGACAATGGAGCTTCCAAACCATCCCCCTCTACTAACTTAAACTTTATATATATATATATTCAATCTGCAGACGTACGTTTCGCTGTACCACAGCTCATCAGTGCAGCTTGGAACGAACATGGATATGTTATTATAGGAACAGAGTGCTCAAACCACTGGTAGAGTGGTGGGCTATGCGTAATGTAGAAAGTAGTATATATATATATATAAATCATCAGAGAGCAACAGTTTACAAAATCTTCTTTATTGACGTTTCGGGGGTGCAGCCCCTTCTGGATTTATAAAACCCCTTTGAAGAAAGTTGGCTTTCTGTTTATTGTATATATATAAATTATATATATACATAACTGACTATTTCTTACTTAAAACATCGTTGTTGCTACTCTGAGTTTCACGCGGTTAGGCGATCATCAGGCAACTGTGAAAGATTCAGTTAGATTAAACTATGTTTGCTGACATTGGACAGTTTGCATGATGGTGCGTCACTTTCTTCGAAAAATCTTCGTTGGTGGCGGCATTTTGAGAAGAGTTCTGATCTTTTGTTCAGTAATGGTTGTTTGATGGCTTTCAAGATGCAGAGCTTTTCTTCAAGGCAAAGATTGCATCGTTTTCCTCCACTTGAATAAGATGCAGCATGCTTCATAACTGACCAGTTGATGTTAAAAGGTCGCCCGTCTTGTTTTAAATCCCATACATACTTTGAAAGTTCTGTGTTGTTTGAACACACACACACACACACACACACATATATGAGTAAAATTTGTTGTCAAGCTTGAGAACAAATTTTACTCATATATATATAAGTAATATTTATACTGGGTTGGCGTTGGCGTTTCAGATATGGAGAACAGAATTCGCTGATTGGACAGGGTGGGCACAATCACGGTTATAATAGATAGTTGTATATCGAAATATCAAGCTGAAACAATCTCAAAAAATAGAATATTTGCTAAATACGAAAGGCTGACCGATACTAAGTAGGCTAATACAAAGTACAATAACGTTTTATTCAGATTTAACTGCTAATTCTTGCAGGTTTTGAGGAGGATTCTAGGCTCAATGGTGCCTGTACGGAAACGGAATTATTTAACGACACAAATAAGGTCAAATCCTGATTTATATGGTAAGCATTGAATGTAGATTTTGACTTGATGACGTAACAATCTGCGGGCATGGCGTTTCTCTTATAAAAGCCAGTTAACACAATCAGCATTTTCTTAAGCAAAATACGGTTTGCGAACACAAACAAAAACTTCTAAGTTAAGCTACAAAATCTTTCCAATCTAACCCATAAACCCAGGTCTCCAAGACATTTGTCGGTGTCTTGACGGTCGTGGAAGCGAAACATAGCTGCGACGTTTTATGCTTTGCCTCCGCCACTGTTAAGACACGGTCGTGACCAAAAGGAAACCTGGCTCAGTCTATCACCAGAACTTTGGAGACCAATAGAGGTGACGTGATATTTATGATCTAATTTACTATTTAAATTTATTTATTCAAGCCACTATTTACAGTAACATCTTCAGGTGATAAATATTTACACGATTTTGATTAATTTTAATGTACTTGCGGGATAACCGATACAAAAATGATGTGATGTGAAGTGTTTTGATGTGATGTGATCTGGTGTTGTGAGGTGATGTAATGTGGCGCGCTTTGATGTGTGACGTAACGTGATGTGTGCGACATTTTTAGGCATGTCCGTTTGGGTGTATAGGTGTAGGTGTTCATCCATGTTTTTCTTTTAATTTTATTCAAACTATTTTCGAACAGGTCCTTTTTGGGTGTGTGCAACACTTGTGGTAACCATAGCAATATCAGGAAATCTGGCAAACTATTTAATTCATGCTGGTGATCACAACTGGAGTTATGATTTTCATAAAAGTGAGAAATTATTCAATTTGCATGATAGATTTCTTTGAGGAAACGTCTGTGCCTGATTTGTTTGATTATAACCGTACTCCAATATCCAAAACGATGACTGAAAAGAACAGCCGCCGTGCAAACTCGAAGTTGCGGTTTTGAAAAGTATAAAATTCGAGAATTGAGTCATTTCTCAAGTACGAGAGAAGCTAGATGTCTATAGATATCGTTAAATTATTAATTGTTTCAAGTGCCTTGTATTATAAAAGAAACTCCCTTTTCACTCAGTCACACTGACAAGATTAACAGGAAATTGAGAAACAGGCAATTTTAAGAAGGTTTTCAAACATTCAATAAGGGGGCTTTCCATTTACACGGTTAGACCGGTTAAATGGAACACGATTCGTTTGAGACCTGGGATGGTCTGACTGAAAAATTTGGTCCAAAGCAAGTCCATTCTGGCCGGACTGATCGGTCTAACCTTGTCAATTGGAAAGCGCCCTAAGTCACGTAATTCGCCCAGACTAACAGCTATATTGTTGGCGATGTGCGTCAGATTATTTTCATTGCAGTCATGCTATTGTCTCCTTTCTATACATTTAAATTGCTGCATGATCTGTAATTCAACAGCTTACATTATAATTGAGTTCTTACATTTCGCTGGTCCATTTTTGCTTTTCTAGTAACATTTGCTGCTGTTGCTATATTTTCTTATGCCTGGTTGGTTCCAGTTGGTGTCTGGGCTGTGCTAACATGGAGAGGAAATACTGCTGGTTACTCTTTCCTTGAAATCATTTGTGTCTATGGCTACTCGCTCTCCATTTTTATTCCGATATCGGTAAGTTATGTTAAGTTAAAGTGTTAAAGTTAGGACCCCTACAGTTTTTATGTTTATACGTTGCAAAGTCCTAATTCATGGCTATTATTCTATTGATTATAATAATAATAATTATCATATGGCAGATACACAATATGACGTACGCTGATTGGTTGGTTTTTTAGTCAAGAAATTTTGCTTACAGACTGGTTAGTTTGGGAAAATTTCTGGGCCCATTTGAGGGGAAAAAACGAGATTGCGTACGTTTATATAAAGATTAAGAAATGCCCTCACCGTCAACTCCCGACCGAACGTCGTCGGTTTTCTCCGGGTTGGGTTTCTCCCCCAGGGAAAGTTGACAGGGTGGGTACATACGATTGATAGTTACTAAAGAAAATAGTGATTGATCAGGGCTTCAGTTTAGTCGTCACTAAACAAAAACTAGCTTCAACTCGTTGACTTTTTTTTTATGCCTGTCCTTTCCTTCCTAGATATTGTGGGTAATTCCATTCGAACTGGTAAGGTGGATAATAATGATCATTGGATTGTGTTTATCAGGTAATGTTCTTTACATGCACGTATATATACTTTACATTGTGTATACCAGTTACAGTACATGCAGTATAGTGCCAGTTTAATCATTACCAGTGTCTAGTGAAAAATCTCACTATCCGGTATCCGGCCGGATATTTTCTACTATCCGGTATCCGGCCGGATACCGGATAATTTGTTTTTTGATAATTCGGCATTACTTTTGGGTAATTTGCCAGGATCCAAGTAAATTCTTGAAGTAATAATAGTATACACTATACATGACGTGTATAGATATACGTGTACAATTACACAGTTTCAGAGCGGTTTTACGTAACTACACTGCTGTTCCTCAGGTTTTCTACATGTGCGAGTGCTACGCCAATTTCAGAATCAGTAGCCCGAGTGAACACCTGAGCAGGCGTCTTGTTTCTCAAAGAGTTAAATTTTGGCAGGGCTTTTAAACCCAGAAAAGTGCACGCGCGATCAACCGAAGGATAATGGGCTTGTCTCACCCCCCATGTGGCCCTGACCTCTTCCTTACTGCGATTGGTCAGTTATAGCGTTTGACGGCAAAATGTTTTGCCCTCAAACGCTAATTGACCAAATACAATAAGGAAGGGGTCAGGGTCACGTGGGGGGTGAGACAAGCCCACATGTCACAGTTAAATGACTCGTTCCCAGGATGGCCGCGTACAAAAAGGCGGCAACAACTGTTTTTCTCTGTATTTTCGACGTTTATCCGAAATAATATTTATTTAGCAGAAGAGTTTGAGGCAGAAATACTGATAATTCGGTCACAAAGTAGGTTACAACTCAGAAACTATGTGTTTAAATGGTGTTTAAACACCACTATTTCTTTAAGCAATGCAAGTATTGACTAGATAGAGCTACCAAAACTTGTACACAAAAATATCCGGTATCCGGCCGGATAGTAAAAAGCACTATCCGGTGCACCCCTACCAGTGTCCAACAATCCAAACCGCGCAAGTAAACGTGGCATTTGATTTATGCAAAAACAAGCATTCGCGTGAGTTTATATACAGATCATAAACATTACGTGTGAAGATTTTGACACAGGCTACTCAAACAGGTTTTTCGAGTTTTGGGAATTAGAATAATCACGAGATCTAATTTATTGGTTTTGTGCTTAATTTCAGGAGCGGTTCTTGTGTTAACATTTTGGCCAGCGGTTCGGGATGACCACAAGAAGGTAATGATAACAAAAATGTCTTCCTACAAGAGCAATGAAAAGTTTAGTTTTTTAGCCAGGAGATCAACAGTCTGAAACTAACAAATATTGGAATTTTAAAAAGTTCCACACATTAATAGCACACGCATGCAAGCGGCGATGTATTGTCCTGTATTATTTCCATACTTGACGTTTATTTTTCTTGTCTTTTTGCCACACCTTTGTATGATCATAATGGAGTATACTGGACATGTGCACAATATTAACTTCAATTAATCGCAAAGTATCGACAGTTTTAACCAGATCGACAATTCCTGTGATTCGAAGGGTTTTGACAATTCGTTTGATTTGAACGATTCGAAAATTGGTTTTCGGATCGAATAAAATAGGGTAACTGACATGTATGCAGAACAGTGGGCACAAGAACGAGATATATAATTCAAAAACTCATTAATAATTCGTGAGGAAAATCATGACCGTGACGTGTCTCTATATGTGATAGACACGCTCGCTATTTTCGATGAACTTTTTCTTCGATTTTGCGGCTCAGACAACTTCAATTTTCAAAATTGATTTGTATATGAGCTTATTATATGGATAGTTTTTGAAGCCATTTAAAACATTCGCAGTACGTGTTTTATCAGATTTAAAACACTCGGCTATCGTCTCGTGTTTTAAATCTGATAAAACACTGCTGCTCATGTTTTAACTACTACATAAAGACCTCAGATTTAAGCGATGCCCTCGTTGACCGATGTCAAATGACGTGTATTTACTAGGCATGCTTTCCCGCAAATGATATTCAAATTGTTCTATGTCCCGATGACAGTTAACTATCGCTTGATATGCGTGTATACATCTTAGGCAATTGATTTACGTGAAGATTTCATTTAACACTGTGCAATAAGTATATATATATTACATGAGTTTAAAAGATACAATATTTAAAGAGAAATTAATTAATTGAAATATTTTCACATGACCAAACACAAAATAAGTGCAAAGTAGTATAAATTTTTTAGACATCATCGTGTTGTTTGAGAAATGTTGATTAGATTGTGTTTTATTCAAGGTGGCTTGGACCATACTGTTTGTGATATTTCTTCTTCATGGATCTCTGGCAATAGGATTTAAGGTAAGGTTTGTCCTACATTTTATCTGTATTGACGTTGTTGTTATTGTGGTGGGTGCGCTGATGGTGATTTTGTTAGGATTTTTGTCGTCGTTCCTGCTGTTGTGAGGCTGTTGATCGTAGCAAGCGAAAACCAATCAGCACCATTGACCTTCTTCCATATGCAAAACTATGACAGGCCAACGCAAAGTCGAAATTTGTGATAAACATTTCACGAGTTGCGCTTATTAAATTTTGCAAAAGAAAGCAGTAAATCTGGGCTAAGGCTAAATGGCCGTCTAAATCTAAGGCTAAATGGCCATGCAATTAAACATGTAGGAAAAACCTAATTGCTGTCCAAATACGGATTAATCCACTGACAGTAACTGGACTGCATGTCCTCTATACTATCAATGACAGAGTGACCGATCCAAGGTGGCGATTTATGGACCCTACCGTGTACATAGGCTCACACAAGTATATACTACATTACTACATGTAACGGTTTGTTGTTTGGCGATCCAAATATCCGAATTGCGACCATGCAATCTTGTCATTGTCGTCTTACTCTATACTCCAGACTCGAAACACGAATCACGTTTGTTGATCTTTCACGACCAATAAGACGTTATTTACTGTATAGTATAAATCTAATATGTTACGTATAGGCAGTAAAGAAATATACATTTATTTATTTTCTGCGATGTGGTAGTATTTTCAAACAGTTCTATTTAAGGTACATGTACGATATCTTTGAATTACACGCGTTGGTGTTTATATTTATACCATTGCTCCATATAAATTATCTTATACCCTCTATATTTCTCTATTTTGTAGCTATATTTCTTCCATTCTCCTCCTGTGGAAACCAAGCTCTCCAGTGATACAAAACCTACACAACCGACGATCTCATTTACGACCAACCCCCCTACACTAGCTACAACAAAACACGCACCATCACCAAAAACTACAACAAAGAAACCTGCAACTTCTGTTTAAAATATGGTGGACAGTGTCCCTTCTGTCAGCACTTTCCTCGCATACATATCTTATTTCAAAGAGAAGGCTTAGTAGGACTAGAACGTATTCAATGGAAACCATGAGCAATCAGTTTGGAGACATCACCTTGGTGTCCGCATGACAGGTGTATGTGTGTGTGACACAAGCAATTTAGGAATTTCTCAGTTCTTCGGCTGCAAAAACTGTCGAAAGTTGTGAATACTCAGAAAATCTCTGAGTGGGTTTGAGTCCCGCGTCAGATTTTCTAAATATTAACTTACGACAGCTTGCACAACAAGAACTAAGAAAAAACTTTTGTCCCTTACTCGAGTAGGACACAGAATTTCTTAATAATTTTTACGCTTGTATTGGGTGGAAAATTGTCTTTTTTAATATTAGGTTTAAGATTAGCATGAGGGGTGTTAGACTTACATTTTTGGTAGGGATTAGCAAATGAAATCTCACGAAAACGGTGTTAAATGTAGTTTCCGAGGAACCAGCGGATAGAAAATTATCTATAATTGTAGTTGCTAATTATAAACAAAAGTTTCACACGTGACGTTCTGAACTATGTCATTATAGATGTTTTCCACGAGTAATCTTGAATGACAGTATTTATTAGTACAGTGCAGCAAAGAATGATTATGTATAGCAAACTCGTAAACTGTATTTTGGTATAAGTATATGAAAAACCTTGCTCTGTAAACCGTTGTCTTGGTCATTTCTAGTTCGTCCTCTCTGTGGGGGTTTAGGGATAGGTCAGGAAATTTGCTATTAACTTCAATGAGCTGAAAACAAAGAGCCAAACGATCACTCGTAGAAAGGCTCCAGTGTATCATCAATACACTCTCAAAGGGCAGACCATCGAAAGGCTTGAAGCAGAGCGTGATCTTGGTGTATGGGTGACCCATGACTTGACCTGGTGCAAACAGGTTGCTGCCCAAGTTACAACCGCGGACAGGTTTCTTGGCTGCGTCCGTCGCTCTTTAGGGGAGATCACTGACATTTCAGTTCGACGAACAATATACCTTGCTATTGTTCGACCACACCTCGGATACGCAACCCAGGTGTGGTCACCGCAATCTATTGACCTGATCAGACGTGTCGAAAGAGTGCAACGCCGTGCTACTAAAGTTATCCTGAATCTACCATTTCGCACCACGACAACCTACAAACAACGACTACTGTCTCTACAGTTGTTTCCAATATCCTACTGGCATGAATATCTCGACTTAACCTTCTTCAAAGCTGTGAACAACCTAATCGAAATCAACCCTGACATCCTACCTACTCCATATATGCCACTCAGAACAACAATAAACTCAAACCCCGATATTCTTCACTTCCGTCCTCGCAAATGTAGAACAGTCACCTTCCAACGATCTTTCTTACAAGAATGTGTAGAACATGGAACACTCTACCGTGCGAAATGCGTAGAAAGGGAACCACTCTTAGACAGTTCAAGAGCCAGCTTCAGCTTTACTACCAAGCAGCAGTGGAGCAGCTGTGCGACCCTGAAGACCCGAGGTCATGGAAAACCATCTGCTTGAGATGCAACACAGCGCACAGTCTTATTAGTGCGATCTGCTGTTGTATCTAATAACTAATTAATTGTTAATTATTGATTGTTGGTTGCTGATTGTTGGATACCATTTGTTAATTGCTAATTAATGATAATTGTCGATAAATTATTGGCAATTGGTGGTTGATAGTTTGTAGTTGGCGACTGACGATTAATACTTGATAATTAGTAAATAAGAACTAATAATTAATACTTGACAATAATTAATGGTTAATAATTAATACTTACAAAATAATAATCAACACAACCTAAATAATTAATATGGCCTTTTCTTTTTGTTTGGGACCGCAGTTAATTGGCGTTCGCTGTTGCGGCAACCCTGCCACATTATTATATATTTTACGATGTAACTTAACTTTCACTACGAGTAATTAAGTCTTTTTTTTTAAATTTTAATTAATTCCTAGTCTTGTTGAACCTTGTGGCAAAACTTAATAAATAAAAAACAGATATGTTAAAACAGGTGTACGTAATTCAGCCGTTCTGTTCAATGTCGTTCTTACAA
Organism: Paragorgia papillata; assembly: GCA_035771165.1. Lineage (NCBI taxonomy): Eukaryota > Metazoa > Cnidaria > Anthozoa > Scleralcyonacea > Coralliidae > Paragorgia > Paragorgia papillata. Next base: position 3,487,162 of record JAWNZC010000348.1, read on the forward strand.
GTGGTTCATTCCAACCAAAATATTTTTTTTCTAGACAAAAATTTCTTCCAAATTCCATTCCAACATCAGTTTTCACCCGCATATTATATTTTTCATAGACATTTTTCCCTTTGATTTTTTTTTCGGGAAAAATACCCCATATACACTATGTCCTTTTGTACAATTATCATGGCAAAGAGCTCGAGGAGAGAAAGACTTGATTCAACTTCAACGCGCTAAAATTTACCGACCTATTCGTTTAGATGAAGATACGCTTCTTTTACTGTAATGCAATATTCATGGCTACGTAATTTGTAAGAAGTCTGACACAGCCGTACCCATGCTATGAATTAGATCCGAAATTACCAAGTCCGTCGTTCTGGAGTGGGCGGCCAATTGCAAGGCTCTGGGTACGGGATTAGTCGTTCTCAAAACTTGCCTTCTGACTTAAAAACTTCATCAAAATGTAATTTTAACGATAGTTATAAATTAGGATTATGAACAGTCAAAACCCAAACATGCCTTGCTTGTCACCTGACTTTTATATAGCGGGCAGACGTTATTTTCAGACATTATGTCCCGAAACTGATTTGGACTTGGCAATATATTGACGATCTCGGTACCAAAACCGTCAATACGATAATTTTTGTAAGTACTTCGTGTTAGATGTACATGCATAGTGGTTTGCACACACATAATACAAGTGATTATGGGATACGTATGGTGGGTTCGTGGTGGTTCTTGGTAGTGCTAACCCCAACAACCCTAATCCTACCCACATTAAATGGTCACGGAAATTTTGGTGCGATTTAGTACCGGTATCTTCTCCATATGGCTATACCAACCACCCCTACTACCAATTAAACTAACGAATTTCAAAAAGTACATTTTATTTCAAAATTTACATGTCGCCAAATTCATTGATGGTCTTATTCACAAATCTGGCTCACTTCAAATGTCATTCAGGTAAAAACAAGTTCTTCGCAATTCAGATAATTCTGACGGGCCTTGGAAAAGGCTTTTCACATTTGATTATAATTGGAGATCTTTAGCTAAGTTACAGGCATATATGCGTTAGCGTGCAGTGACTTGCAACACCGCTGACCGGTGTACAAAAAGCGAGAATCGTGACGAATGATGGAACGCATGCTACTGAGAAGAATTACTTATTGGTAAGATTACAGCAGCGTTCGGTTCTGAAAAACGTTGAAAATTCGGGGAAATTAACGACGTAGCAAACTCTCGCTCTAGGTTGTATTGTAAAATCCACTGCTTCTAAAAAGTTAAACTCTTCATCATCTCCGCATCACATTTGATGGTGTATTCTCGTTGTAGCCACCACCCAGGCTGTAACCACTGTGGTTGCCCAAAATGTAACCAGGCTGTAATCCGTTGACCAGCATACCTCCAGATGCCACCACTTGACCTGCAAGAGAATGAAGATAGCACGTCAAGCATCACTGTAGGGGTTAATACGACTATTTAGCATATTCCAAAAGACGAAATCCAGAATTGTCCGGAAGACCATAGTCCCTAGAAATAAATTGTCTGGAAACGCGGCATAAGTCTTCGTTCTAATTTTTGTTCAAGTTTGTGCACTTTCACGCTAAGTTTGTGCACGCTAAGTTTGTGCACTTTCACGCTTGCTGAACACGTATTTTTGGTATAATGAAACAATCAGCCAATAGCAGCGTTTCTTTAAATATTAATAATCGTAAAACAAAAGATATGTGCACTTTCAAGCCACCCTATATAAACACCTCCTAAATAATTAAGCGTTCTCTATGCATGGCCTAGTGATCATCAGCTATTAATATGGATTAGCTTTAAGTTGTTTTTAAATTGATTCTCCGATGAAAATACTGTAGGCAATGTTTTTGCATAATCCTAAAGATGTTATGGTAGTTAGTAATCGTGCAAAGTTTCATTTCAAAATTCGATGAAAAAAAGGTGGTATTTTACGTGTGAAGTTTGTATTTTGAAGCGCCACCATTAAAGTGGCCGAGCTTGAGCAGAATGAGTCAAGGAAGCTTATGACATCATAGACTCAATAACAACAATGACCCTTTTGTTGACAACAAGTCTATGACGTCATAAGTTCTCCTCAACTCATTCTTCTCAAACACGACCAATTTAATGGCGGCACTCCAAAATACAAACTTCGCACGTAAAATACAACTTTGTTTTGGGGAATTTCGAAATGAAACTTCTTTGCACAATCACCAAGTACCATAATATCTTTAGGATTATGCAGAAACATTACCAACAATATTTTTATCAGAGAACCACTTTAATTCTTTATGAACAATTTAGGCCTATTACTGTACCTGGAATAGCCATTGGATTAATACCGCCCATTCCGTATGCAGGATTAGTCACAACACCGTTGCCAAGGACCCCACCTGTCGTTAACTCATGGTTAACTACGTTCAAAGAATGTCCAACATTATTAGGGATACTTGACCAGTACGCGTCTGTCGGTGACGTCGTGCTACTGCCAGGTGGTGGACTAGTTTGGCCACCAGTATATCTGAAATATGGGTTCTTTAAATCCAAGGTATTGCGTGAGATAATATTTGAGCCATCCACGGTCACCTCCATTTCTACATCATAGCTTTGTCTTGAGAAACACAAGAAGAAAAACGATTAAGATTTCAAATAAGATTTTCAGCATCTACTATGGCGGAACTACAGATATACGATGGCGGAACTATATACCTTTTAAATTTCCCTCCAAGGTAAAGCTGCTTTGCGAGAAACAGGTATTGTCGTTCTGGGGTCAGATGTACGAAGCCCGGATAGCTTATCCGGTGGATAAGTTCTAGTTAGAGAACCACACTAGCTGTGCTCTAAACAACCTATTTGTAATTTAAGTTTCAACCACTGAATAGCATTATCAGATGCATATAAGTCGCTATTCAGTGGACAGAATTAAAATTAGGTTGTGCACAGCACGACCATGCAGGGTGGTTCTCTAGCTAGGACTTAGCCACTGGATAAGCTATCCGGACTTCGTACAACTGATCCCTGGCGTATGCATAAATCTGTCGTATTAGGGTATGTATAGCTGTCATATTGGGGTATGAAATTGTCGTATTGAAGTATGTGATTGTATTGAAGTATAGATTGTCGAATTAGCACATGCAATTGTTGTATATTGATTACAATAAATCTTGGATTACAAGACTACGTTTTAAACAATGTTATTTCTTACAACGTAGAGATTGGCTCCCCATGCAGAAAGCCTTCACATGCATATTGTATTTGTCGCAACTGATCTGGTCTTAAAAAATAAATTGATCACACTGATAATTGTCTTTCGCTATAAATTAGACATGCAATTGCTGTACATTCTTACTTTTTGTTGGCCACTAGTAAGACCTGTCCTCGCAATATTTGTCCAGCTCTTACATGCAAAGGCTGAGGCAGCAGGCATCGTACCTATAGTTTGGAAAAGACAAACAGTTTGTTAAGAACTAACCTTAGGCGACAAAGACATGAAAACGAGTTATGCATGTGTCGTGATTGTTCAAAATTAACATGCATCAACAAAACGTCAAAATATTCTTCCACCACAGCTGAAAGTTTTTAGCTTTGGCTTAATCGGGTTGAATTTAAGAAATTTAATTGAACTCTGGTGAGCCCTAGACTGAAATGGGACCCGCCCCGTTTACACTTTAGGAAATTTTCCTGCTAAGTTACGTTGCACTGGCAAATTAAAAATTTTTAATTGAATGATTTGCAAACTGTGCGTCCTAACTATATTCCGATAACGATTCAGTTATTCTACAAAGCATTCGTGTACTAAATTGGGCCAACTGATATTTAAAAACATATTTTTAACTGCTATAGGATTGGAATGAATCGCTTTGAGAATAGGGAAAGATTTTAGCTCTACTTGTTAAAGTGTGCATTAGGTCTGTGCGAGAGAGAGTATTTGCCTGAGGTTTTCCTACAGACTGCGAGACAAGGTCCACGCAAAAAAAGGGATGGAAAATACTTTTCCGTACAGCGGTACAGGTTAACCCTTTATTGGCCACAGTTGCTTTTTGTCAACTTATTAATTTTACTCTGGCTAAAGCCAGACGATTTTACTCGTCAAGGGCAGAGCTCCCAGAAACCTGGTCAATAAAGGGTTGAACAGATGTGGTGAAAATTAATTTATTATTTGGCTTTCCAATTTTTTCTTCGCAATTTTTAATTCTAAGTTTTTGAAGACCAATGCATATCAACGAAAACAATCTCTTTATTTTCAAATCATATAGAATGAAATGATCTAGAAGAGTTGGAAGTCAGTATCTTGTTCTTGGTGTGTTCTTTAGGTTAAATATTTACAATAAGTTTTAACAGCGTATTTTAAATGTCGAATTTGTCAAGTAACCAAGGAAAACTTCTACAATGGGCTGTCTTGTGAATGTGTGCAAAATATTCATACAGTAAACTAGGGGGGAGGGGTCAAGATAAACAAACGAAATCCTTATTTGAAGAACTTTATCGGCCTAAGGGTTTCTATCAAGAACTCAATAGGAAATATAGTTTTCTAGTTTAGTAAATGCTGATCCTAAATTAATCCTATAGATCCTGGAATAATCAGGAAGCTTTTGAAATACCTGGTACCAATGCGTTAGAGGTTCTTGTGGTGCTGTCGACAGCCACACCGATCGCCTGAAAACGTTACTTCAGTTAGTCTTAATACAGCTAGCGACAACACCTAGAAATCACTACACTCCGTATTCGATAATTTTCAAGTATACAATCCACTCCGCTTTCACAATGTGGCGACCCTCTGCTACAGCCTGATACTATAAAGCATATTAGGGTCTAAAGTAGCAATATTATATCTGACAACGACAGACTGTTGAAAACTGACATGCAGGCTGACTATACGGCAGTCTGTTGGCGTATCAACGCTGTAATATACACGTACATGTATATTCTCCAACACACAGTTGTTTCAGTCAATAAGAACCAGACCGCTACAGTCTGACCGGGTCAGTTGTGAACATTCTGTCGTCAGCCTCGATACAGATCGTAATTGCATATACGAGTAAATGTGCCTTTTAAAATGGTGCTTTGATAAAAAATCTGCTTGCCATTTTTAAACGAAAATCTTCAAGATATAAATTATATTTAGCAATCGTGTGCAATTTTACTACTATTTATCTATAATTCATTTAAAAATTGTTAGATTTTCGGTGTTCATTTTGGATGTTTTTGACGTCGTATCGTTGTCGCTGGAGTCGAAATAAAAAAAAAGTTCTTAACTCATATGTTGCAACCTCCCTCACTGTATATATATATATATCCTTTGTTTACTGAAGCAGGAGATTTTGTTGATAAACAAGGCTGATAACGAGAAAAGTCAGCAAAATTAAGTAGAAGAGAGTCCACAGGTATGTTTCTTTACAATTTTCTAGCCATTAATATATTCAAAAGTTGTAAAACTGCATGTTTTTTCGACAAATACCGAGTACGCCAAGTTGCTAGCGGCCGTGTCTCGTATGAAAATACCGAAAAATATAAGAATGTTAAACTTGTTATTTCATTCATTTATGAGGTATATGCTAAAACAATTATTCACCTCAGTGTCGGTGAATAGTGTAGATATATCCAGCACTATTCACTTCCACTTCGGTGAATAATTGTTAAATATATACTGTTTTGCTTATATGTACTGTTTTACGGTGTTTTCAAGCTGGGCGGTAAACTCGTTAGTTGCTCATGTAGCTTATAAGCTGGGCAGGAAACTCGGTTTCTGACTATAGGGTTAAGGTTTTTGTTTGGGTTATGGTGATATCAGGCAGCCATCTTGAATGAGGCCTGGTTACACAGCCAAATCTCAAAAAGTGAGGTGAAAATATTATTAAAACAGTGAAATAAAGGTAGCGTGCTGCGTAGCTCTCTCCTCCGCAGAGGCTCGGAGGCGGAGAAGACGCGCGAGGAATGATGGGAAGAGGGAAAGAAAAGTAGCCTCTGCCAGATAATGTTGTCAATATGGCGCCCAAATGGACGCCAGTGATGGACTAGGCACCAGACTCGGAATTTCAATATATAATCAAATTTAACTTACAGTTACGGAAAAGTCGGAAATCATAAATTGTGAACAAAAGACACATTTAAATTGCTGGTAGACAATTCTCAACTCGAGAATGTTAATATTGTTACACAAGGACAGGATTTTCCAGTTTTGAATTATGCAATTAAACATGTAAATAAACGCTACCTGAGAAAGTTTATATCAAAAGAAACTGAAATGTTGTAAACATAGATCTTACCTATGATAAGTTGCACGTATACACGTAGTGCATGTGGTACGTTTGCGAGCTTGGTGTAATGTAGAAAGTTAGCGCTGAGAATATTCCAGCGCTGTATGTTCGTCGGTTTTGTTTATCAAGGATTCAACGTTCGATATTAAAATGTTTATCAGTCTGGCAGCGTTTCGAATTTTTTTATTCGTTCCACAGGTGATTTCCATAGAAGAATTCAGAACTAATAACGTCCAGAACAACATTCTAGACTACAGATCTTGAAGAAAACATTGCACTTCGTGTAAACTATCGTCGCTATCTCCCATGACCAGAGAACCGCAGATTTGTTACTTGACTGAAATCTCTTCGTATTCGGTTCGTTTGCCGACTTCGAATTCGGTGTTAAAAAATCCTTCTCCGGCGTACTTGCACTTATTGCAAAGCATTCTATATCTTCTTCTGCATTATGGTTATCGTAAAGAGAATAAACAAGTCTAAAGTTTACATCTAAATTGATTTAAAATGGCAGACACCGAGACACGTAAATAACAGCAAGAATCAAATAAATTCATGTAATCGCACTATTTCTTCACGAAAATCGTCATGCTAACCTTTGATACTTAGATCTTTAAGGGAGTGCTGAATTTCTCCCAAATCGTCGGGTTTTTATGCCATTTACCAGAGAACCGCACATTATCTGGCAGAGGCTTCTCGCCTCTTTTTCCACCTTCCCGACGTTCTCCGCGCGCTTTACGATTGCCCGCGCGCCTGCGAATAGAAGCCTCTGTGGAGGAGAGAGTGCTGCGTAGGCAGTGTTGAAACATCAATCGAAATATAGTAAGATTAGATATACTGCCGAAACAGAGAATGTAGGAGTGTTTCGAGCGAAGGCCCTTCGTCAGAAAGAAACGTCGTCCGCAGAGAGACACTTTTCTCTCTGACGAAGGGCCTTCGCTCGAAACGTTAGACGACGTTTCTCTCTGACCACTCTGACGAAGGGCTGTTTCGGCAGTATATCAAACCTTACTACATTTCGATTGTTGAAAATATTATTATGCGTACTGTTCCGAATTCGTCTGGAACTGAATAAATACAGTCTAAATTTAAGACTATTTAAAAATATCGCAAGCAGATTTGTCATCAGAGAATCAATATGTAAAGGACTTCATATGTGCTGTGCACTGTGGATTTCGTCTATTTTGAAAATGTGCTAAAAATGTTAAGAATAATTTAGTTTTTCCGCCATCTTGAACGATGACGTCAAATAGTTGCAATCGAATTGACTGCCAGACCAAATATTATGATGTTCTGATTACGGTTAATTCGATTTGAAACATTGAAAATCAAATTAACTTAAACAAAACACCAAAACAACCATGTCAAGCAGTCTCATCTATTCGGTTGAAGCAATTTAACGCCATCATTCATACGGCTGTTCCAACGCATTTTCAAAATAGACCACATTGTCTGTCGATCTTTTAAGCGAAGTGGACTGAAACTGAATAACTAGCGCACATTTTTTTTAAAAAGTGAATTTTCTGGTTTTCAAGCTATATTTTAATAGCTAAACAAAGCAGTCATATGAACTGAAATTTTTACATCCTATATTATAACAATATATAGAAAATACTGATATTCTTCGGAAAGACGTTGCTTTTAAGATCAAAGTTGATGGCTACGGCGGCTGTAGAATGATTTGGCGACTTTGAATGTAAAAATTAAATACTTTCCAAACACGCGTCCAAACAATATCAACAATTTCTATATTCTTTTTATTATAAAATAAAAAATAACAAAACTTTCATTTCATAAGTAGTTTTGCTTAATATTTAGTTTTAGTTAAAACATATTATGTTTGACAATTCTTGAAGAAATCAAAAAAGAATTCCAACATGAAGAATTTATTGTGATGAGGACCGCGTACGTGTTAGTTACATCAAAGTTAGAAACCAAATGCACTGAGTATTCTGAAATAGTTCAGATAAAACATGATGAAAATCGAACGAATACGGAGTCATGTGAACACGACTTATATGCCGAGCAACCTCAACACTATATTCCAATACCAAGATTAAGGGCTCGTTGACAAGGTAAAGCGAAAAAAAGAAATGCAACGTCCCCTCTTCCTTTTCATAACTATCGAACACGCAGAAAGTTCAATTTTAGCTCTAGACCAAAAACGTTTTCGGTTAAGTGGAATAATCATAAGATGTGAGTGTCACTGCATGTGTCTGCTTTTCTAAAACCCGTTATTTTGTTAACGTTTTCGCCGGCAGCGCGGAATAAAACAGTTTTGAAGCAGTTCTTTTGTTAAAGGAGGACTTCGGTCAAAAAATAAACAACTTTTTTTTAAAAATCCTTTCAAAGTTAAAAAATGTTAATAGTTGTACGATATATCTGCTATCGTACTCGAGATTGCCGCCATTTTGGGTTTGTAGAACGGCTCAATTTTAATGTACAGCGGGATTTTCGTTCAAATTTTGACGTCATATCGTTAAAGACAAGTTAAAATGGTCACTCCCAAGCCGTTAGAAAATATCTATATTTTCTAACGGCGGCCCACTTAGTGGGGATATTTTGTACAATACCAAAGTTGCATGAGGATCCTCAGTTTGTGTACATACAGTATCAGTGAATCAGTTTTAAGACGCATTCAATTAGTAACTGGAACGCTAACTCGGGGGGGGGGGGGTGTAGGGGTGTTACATTAGTACTTTTCACCATGAACCATCGTTAACCCAAATAAGTACTGGAAACGGTATTGTTTTACATGTCAATATGAATGTATTGCTAGGCCAACACCTTTCTTCTTACAAATCTGGCACGCTGGCAGCTTCGCCTTTCCACAGTTACAGTTGTTCAAGACGTAAAGTATTATTGTAAAAAGTTCCCTGTACGCGGTCTGCTTGGGTAGAATAACGTGGAGGGATTGAAACTAACGTATAAAGTCAGCATAGCATTACTTTTCAGTTCACTGTACAGATGCCTTCGCCACACCATACTCGTGAGACTTGTAGAAGAACTGCAGGTAATGTATATGTATGGAGATAGCTTGATGATATGATAATGCTCTTGAAAAAAACTGCATTACCATGCATATCCCCAGCTGCATTACACTACTGTTATTCTACAACATTCCAGCTGATAAAAACCAAGAAACGTTTTCAAAAATTGAAACAAGGTTTGCATGGTGTACGTGCAGAAACGATGGCAATTAAGGAAAGACATTGTACATTGTTATACCTTTCAATTTTTCAAAACCTTGTACTAATCAAATAATCAATAAACTCACGTGCTACCATGAAACGCCACGTCAAACCAGAAGGCCAAGCCATGGACATTACCAGACGTTAGAGCGGTAAAATTGAGAGGAATATGAATCCTACATCGTCAGATACGAAAAGAAAAAGATTTATAGCTGTTTAGGTGTCTTTCCTTCGTTACCAGGAAAATGTAACCTCTGTTGTAACAACAGTGTTGTTAAATGATAGCATTTATGCTGACTCAGATAAGACAGACGTTATTAAGATATTAGAAATATTTCTGAGCTCCAAGCGCAAATCGGATCCATAAACCTTGTGATCACCAGTAAGACTCTCTAACCATTGAGCTACTGGCACTCAAATGACAGAACGCATATGTTAGTGAATGCTGCTTGTTTAGGTTAGTGATAAAGAGTTGTTGTTATTGTTTTGTTGTTGTTGTTGTTGTTGTTGTTGTTGTTGTTGTTGTTGTTGTGGTGGTGATGGTAGTGCCTGACGTTTTGAACATTTTCAAATGAATAAGTGAGATATTTTGTCGCCTAATTGGTTTCTAACTTCCTTCGTGACGCTAGATATAGTGTTTTCGATAGTTGTGGCCAGAAGTTAATCTTTAATTCTTACATAAAAAGAATCAAAGCTACTAACTTTGATTCAAAATATCTTGAAAACGACAATTCCTAATCGAATTCAATAAATGGGAGTCAATTAAGGGGAGCACGGGTGACGTGTGCTGTTAGCGCGCTGCCTCTCACTTAAAAGTTAAGCCCGGTTAGACGGGGTTCTCCGGTTTTCCTCCCTCCGTAAAATCAACACCTAGGTCTTAGCTGTCATCCGTGGTCTGAACTGTGTCGTATGGCGGCTGCTTGGAGCGCCTTTGATATGCCTCGACACGGCCACGTTGAAAATCTTTATAAGAAATTGTAACTCTTGATATTGTAATTTATCAATTGATAATAACGACATATTTTGTTTTAGGCATTTCCTGTGAAACTGAATGGACTGAGTATGAGTTGGCCTTTGTGTACTTAAAAGTGTTTTACGGTCGTCCAAAAAACAGAGTTCGTTTACCTGTGTAAGTCTTCTTCCTTGCTTGTCAGGAAATCTATCGCATGTGTAATAGGTTTTGCCAATAAAATCTGAACGTCAAATGTATCCTACAAGCCAATACATAACAAGTGTCAAAAAAAAAAAAAGATTTTCACAGAAAAATGCTGAAAAAAAAGCTGAATATTAGAAAATGTCAAGAAGGCATTTCATCGTTTTATTTTGTCCAGAAAACTCTATGGTAATATAGTAAAAGGTTTGAGTACTGCTGAAATTATTGAACGTAGTTTCTAAAACGTTATAAACTACGTTCAATAATTTCAGCAGTACTCAAACCTTTTACTTTATTTCGATTTGTATTTCAACACTGCCTACGCAGCACATTACGTTTATTGTAAACTCTATTGTAGTTAGGTAACCACTACAATGATATTACTACCATTGGCACCATCAAACTCATACACAAGCAGAGGAACCGGGGGCGTTGGGAGCAAGTGCTCCCTCCCCAAATGTTTCAAAACAACAAAGTGTGCCCTATTTTATAGTAAGCACCACCACCATTTTCATCACCATGCATACCATCATCTTCACCACTACCACAACCACCTTCACCAATCACCATCATAATCATTGATCATCATCATCATTGTTGTGACAAACCAAAATACAGCTTGGAAAAACATATTAACCATAACCATGGCTATACTGGATATAGTTCTAATAAAAATAGATCGCCAATTGACGTTATTGGAGGATTGGTGCCAAGCCACAGGGGGGATGCCACCCCCTGATCAGAGGTAACCATGGCAACCCCGTCACAGCCCACCTCCAGGCACCAGTCACACTGTCAAGCAGTGGAAATATATATACTTACCTTGCATTCAATCAGGAGTGGGTGGGCCAACACAGTGCAAAGCAAGAATCCCCACGTATTAACTCAATGAACAGCGCGCGCAAAACCAGTCAAGCTCAGACCACGCTGACAAGACTCTGATGAGCGCTGAGATAATCCCCACATATTATATATGAGTGACCGCTGACCAAGTATCTATTACATAGTTAGCGCGCGCAAAACCAGTCAAGCTCAGACCACGCTGACAAGACTTTGATGAGCGCAAGTCAGGCTCAGACCACGCTGACAAGACTTTGATGAGCGCAAGTCAATCTCAGACCACGCTGACAAGACTTTGATGAGCGCAAGTCAAGCTCAGACCACGCTGACAAGACTTTGATGAGCGCTGAGATAATCCCCACATATTATCATGAGTGACCGCTGACTAGCATTGTCTCCCTTTTTACCATGCCTAAATTACATTTAGCCACATTAAAAACTGTCGGAAACTTAGCATATTTTGTTTTGTATATACCATATTATCGTCTTCATTATCATAATTAAATTACGTCGTTCATCACCATTTCTCTTCAATTTCTGAATTTCAATGACTAATTTATAAAAGTAAAACATTCCTTACTACAATTGGTTGCTTGAAATATTCATCGATGGCTTTTTCTCGTAACTGTGTCAGATCAACTCCATAAAACGATGGTTGAAACCTAAAGTTGGAAATCAATCAACAAATAAATAAAGCAATTTGAATGCTGTATAGTTTTATTCTTCTAGAAAAAATATTGTCTGGAAAGGACTTCATCCTAAAATATTTAAGGGACAACTGCTACACAAAATTCAGAACATTATAATACTATGAGATGAAGTAACTATGTCCTCGTCATGACTGCCGAGACATATGAAAGGTCACTGGATGGACAATACATAAGTATATGCCAACAGGGAAAAGCGAAAGTATGTGACACACATAAGCATGTCAAAGACTGAGTGAATAAGTACCAAATTATTCGGACAATTTTTGTGTCCATCTAACTACGTCTTGAGAAATGAACAAATACCATCGACACAATGATCAGAAGAAGGGAAGAGGTACAAGTAAACGTAATAGGCATTGTTTCAAATGAGCAACGATCGTCTTACCAAAAGTTTGCTTTTGAATAATGTTCCATGTACAGTGCATCATCCATGAACGGTGCAACGTACATATTGCCTTGGGTGGGAAACATTTTACCTAGAATAAAGTATAATAAATACATGTAGTATTATAAACTTAGCGAGTAATAAAACAATGGGATTATCCATTTCATTCGCATTGTTGTTGTGCAACGTTATCTTTTTGCTCTGTCTAACGCCAGATAATTTTACTTGTCAATGGAAAACGTCTGGAAAAGCCATGCATGAAAGAGTTAACTTGCATATATTTTGCAAAACACTGTACTACATCATTTTCTTACACCTTTCAGGATTCAATTCATTCTCATTTTCAAGCACAAAAAGGAAAACCTAGATTGAGTAGTAAGAGAACCGCTCAGCTAGCGTCATTTTTTTTTGAGTACCCCCCAATAATATCAGTGATTCAAATAATAAAAATAATTTAAAGGTGTTTACCTCCAGGTTTTAGCCACTTCTTTGCATGCAAAAAACTCTCAAGCATCCTTTCGTTTACAAGCATATATCCCATTGGCTCCGATATTATCATGTCTACTTGTTCTGGAATGTCCACCTAAAACAAGTGAGTAACTAATCAACGAAAATGTTACGGAATCATCATAATATTGCGTGAATAAGACAAAATACATGTGGGAGCATCACCTACACGCGTAAAAACGCACAACTTGTTCACGGTTGTCAACAGGCGTGAACAATGTTGTGCTGCTCGCCGTGAACAAGTTGTCAACAAGTTGTTCACTTATGGTTCGAACAACTTGTTCACGGATAAATTAACAGTCATGAACAAGTTGTTCCAACAGCACATTTTTATAGCCAACAACGTTGTTCGCACATGATACAACATGTTGTAACAGCATGACGAAATAACGATGAACAACAATGTTACAACAATGGTGAACATGGTTGATGTATCAACACGTTCTTCGGTTGTTACAACATGCGTGAACAACGGTTGTTGTTTCATCAAGCTGTAACAACTTGTTGAAACAATGATGAACAATGTTGTTCATTTATCAATGTTGTTCACATACAGTATGTCAACAAGTTGTTACAGCATTGTTCAGGCAACAATGCTGTAACAACTTGCGAGATTTTTACGCGTGTAGTATGCATTAGCAATTGGGTTCTGGTACGCAGAAGACCTCCTCACGTCTTCTATTAGCACGACAATATCCCAAATGAATATTTTTTGGTTAGTGTAAATAATATATACAATATGAGCTGCCGAACTGTATAGGCCTTCACAACGCGAGTTGAAGGCGAGCCGTTGTAAATCCCATACATTTCGGACGCAAATTATGATTTAATTATCGACTTGTCGGATTCAGGCATCTAATTGTTCAGGTTTATCAAAATATTTAAGACATATACAGTAAGCTGTTTAGACGGAGAAAATCGATAGAAAAGTTTAAGTAAATCAGGACGATTTTTTCCCCTATTTACAACACCTGATTAAAAATCCATTTATTTTGAATTAGCCTCATGAATTATTAATGATCGGATATGATTTACAGTACATGTATATCTCGTATTTTCTCGTTTGGTTTGTAGTTATAACAACCTACCTCTTCCAGTTTCCCTGCAATCACACATAGTTTATCTTTTACACCATTGGCTATTGTTAATGCCTAAAAACAAGTGCGGTTACTATGATCAGCCTCCCAATACACCAGTTAAACGTTGATGTCTTTATCTTTCCACAATTTTGATTTTACGAAAAAACAAACAAACAGTAGATCCGAGACTAGGGATGAGCCGATTAATCGGAAAATAATCGCAAAGCCGATTAATCGGCCATTTTTAAATAATCGGTAATCGGCCGATTATTGTTTGATAATCGGCAAAATAATCGGCCAAGTTGCTAACGTTAAAAGGTTTTTAAACTGTCGAATAATTTGATCAAATCATACAGAAAGTAAGAAACTTTAACACAGAAACGTTAATAGTGTAAACCGATCTTTAAATTTAGTAATTTAGGCCTGTTTCAAACGTCGAATTTTGCATGTGTCGAATTCAACACATGCAAAATGCGACGTCTGAAACAAGTGCGACATTGTTATTACGCTCGAGCGTAATGTTAAGTAATGTTAACGTAAGTCGTAAGCATAATGCGAGCGAAGTTCGACGTTGTTTCAAAAGTCGAATTTTGCATGTGTCGAATTCAATTCGGCTTGTGCACGGCTCGGGGATAGGAGTATAGAAAGAGAAAATTTTTGAGACGTCGCCGTGTAATGTTATCGAATGAAATGTGAATTGAATTCGACACATGCAAAATTCGACGTTTTAAAGTTGAAACAGGCCTTACTCATCTCCTAACACCTAAGAAAAAAAGAAATTTACTTCGAGCAACTGAAGAAAAAAGTTTAAAAAAAAATTCCAGACAGTTTGTTTCAAAAATCGCATCTTGTCTCGAAAAAACCCCCGCATCTTGTCATCATTTGTGACGCCTTGTCTCAAATGGCTTCTTTCGGGAAGCCATTAAAAACACCAACGCGTTCCTATGCGTTGAGTCATCAAAACTATTTACAAACACAGAGCCTATTACGTTTCCTAATTGGCTAAGACGAATCCCGATACGTGATAAAAAGAACTGGAAATTGGAAAAACATTGCTTGGACTTATTTGCCCAGAAAACAAGTTAGTATAATGGCGCACACTTTAAAAAGCGAGGTTTGGAGATATTTTAAGATTTTGGAAGATGACAACACGAAAGCAATGTGTAAGGTTTGCCAGGAAGAAGGGTCCCGAATTGTGATAAGCAGAGGAGGAAAAAATTGTAAACAGTTCACCACAACAAACCTCCGCAATCACCTCCGTAAGCATCCCAAGGAATTTCTTGCACTGTCAGCAGATGAAAAAACTAAAAGGACGCAACAAGACATGGAATCAACCGAATCAACCACAGTAACAATGAGAAAGAAACTAAAAACTCAGATGTCCTTGCAACAAAGTATTGAAGCTGGTCGAGCGTGGGATATGAACAGTCCTCAAGCCCAACATATCACAAACCTAATCGGTGAAATGATGGTTCTCGACAACCAACCATTCTTAATTGCAGAGGACTTGGGTTTTATGCGTCTTATAAAACACGTAGCCCCGCGATACCAATTACCTAGTCGGCACCACTTCAGCGAAAAAGTAATTCCAAATTTGGTCAAACGAGCCGAAGCAGCTGTTGCCAAAATGTTAGAGAAGGCAAAGCATTTTTCTTTCACGTCAGACATTTGGACTTGTTCTCATACGAATGATGCATTTATTAGCCTAACAGCCCACTGGATCGATGAACATGAAATAAAGGTTCCGCGCAAGTCGATCGTACTGCAATCGAGTTTCTTCCCTGGTAGCCACACCGGCGAGCGAATTGCAGAAAAGTTTAAGAATGTGTTGTTAAAATGGAATATCGATCTTTCAAGATGCCACATCATTGTTACTGACAACGCGGGCAACATATCGAATGCCGTAGAGTTGGCCGGATTAATGCGCAGTCCATGCGTCATTCACACACTGCAGTTGGCGATCAAAGATGCCATCTTCTCACAACGAAGTGTCAACGACATGATTGCAAGGGCTAGACGAATTGTGACTCACTTTCATCACTCTGCACTCGGGTGTAGCAGGCTTGCAGAAATACAGGATGATATTGGCCTTCCAAAGAAAAAGTTGATTCAGGACGTGGCAACAAGGTCAGTTAAATTATTTACACGTTCGAAGGGTTTTATTTCAATGCAACTATAATAAGTGCGCAGCGCATTGCAATAATTAATAACTATCTTTCCGGTTTTAACTTTTATTTACCTCGCCTACTAATATCTTATATCTATGTGAATGTTTTTATTTTTTCATTTTTTGGCAGATGGAACTCCACCTACTACTTGTTGGACAGGCTATTGGAGAATAAGAGAGCAGTCGTACTTTATTCCACCGAGACACCAATTGCAACGCTATCGTCGAACGAGTGGTCACTGATGGAGAAGGTCCTTCGCTTGCTCCAGCCCTTTGAAGAGTATACTAAACTGATGAGCAAAAACAACTCGTGTATTTCTGAAGTGATTCCTGCCATCACCGTGCTGACGAAATTCTTGAGCAGAGATGACCGCGAGAACACAGCTGGAGTAGGTACAATGCGGGATGAGCTGAGTAGTGCTTTAGAAACAAGATTCCGAACAGCTTTTGTCGACAAGTGTTTCGTATTGGCTACGACGATTGATCCGAGATTTAAGACAAAGTTTTGTAAAGATGACGGTCGTACTATGCTGGTAAACGAGCTTGATCTTTTCCAAGGATCCTCAGAGTCAGACACGGTCACGGAAAGCACGTCAACGGAGAAAGCGAAGCGCAGGGACGAACCACATAAAGATCTATGGTCCTGTTTCGAAGAGATAGTTGCATCCGACGACAACATTCCTAGTGGCAGCCGAAAACTTGAAGAAGAGGTCAACGCATTTCTCGCCCTTCCTTTGCAACCATTGCAATCGTGTCCATATACCTGGTGGCTTTCCAACAAACAAGTGTATCCGAATATCTTCAACATCGCATTGAAGTATCTCAGTCCACCAAGTTCAAGCGTATACTCAGAGCGCGTGTTCAGTGAGGCTGGGAACATTTCCACCGAGACGCGGAGCAGACTAGCTCCGCACAAAGCAGACAATCTTTTGTTTCTACACCATAATATACCGAAATTAAACTTTGATTATTGATCTTAAGTTGGTTTAAGTATTTTTGAGTTGCTTGGTTTGTATTGTAATTAATAAAAACGTATTTAGTACTATTTACAACTTCACTGTTGGTCATTTACTCATTTTGTCTTGCTACTTACAATAATCGGCAGATGCCGATTAATCGGCCGATTAGTTGAGATAATCGGCCTACAAATAATCGGCCTCAGTAATCGGCAATTTTCGTAATCGGCTCATCCCTATCCGAGACATAACAATACAAGATAGACATCAGACTCATCACAGAGTTCATGATTATGTAACATACATCTATAGACTTTGAGAAATATACCAATACAAACATTCATTAATCTACAACACACAATACAATATATTACAAAACAACACTTACCTCACAGTGCACAGCCATAGTGCTTGCTTCAACAGCATACACTTTTCTCGCTCCAGCTTGAATAGCAAAGAATGATAAAATACCTACACAAATAAAGGTACCGTCATCTCACCTGACAGCATGGTCTAAATCTTATTGGTGTTTTGGCCAAACCTTCATTTGACAGCCAGGTACTGCTACTAGTAGATGTAGTGCATACCTTAAAACAGTGTATACCGTACTAAGAATTTCCAGGCAGTATGCGACTTTTATACCATGCGTCTCTTACCCCAGGCTAACGCCAGACAATTGGACACCTATACAGGTATAGTTTGCGTGTACAAACTGGTGTACCGGCGTCTGAAACCCTCTGCAGATACGACCCTGGCTAAAGTTTGAGTTTTAGGTCAAAACAATAGTTACTGTTAACTAATTAATAATTAGTTACTGTAGTACTCAGTTTGTATCAGTTAGACTTGGATAAGTAATATATCCAACACGAGTCAGTGTTCTTCCCCCGATTTCTAAATACAGCCAAGCAGGTTGAAAAGACGAGGCGAAGCCGAGTTTTTTTAACCAGCTTGACTGTATTTAGACATCGGAGGACGAACACTGCACGCGAATGTTGGATATAGCTTCTCAAACGAATCTATATTTTAAAAGAAAATCAACCTCAAAGTTGGCTAAATTTGACTGTAATCTTCCTCCGATTTCTAAATACTCATTAACTATTTCTTTCTTTTGAATTTTCATGAAAATTATTAATGAGTAATTAATAATTCATGAAATTATTAATGAGTTTGAGAAATTTAATGTAATTTTCTGCCCAATTCCGTTTACATATAAGTCTTAGTTAATATTGTTACAGTACGTTTTCTTCATTCAAGCAATAAATTGTGTTTGCATGGATTTTTGTTTGGTCGAGTAGACGGCTAATATTCGACATCATTTATACCTCTACTTCAAACTACTAATTACAAAACAAACATACCAGTTCCAGCACCAACATCCAGTATCACCTACATAAAACAAACGGTAAAACAATTGAGAGTGCTTAACTGTGATATATCTTTCACTTTAAATTTATCTTTCACACCAATCACTTACTGTACACTACAAAATGTTGTTATCAGATAACAGAGGCCGTTATGTACAGTAGTTTAACTCTGACAGAGTTGTCAAATTTATGTAACTAATGTTACATACTCTGCAATCTAGTTATTTTATAGTCTTGCTATTAAATACAAGACAACTTTGCTTAGACAGTGTACATAGTTTCAAAAGGAACTTCTCTTACCTTATCTTTAAAATCTGCCTCATTTTGAAGCATTGCTTTTTGGTAAGTGGAAGTACGAACATAGTCCTAAACAACAAAACGTACTTGTGATACAGTATTGAGAAGCATAAAACACAGTGTTTACGGTATTTTCTGGACTATATGTTGCACCGTTTATAAACCGCAGTGCCTGTTTTTCGATAATTCTTCAAAGAAATCCTTAGATAAACCGTATCGTTATCATATGTAAGCCGCATTTCTAAATTGGAATGTCTTACAACCTAGTAAATTACAACGTAGCGTATACGTGATAAGAACGTATCGTAAAGGATAGTAACATCTTGAAACCAAAGTCGTAATGTCGTAACGTACAGTATAGTAGGCGTAAGTCTCATAACGTAACAACTTATGACTTAGCAAAACGTCTTATAAAGTAGTGTAATGTCTTATAACGTAGCGTCTTACAACGTAGCGTAATGTGTTACAACGTAACGTAAAAAAATTATATCTGGCCGCAATGGGAACTCTGAAAACGTTTTCTTAGGCATTGTACCACTGATTTTACTATTGAGGAATTGTTTGAGCTTTACTTTTTATTGTGACGTAAATAAATTGCACAAAATGTTAATAAATATTACAGTTTCAGCCAAAGATTTTTCACTAGTTCCAGCTGAAACCAAAGCTAGGAAAAAAAACTGAGCTCCAGCCAGAACCAACCAGCCAGAACTTAGCCGGAACCAACCAGCCAAATTCAACCAGCCAGAACTTAGACAGAACCAACCAGCAGCCAGAACTTAGACAGAACCAACCAGTCAGAACTTAGACAGAACCAACCAGTCAGAACGTAGACAGAACCAACCAGCAGCCACAACCAACCAGTCAGAACATAGACAGAACCAACCAGCAGCCAGAACTTAGCCAGAACCCACCAGTCAGAACTTAGACAGAACCAACCAGTCAGAACTTAGCCAGAACCAACCAGTCAGAACTTAGCCAGAACCAACCAGTCAGAACTTAGACAGAACCAACCAGTCAGAACTTAGACAGAACCAACCAACTTCAGAACAGGACAGAACCAACCAGTCAGAACTTAGACAGAACCAACCATTCAGAACTTAGACAGAACCAACCATTCAGAACTTAGACAGAACCAACCATTCAGAACTTAGACAGAACCAACCAGTCAGAACTTAGACAGAACCAACCATTCAGAACTTAGACAGAACCAACCAGTCAGAACTTAGACAGAACCAACCAGCAGTCAGAACTTAGCCAGAACCAACCAGTCAGAACTTAGACAGAACCAACCAGCAGTCAGAACTTAGCCAGAACCAACCAGTCAGAACTTAGACAGAACCAACCATTCAGAACTTAGACAGAACCAACCAGTCAGAACTTAGACAGAACCAACCATTCAGAACTTAGACAGAACCAACCATTCAGAACTTAGACAGAACCAACCATTCAGAACTTAGACAGAACCAACCAGTCAGAACTTAGACAGAACCAACCATTCAGAACTTAGACAGAACCAACCAGTCAGAACTTAGACAGAACCAACCAGCAGTCAGAACTTAGCCAGAACCAACCAGTCAGAACTTAGACAGAACCAACCAGCAGTCAGAACTTAGCCAGAACCAACCAGTCAGAACTTAGACAGAACCAACCATTCAGAACTTAGACAGAACCAACCAGTCAGAACTTAGACAGAACCAACCATTCAGAACTTAGACAGAACCAACCATTCAGAACTTAGACAGAACCAACCATTCAGAACTTAGACAGAACCAACCAGTCAGAACTTAGACAGAACCAACCATTCAGAACTTAGACAGAACCAACCAGTCAGAACTTAGACAGAACCAACCAGTCAGAACTTAGACAGAACCAACCAGCAGTCAGAACTTAGCCAGAACCAACCAGTCAGAACTTAGACAGAACCAACCAGTCAGAACTTAGACAGAACCAACCATTCAGAACTTAGACAGAACCAACCAGTCAGAACTTAGACAGAACCAACCAGTCAGAACTTAGACAGAACCAACCAGCAGCCAGAACTTAGCCAGAACCAACCAGTCAGAACTTAGACAGAACCAACCAGCAGTCAAAACTTAGACAGAACCAACCAACCAACCAACCAACAAATGACTTCAAGCTAACATAAGCAACAAATACATGGGGAAATTTCAGCCCAGGCTGAGATTTCAGCCCGGCTACTGAGGTATGGAAAAGAGGAGAATGATTTGAATAAGAAACACGAAGTGTGGAAATCATCCAAGTTGTCACAAACATGCAGCACAAAACAAAGATATTAGATGTGTTTTCAAATAAACCATATTTATTACTAAAATTTTAACGCTTTTCAAGGCACTTTCTGTATTCCGCACTCCGTGTTTCTTATTCAAAACATTCACTCCCCCTTTTCCATCCCCCAGTAGCCGGGCTGAAATCTCAGCCCGGGCTGAAATTTCCTCATGTATTCGGCCCCTAAGCTACAACCTTTTCCAAAATTTGACACCATGGCATTTTAATACACTATATTCCGGTGCTGCTACAGTATACATGTATATGAAAAAATCAATTCAAAAATCATTCTCATTACATAAGAAAACTATTCCAATCCGGTTCTCTGTGGTTCTTATTTTTTCCCTCTTTCAAAATAGCCATAAGTTAGGGTACTGATTCACTTAAGTTATAATTATGAGTTAATCATAATTGTAGGTTTCTTTGTTTTAAACAAGCAGTAGTTTCATGATGTGAAACATGTTGTCAAGGTCTTATTGCCTATTTTTGGCGTTATTTTCATCACACTCCCTTCTTTTTCATTTTTTGTCCTTTCTTTTTAACTGGTACTCTCCCACAAAACACCAAATAACGGTATGTACTGAGACTGTCAACTGAAAAACAATTAACTTAGTTACCTGCATCATATTTTGTTGCTGAGAAAGATATCCATAAAACTGAAAAAGATCACACACTGTCAGCAAAATTAGAAATCATATAACCCATTAATTTTATGTCAACACCAGACTCAAATGGCTGCTTAAATTTCACCCTTCAAAATCAAATGGCCACAATTCTTTTTTCTAATCCAAAATGTTTGGACTATATTCTTGGTCTGAAAGCGAATGCATGGAAATGGTAACAGTCAGAGAGTACAGTGTAAACTGAAAAAAACAGCCACCATGTAGAAAAAATAATACATTACTACGGAGTGGAACCCTGCTATCTCGAGCTCTCAAGGGATGTTAAAAAATAGTTTGAGACAGCAAGAGATTGAGATATTGGGGTAAATAATATTGTAAAACAGTGAAAAAATATGTTGAAAGGAAATCAACTCTTGTTCAAGATAGCGAGGTTCTACTGGATAAAGAAATGAGAAATTATAATCAAAACATTGTAATTATTATATTGTACATGAAAACAGAGATGTAAAACTTCCATCTCTTGATTTAGACTGCATAGGTGTAGGAGCCCAATTCTGTTTGGGGAGGGGCAGAGATTTTTTGCCTGAAAAATTTAGGGTTAAATATTGATTTTTAAGTTGTATTTTTCAGTCTTACTGTAGCTTAATGTATGAATTTTGCTTGAACATTTCACAGCAATACAGTACATATCGAAATTGCCCGAAATTCCCAACTTTTCCTTCCCCCCCCCCCCCCCCTCCACCTAAATATATGCCTATGATAGACTGTCCATTAACTGCCCTGATATTCAAGTTCTTCACTGACTCCACAAGACAAAGGACCAAGAATTTGTGAACAGTACTTTATATTACGGTAATGCAACTTAGCCCATCATTGTACAGTCATGAAAACCTTACAGTAACCACATAATTATGACAATTACCAGGAGGCTTCAAAATGTATTGGATAATATTCTTGTGGCACTATATTATTGGTTATCTTTACCAATTGTACTCATAATTTATCACCATGCAAAACAAAAAGACATCTTTTAAATCACTGATAAGTTGTCAAATGTTAAGCAAAAAAAGAATAAGTATATAACATTATGCAGTGAATGGCAACATGGACATCTTTAATTCTTCACCTCCGAATCTTAAGTCTGGAGCTACAGCAAGTGAAAAGTGCAATTTCTATACCTGAAAGTACTGAGCTGCTGAACTTTCTTCAGTCCTTTCTGAAAATATAGATCCTTTAGAATTTCCAAATAATTCCAAAATAACTCTTTTAAAATAAATTACATCTAAAAGTGGAGAATTGAAAAAGATAATTTTAAGACAAGTCATGTTGTGCTGTATATTATAGTGTAGGTCTACAGTGTATAACTACTTATCATGTTTAATTTGTAGTACTGGTAATAAATGACCAATTTTGATCTTATCATTGATACAGTATGTATGCACAAAATGGGTGTGTGCTGTGACCCGGCACACTCCAGGGATATTTTCAAGTACTTTTCTACTACCTAAAATACTCAATCTTCAATTGAGTTTTGAAACTCCATCTTCTTCCATAATTATTCTTTTTCATAATTTATCATTTAATATTTTAATGGCATCCATGAGGTACCTGTGGTGCTCATGGCCAGTGGATAGCAGCCACTTCATGTTACCACAACATAACGATGCCCATGAGACCCAATTATTTCTTCATCATTATAATCTATCTACTAATTATTACTGTATCTACAAAAAATTAGAATGTCTGCATATTACCCTTGACTTTGAGATATTTTAAATTCAGAAAATTCCTTGCAGAAATCACTGGAAATGCATGGGGCTTCTGAAATTCAAAATTTTCCGAGGGATCATGCCACCAGACCCCCCTGGGGTCTATACACTTTATAGAAACATAACAAACTCAATCTTCCTCTAAAAAACGGTAGTAGACTTAAATGCTTGAAAATATCCCTGCACTCCCACAACTGTCAACAGCTTTGTCAAACCCCTAAAAGCAGACTTTAATTTCATAAGTGCCTTCTTGTAAATTTCCATGTGGAACAATGTACATGTAGACAACTATTCAATAGGTACAATACAGTTGATCACATGACACAAAAAACAATGGAAATCTGCCTTGTAGTTTTGTGTTACCTATTGGCAGCTCAAGTTCAAGTTAATTTATTATACACTATACAGATTTAAAATTTACATTGAGTGAATAAAAAAGCGAGATTAGAAAAAACATTACATATTCAATGGAGGAGTATAATTATGAAGAAGTGCATGGTAACCAAATTAATGAAGTTTAGTACTTAAAAAATGTCAAGTGTTTTGACAAATTTTATACAAATTAAAATACTAATCACAAACAAGAAATGCAGCTCATTAGGGTCTTTCACAGGACACGTCTTACATATACACATGTATAAAAGGTACAGTCTGAGACTTAAAGGCACTGAGTGCCAGGCATTAAATTACGGTCACTTAATTAATTAGTTTTGTGTGAGACAAAAATTATTATTTGTGTGCAAAGAAAAGGAATAATATTCATAAAACGTTAAAATAGTAAGTCATTAGACAGTGCATATTCTTACGGACTATTAAAGTCTATTTTGATGTGTGTTGTATTCACATTAATAATACCGTATTTTCTGGGCGATAACCCGCAGGTTATCTCTTAATTTTGCTAGGAAACATAATTAGTGCGGGTAATAGGGTGGTGCGGGTAATCTGTTGAATTCTGACGACGCCATCACAAAGACTGGAGACCAAGGATTCTACTTTCATCTTTCAACTACTGGTACTGTACTTTTTTTAAATTTTGTGGTCCCAAACCGGCGTTCCTTCATTTATATTCAGCCATTTTGAATAATGCGGTATATTCATTAGCGTATCGCATTATTCAAAATGACTGAATATAAATGAAGGAACGCGAACAAAGAAGAAATACAAGTCAGTCTGGCGTGCTCCCTTGCCCAAACCTATTATTAGCAGCTGCGGGTTATCCAATGGTGCGGGTAATACGCTGATTTATTTTTCCAAAAGTGACATTTTTGTTGCTGTGCGGGTTATACGCCGTGCGGGTTATCGCCCAGAAAATACGGTAATGCATCTGACCTGTATGTCCTATAGCTCAGGTAGACCCTGATCGCTATAAAGACTAGCCCTCCAACCATGGCTACATTACTTAAGCTCACACTTACGGTGGTGGCACCAGTTCCTCCTTCTTAATCTTATCATGCATCTTCTGCTCCCGTGCCTCCTTGCTTATAAGGGCTATAAATGTGAACTTGAATTTGTCCACTAAGTTTTTTAAGTTTGTGTCATGAATGGCGACACTGTGCCTTTAAAATGTTCATGTCTTACACAAGCCGTGGCTTGTTCAAAAACACTGTCTGTATAAAGGAGTCAGGTCACATCCTATAATTTATAAGCTGTGTCTTATAGGCTCTTCTTTAAACAGCCCTATTGTAATTAAAAAGCGAGGGAGATAAATATATAATTATATAATTATATATAGTATAGTTTAAGTGGGCTTACCTTAAAATGTTGAGTGTCGCAACTGTCAGTTTCACGTGGGGCGATCTTCAGGGTGAAACTGACAGTTGCAACACTCAACATTTTGAGGTAAGCCCACTTAAACTATACTATATTCACTCTACCTTTATGGTATTGAGCACTTTCCGACATTCCATGAACAAAATCACACGTGCTCGTTTGTATAAATTATATATATTAATATATATATATATACAGTACAGTGAAACCCGAGTTTTGCAACCCCCATGTTTTACGACCACCTGTCATATACGACCACTTTTTCTGGCACGGATGATTTGTAGTTGAAATATACCTGCAATGAGCGACCACCTGCCTTACGCGACCAGCGACCGCTTTTTAGTGTCCCAAACAAGATATTTACCTGTTATGAGCGACCAACTCAATGTAAAACTGCCGAAATACGTTAAAGAAATACCCATTTTTTCATAGTAAACAAACATGAATGCGACCACATGTGAAAACAAGAAACCGAAAGTGTTGCTCAACTGCCGTGTTACCGCATTTTAGTCTTTTGAGCATTATTTGATGAAAATCTGTGTGAATTTCTCCTGCCAAAGCCAAATACTTTTTAGTTGATGTTTGAGAGTTAATACAATGACTGAACAATCCAAAACCATGAGTAATATTTTGTTAACTTTAGACAAGTTGATCTTGACGATCATTTACCGCGACAAGTTTGTATATTTTACAACAGCTTTTTAACTTGGAAAGGAAAGTGACAAAACTGAGTGTTCACATCTAAAAAATACTACTGGAAGATCGTAAATAAAGCCAAGAGCTTTTAACAAGACCAAACCAGTGCAAAAATTGAATCTGAAACGTAACAAAAACACAGCACAAAAACTGAAGTGAACGACAGTACAAGTCACGGTGCTACCAAAATGGCTGCGATGATGTCACATCACTACCTGTCTGAACGACCACCTGTCCTTAACAACCACTTTTACATGGCACCTGGGGTGGTCGCAAAACTCAGGTTTCACTGAGTGTATATTATATGTTTGGTACGGTGTCACACGGTAAGAATAGTTGGACACTGGTGACTAGTGATGAAGAAAACCATAAACTCTCAAACAAATAGTATTTTGCTTTCATTTATTTAAATGAAACAAAATGGAGCACAAATAGAAAAGAAGGATACAAACAACCCGTTTAATATAATTATTCTTAAAGAAAAACATGAAGAAACCAAACGCTGTATGGTAAACAAAAACTCGATCTGCAGTGTTTGTAGTCACTCCATGGTCAAATCATTTTAAAGTTAACGGTAGGATTCTTGTTGTTTTCAAGTTTTCGCTTAACCTAAACAATGTACAGCTTCACGTTTTCGTGCTTTCCCTTTGCTCGTCCAAACCATAAATTAGCTTAACTAACTTAAAACACTACCTTTATAAGCTTATGTAGATGTAACATTTTTCATTGGCATTACATGCACCTTTTATTATTAAATACTCATAGCTTTGGTGATGTTTTTGGCTGTAGTTCCAAATTTTCGACTGAAACGTTGTCTGTTTAATACTTCTTTCTAGAATCCGATTCTACCGAATTGTTTTTATCTCGGACTCTATTATAAATGTAATTTTTGAGCTGTTGACTTTTAATTCCACCTTTGCAAAAGGCATAGGGAAGCCATTTAAAGGTTGTTAAAAATAATCCCTTTATGAAACCTCCTAAAAACATATTTTGTACAAGCAGAAATTAATAATGAAATCTAAGTTTTGCTTTGATATATTAAATCAGTTTAGTCATCTTATCCATAAATTATAGAATTATCTTTCAAGAGGAGTTTTTATAATTATCTGGTTTGTTTTTATATTGGCTGTATATCAGGTGTGCTTATTTTAATCAGGGTGGGTGGGTGGGTGGTGTTTCAAAAAAGCATTTAATAAAAGCGGGCAAGGGGTTGTTGCATTCATGTATTTCTAGTTCAGGGCTAAAACCACTTGTACATCTGGGCATGCCTTGAAGGTATGAAAGTTTCAACCAATAGGAAAGCTGAAATCTTTAGTGGTTAGGGGCCGTCGACAAATAGATTTCGTCCCCAAATCGCGGACTTGTTCCGCGATTGTGTTGACCCCCTCCCCCCCCCCCCTATCATCGCGGACCAGTGGATATCTGAAACACACGAACGAGTATGTTGACCGTACTAATACTGCCATTTTGAGAACGAGTATAGACACATAGCATAGTAATAGATGTAGACTCAGGTGTATAACGAATGTTTATATTTAAATTCAGATTTCGTCCTGATTTTTCTTGTTATCGCGGATTCAAGATTACCCCCCTCCCCCCATCGCGGAACAAGTCTGCGATTCGGGACGAAATCTATTTGTCGACGGCCCCTTACTTGGCCTTATACTTTGATTGGGCCAGACTAAGCTACTGCATGCAAATTAATTTAACAATGAAGGGGTAAGAGCTAATTTTGCCTGACAATATCATAATCTAGTCAAGATTTATTAAAAAACTAAAAAAAAAGAATTATAGACTACATCATATTTGTACTGCTGGAAAATAATAGATAAACAAGACAGAAGATATTTCACTAGACTAAAAAGCATGTTTAATAACTTGTCAATTATCGCATCATGTGGTTTAATATACTGTATGCATATACACAGTAACTTCATTATTTAATTTTACTGTTTAGTAATATTTAATTGTTAACTTTTATGTCGTCGCCATAATTATTCATATAATTTGGCTGTTTATCCATACAAATATATAAACACAGTTACATAAATACTATAGACAGTATATGTGCGCTTCAGGGAACTACCTTGCCACTATTATAAACCTTCAATACCATTAGTACCAACCTTGTTTTTGTGGGAAGCAAATTATTGGCGTGAATTCAGTTAGGTTGAACATATACAATCGTTCTCCAGCGTGAAAATGGTCCGTCTCTCGTGTCACGATAAAATTCAACACAGTTTGCTCGCCTATTGGTGTTTCCAAAGATAAATGTTCGATTTAGTTAAAAAAACAGTCAGATTTAGCAACAGAGTTAAACATGAAAAAGTTTAGAAGAACACTTACCATCTTGAATGTTTATAGTGCATTGTTGATCTGTCTCAGACAAGACAGAGACGTTCAACAAGCGTTCGTGGACTTTGACTAAGTCACCGTCTTTGTTTAAAATTTTCAACGTACAGGACTTGAAGGCACAAAGTTTACGACGAGACGACAGTCCATCCATGGAGTTCTCTTCCATCCCTCAGCCGATCGATCGAGTGACTTCACTGACTTGACGTGTAATGTTATCACCGTGTCATGTCGTCACCACGTGTTATCTTACCGCATTTTTCGTGCTAATTTACGTGTCGGCAAACACTCGGCACACACTCGGCAAACACTCGGCCAGCAAGCGTTCCCAGATATCCCTTGTTTGATCCATGATCGTGATAATTAATTAATTAATTAATTAATTACACTACGAGTGATATTTGAAAAATGTGCCAAAATTTTACGAGCCGTTAGGCGAGTTCAATTTGGTACAATTTTCAAATATCACGAGTAGTGTAAATCCTTAATTGTAAGAGCAATATCATGTGATTATTTGTTTATTATATGCATGAAAAAACCCAAAAACATGACAAAATTAAATCATTAATTGTACTGCAGTACAATTAATGAAATAATTGTACTCCTCTTAACCAATCAGAACGCAGTAATTTTGTCCTGCATATAATAAATAAATAAATAAATTAATTATTAATTAATTAATTAATTAATTAATTAATAAGTATTATTACTTATTAATTAATTAATTAATAAATTAATTATTAATTATTAATTATTAATTATTAATTATTAATTATTAATTATTAATTATTAATTAATTAATTAATTAATTAAAATAAAGTAATGGTTAGCCACTTTGAAGTAATCGCCGAGGCAGATTATGTAATTATTAATTTACACCCTATCAAATATTTTTCTAACGGGTTTAGAACAAAACAAAAGTGTGAAAGTAGTGACTGCATGGCCGTAAACGCCCGCCTTCCTTTCAGATTTCGACGCCATGCCAGTTTTTAGGATCCGGCCAAAGTTCAATCTGCCTGAGCCCACACTTCTGTCAAGAAGTGGACAGTGTCAGGCCTAACCTGAGTATCACCTGATACTCAGGCTATGGCAGGCCTAAATTGGGGAAAAAAAATTGATCAGACAAAGGAAGACACTGGTTTTATTTGCGTCCAAAGAAAAACATTTCATTCACCTGCAGTCAGCTTATTGTTTGAACTTGTTCGAGATGAATGAACGGTTGCGAAGACGAGTTGTCGCAGATGGTAACACGGAATACTATAGGGACGATTTATATATTAATGGTGACCTGGACAGGAAGATAACGACCAGCGAACACGCCGGCTTGTCATACTATCATTGTATTGTCGTGATCACATTTCATGTATTAATTTTCTCCTTAGCTATTTATGCACATCATTATGTGCCAACGCAAAGGTTAACAGAAGACAAGAGTGAATTCGCTGAGTGGAGAGCGAGGGCTCATTTGCACGAGATTACATCGTATGGACGCAGACCAACGGGAAGCTATGCTAATGAAAACCAAACAGTTGACTTTCTTTTACGTACTCTTAGTTCGATTAGAGACTCGTCTAGCGACGACGTAGTCCTAGACATTGATGTTCAAAGACCTTCGGGTAGTTTTACGATTGATTTCTTAGAAGGATTCACCAGTTATTACAGAAACTTGACAAACGTTGTCGCGAGAGTATCGTCTAAAAAGAACTACCCTGCAAAGCACAGCATCTTGGTCAATGCACATTTCGATTCATCTTTTGGAGGTGCAGGTGCTAGTGATGATGCTGTTAGCTGTGCTGCAATGCTCGAGGTCATTCGTTGTTTAACGGTGTCTCCTAACAATCAGCTGGAAACACAGTTTAGTGTTCTTGTTCAATGGGGCAGAGGAGAATTTTTTGCAAGGCAGTCATGGTTTCATCACTCAGCATCCTTGGGCGGGGGACGTGCGGGTGTTTATTAACCTGGAAGCCGCAGGTGCAGGTGAGGTTACCTGCAAGGTAGTGAATGCTGCCTTCTCAATTTATTAGTGTACAATGTTTAAATTGTTGAATATTAGCATAAAAAGAATAAAATAAAATAGTATTCTAGAAAGTATGAGACTTCAAAAATTTCCACCGGCAATTCCACTGGTGATATATGCACAACTTTTGTTGTGTTGAAGCAGTGCTTCTCAACATGAGATAATTACGCATATTTCTTAACAAGAGTTTAATAATGAACCACAGGATAAATCAACATTATCAATAATAGTCTCGTGCACTTGCACACCTTGCACTGATTACAGATCTAATAAGGGGGGACTAATAACCTAAACTTTGACTCAGATAGCCAATTTTATTTTTCTGGAAAATCTGACACTTCAGGCATAGGAGAACTAGGCCATGAAAAGTGTTTAGTAGTCAAATTTACATTATTCCTGTGTTTGCAAGGTATTTTAAATAATATTCTGGTTAATTACCATGGTTATGCAAAGTAGCATTTATTTATTTATTTATCTATGAAACTTCACCAAGTACCAACTGAATTTGCAAAAAAGGCTGGGGGAAACAAAAGAATATAACAATGAATCTATATTGCTCATTACATGACGTACAACAGCTATTTCTAAGGCTCCATTTGCTCATGGGACAAATTTAATGTACCATATAAATGTACATGACAACAAGAATTGAAAGAGATACTGTAGCAAGAGGGAGTTTGATAGCAGTGAAATTTTAGCTTAAAATTTTAGCTTGACTGGAATGGATATACATATACAGTACCAGTAGTGCAATTGCTTGCAAACATACCAAATGCACTACAATGTCCAGTCCTTTTCGGGAGCAAAATTACACGTGTGCGATAATTCACACGCGTAAATAATTTTGCGTGTGCAAATTGCACGTGCATTTAAAATTATCAATTATGGCACAGAAATATGAACCTAATTTTTATATTTCCTACACATCCGAAAAAGGAAGCTGCGTTGCTTGATATTCATTGTAAGACGTTATCTTTCGCTTTAATGCATTGATTAGTTAAGTTGTAAAATGTAAAATGTACTTCGCTGTGAAAACTGTTACAGTCGCCTACGCTTAAAGACGATATACATTACATTGCAAAGACCTTCGTTGTGAGATCTTACATTACGCTGTGAGATCTTGCGTTACACTGTGAGACCTTGTGTTACGTTGTGACACCTTCCGTTATGTTGTGACACCTTACGTTACGTTGTGAGACCTTACGTTGTGTTGTGACACCTTCCGTTACATTGTGACACCTTACGTTACGTTGTGAGACCTTACGTTACATTGTGAGATGTGACGTATTACTGAAACTTTCACACATTTTCACAATTGCAATGTGAATGAACAATTGAACATGGTGTTTCACGCGTGTGATAAACAGCACGCGCAGTTGGGTTCACCCGTGTGCCAAAACGAAAAGGACTGCATGTCATGTCATGTATACATACAACTTATCATATCATTTTAAGTGAATCTCGTATGCAAACACTACCACTTAGGAGCACATATGACTATGAATTTGCAACCTTACCTCACCATCTGAGCCAAAGTGGCTCAATCATGGTTAGAGCATTTATTACCGATAGAAGGTTGCAGATTCAAACTCTGTCTGGGGCTCAGAAATCTTTTCTGAGTAATTGAGCTTGACAAATGTCCCACAAATGTGTGTTATATTAATATACTGTTAATGTATTTAAATATTTTATGTAGGAGGTAGGGAGCTTGTATTTCAAACTGGTCCAGAACACCCTTGGATGATAAAGATGTATGCTAACTCTGCAAAGTATCCATATGCTTCTATCATTGGTCAAGAGCTTTTCGAAACAGGTTTGATTCCTGCTGAAACGGACTTTAGAATATTTCGTGACTATGGCAATATTCCAGGTACAGCTAGTATAATATACTATGAAACCACAATGAAACTTATGGTATAAAAACTTGCAATACTTTCATAATTCAATTATTTTTGTAACAATTTTATATCAATTTTATATGTGTAAATCTTCTATCAAGAAGGCATGGATCTTAATTACAGCAGATGGTCGCACACACATACCTCAGTGTACATATAAATAATTGTTATCAATACTAATAGGGCCATTTATATGAGAGCTCATGATGTGGCTTACACAGGAGGCACCTTACATAAGATGCAAAACATATAAAAGGTACAAAAGTTAGCATTTTACACAAGTCAAAATTTTACTGCACCGTATAAATGAGTCGGTTCGCATCGTATGTAAGGGGCGTCTTATCAGCTCTCGTATAAGCGGCCCTAATATATTAGTTACCAATATCTGTATTATACATGCACTAGACAAATATCCAGACATTTTTTTTAAAATCTGGACTCTCGGTTAGAGTTGCTTATCACGTACAGTATACAGACAGACAACTGCAAAATAACTGGATTTTAGCATTTGATTGTTGGTAGGGGCACAGCTTCAAAAGGGCACTTTGTTCAGGGGGTAGGACTTCAAAAGAACACTTGAAACGCATGTTTTATCATAAAAAGAGCACTTTTCTGTTGCAAAAAGGGCACTTCATGACAAAGTTAGGGGGGAACATGCCTCGTTTTCCTCCCAGTTCCTACACCCCTGATTTTGGGCCAATCTGCATACGTCATAACTCTATAATTCCAGTCTTTCCTATTTTGTAACTTTAAACTATGCCCATAGATGAACTTTGGCATTTAATATCTTGAAACATGTAAATTATGAAGCATGCATGTATTTTATTTTTTGGAAACTATGATTATGAGCTTCAGTTTGGTTTATTTTCACTTCATAGACACTTTAATACTAATAGAGAGGTACTGAATGTAAGATATGTACAGGAGTAAACAATGTGACTGACATGACCAATTGATTGATTACAAGACAAATGTATTTAATAACTTAGAAATACATACAAAACAAGTAACCCACCCATATTTAGCATAATATGCTATTCTAGGTGAGGGTGGGTGGGTATCTGTAATGTTTTTCATGCAGACTTTGGTCATATTAATATCCGCTTACTAGTGTCTGAAAGGTCTTTATAAAATAAAGTGTCCTCTACGCATGCTCTGATTGGCCATGAATGACGGGAATGGCGTCGGATGGCGTTGGATGGCGTCACCTGGCGGGAAAAGCCAGCCAGCTTTCAAAACTGTCCAACTTTTTTTCTTATTATTTTATAAAACAAATAAAACATACCTCTCCTGTGCATATGTGCTCTTATAAAAGTACGTTTGACGTCATTTGAACACGAAAGTGTAAACTAAAGGTACTCGACTATCGCCTTGTGCTTCTACTCAACTTCTTTCGTGTTCAAATGACGTCAAACGTACCTTTATAATAGTACATAGGCACGGAGCTTTATATTTTATTCGTTAAATATCAATGTTTATTGGATTGTCCCTGGACGTAACGTCAGCTTCTAGGTTTAAACGAAATTTCTGGCTACACTGATCAATCACTTCGTTCAGTGCCAGATTAACCTTCCAGGACCGGGGAAAAAATATTTTAGGGCCGGTCACAAAATGAGAGCCATCCCCGGCGTACGGTGAACTGAAAGCGTAGGTTGATCGGATCATCGGAGGTTCGTACTTAGCCTACCTCAGGCACCACTCACCTCCCGATTTCAAACAGAAGGGGACCCGTGGCTGAGATAGCGTGTGATTTTCTCAGGCTAGTTCGGACTTTTAAAGAGAAACTGCATACTTTTTTTATTCACTCATTTTTTTGGGCCGGTCAGAATCTGGGACCGGGCCGGGGGCAAATGCCCCCTTTGCCCCATAGGTAATCCGCCACTGACTTCATTCTTTCACATATATATATATAGGTATCGATATTGCTTATGTGAGCAACGGTTACGTGTATCATACCAGACGCGATCTTCCCGATGCTATCACTCCTGGGAGTATTCAGCGTGCTGGAGAAAACCTCTTGGAAATGGTTAAACAACTCTCAGAATCACCTCTTGTAGCTGATCCAAGTGGGGATAGACATGGTGCCATGGTCTTCTACGATTTCTTGGGTTTGTTTTTAGTCATCTACCCTCAACGCCTTGGCTTGATATTAAACACACTTGTTGCTATCGTTACCTTCGCTTGCATCGGTTTGAAATTATCCAAAACTGCCAATGGTGGAGCAGCTAAAAATAACGGTATACGTCAACTAATTTTACAATTTGTATTTTATAATCTTTTACGCTTTCTGGCAACTTTTAAAGTTTTAAAGGAAACTTTTAATTTTATTATAGTTTCCTCACAGCAATTTTTAGCGGTATTGTCAAAATGTGACAGTATTGTATGTTATAGACTTATTAACCGAGTGCGAGGTCTGTACGGGAAAGTATTTGCCTGAGGTTTTCGTAAAGACCGAGCAAACGGGGTTAATGAGGAATTTATTATATAGCTCAGGGGCGGATCTAGGAATTTTGATACCTTAGTCAAAGTTGCTGTGGACCCATATTTCTAGAGGGGTCCGGGGGTGTGCCCCCCGGAAAAGTTTTGAAATTTGGATCTCTGAAATGGCATTTCCTGCATTCTGACAGCACATTTGAGCAAAATTCCAAATGTTTTAAAACATGTTTTTAATGGACATTTTATCATTTTCAAGAAACATTTTATCTAAATTGGACTGATATTTTCTTGTTGTCCTAGAAACCTTGTGATAGTTTGAAGGTGTGTAAGGCTAAGTTTTTCCAGGAATGAGGGTGGGGAAATCCAATAAACAGTAGAGAGATATGTGGTCACATTCTAATATAAAAAAGTTGACTGTTTCGCTCTATGTCAAAGTTCATCAGCATGCCTAGGAAACACCAGTTACATTGTTTCAGTCAGTGAATCTAACATGGACAGCCTGACCAACACACAAGTGAAGGTCTAGCTGAATTTAACATTCTGCATAACCCAGAGCAAGGTGGGGTACCTTCCATGGCTGTTGAGCCCCACCTACCCAGAGCTGTCTGGCTTTCAAATGCCTGATACAGTACTTGCCTTTTAAACCTCAACCCAAGCAGACAATGTCTGGTTAGGAGTCAGGAGAAGCTTTTGTTAATGACCATAATGGACATTACATGGACATAGACATGGAGGAGCTCAACTCTCTACATCATCCCGATCATTCTAACCCCCATCTAATATGCCACTACCCATCCCCCTACTAACCCATGTTACTATGAGCTGTCTGGTTTTCAGGCACCAGTAACCCAAGTTCAATTCCTGTCCAGTGCAATTATCAGATTAAAATTTCATAATAGCCACATGTGAGAAGAATGCTTACTTGATGTATAACGATAATACATGGAAATTTGTAGTAATGTCATGTAGATATTTATTGCTTAGCTTTTGATCTGTTTCCCCAGGCCCAGACCTTATTTAACTTATATGTTAAAAGTTATATGTTATTACTTATAGTACTGTATGTTATATATGTAATATTTATCGGATATAAATATTACATATGGGGGGGCTTTATCGGATATAAAACACGAGGCGATAGCCGAGTGTTTTAGAGCCGATAAAGCCCGTACTGCAAGGTTTTTAAATGGCTTCTAAAGAGAATCACTTCATACGTTCATTGGCGTAGTAATTTTGAAAATTAAGCTTATCTCAGCCGTTAAAAACCAGCGAGAAACTTAGAGCGAGTCTATATCACATATATAGATCCGATACGCTCATGATTTTTCTTTGTGTTTTCCTCATGAATTATTAATGAATTTTAGAAATATATATATAGACAATTAACTGACTTGTAATATGAACTGTGGACGAATGTATTATGTAAACTACTGTGGAAAGGCAATCTGACTATGCATCATGATTATGACATACTAGTGAGTATCTAGAATTGAAACACTACTAAGTAGTGCTTATAGTACTACATATGAAGCATTTAATAGCATTGGTTTATACACAGTTGTTTATACCAGTGTGCTCAACGCAGATTATGCTAATATGGTACGGATATCAACAAAGGTTAGGGAAGTATAAACATGACAACAGACTAACATCGATATTGAATCCAGATTGATGAACTACTGTAACTGTACCTATAAGCTTACCTTAGAGCGACATATGGCTTACTCTAGTGTGTCCGCCTTCATGTGTTGTGGCAAATAGACCGTCTCAGCACGGATGTCTTCTCAATCTTGGGAAATGCTCTCCGGCCACCAGTAGTCGACAAGCACTGATTCTCACAGACAAATCAACATACAATTGCCGCAAAAGAACATCATCGCTGCTTTATAAAGCACACAACGCACAATCTAACAAGCTTGTAGAAGCCATGAATCGATTGAACAGAATTAGACTGACGAAGACCCAGCAGACCGCATTTTGCAGGCTTCCGGTACGGCATACTTTCGGCAAAGCAATCAGATTCAACGATTTGCCTCGTTTTGGCCAATCACAATGGGTAAATCGGCCTAAATCCTGCAAAAATCTAAACCAGTCAGCGCTCGCGATTTGGCTGTTTTGGACCAATGAGAATGGCTAAATCGGCCTAAATCCTGCAAGATTCTAAACCGGGATTGGCTAAATCGGCCTAAATCCTGCAAAACACCTAAACCAGTCAGCGCTCGCAATTTATCTGGTTTGGACCAATCAGAATATCTAAATCGGCCCAAATCCTGCAAAAGTCTAAGCCAGTCAGCCCTCGCAATTTTTCTTGTTTAGACCAATTAGTAAGTTAATATATGATGATATTTATAATTATTTCGTAACAATTTTCACCTTAGTCATCTGACTTATTTGACTAACGCTAAATCCGCCCCTGTTAAGCTATTGGTAAGGTTCATTTTATTTTTAAGTTTCGAGCGTTGTTTTCATCTTCGGAGTTTGCTGTTTACCGCTTACCTGTTAACTTTTTCGTGTCGCTTCTTGGCCTTCTTCTTTACACCAGTTTCGGTTTTTATTTGCTGGCTGGTCAATATCGTAAAATCCCGACCGCTAGAGAATTAATCAGTGTGCGTCGTTTTACGTACGGACCGGAAAACAAACCCAGCCATAATGAATGTATTTACTTCACAAAAAGAAGCAAGCGATTGGTCAATACTACACCCCTAGTCCACACCACCCTACTTCACACCACACCACACATTTACATTGAATTGACTCATTTTATTCTTGTCTATTGCAGTCATGAACGGACGAAATTTGATTAGAAACTTGTCTCTTGCTGCATTCGTCAAAGCTTTGTTTGTTGTCTTGATATCATGGCTCATATCTTTGACATTTGTTTTTGCTATTGCCCAATTAATAACAGCAAGTGATCATTCTTTGTCATGGTATTGTAAGCCTTATCTTATAATTGGTTTATACGTATTACCTGGCATCTTAGCAATGGCAGCAGTTCATCAAATGGTTAAGATCCAGGTACAGTAACTGTGTCTAAGCGCCATTGTTAAAACTGGTCCGCGATACGTACATTAAATTTTTAACTAATTGTCAGCGGGAAGAAGCCCAGATATTTCTGCAATTTGATTGGCTAGATGAGCGGGCATTTTTAGCAATACTCGATTTTATTTTCTCTAAACTTTTCAATCTTTCTTTTTATTTTACTTAGAATACATATAGTTGGACGTCCAGATGGGAACAGGAGACACATGTATTTTACGCCATTCTTTTCTTGTGGAACTTATTACTTTCAATTACGACCTACTATAATTTAGGTTCTGCGTTTCTACCTATGTTGCTAGTAGCGTTTCCTTTGTTTGGTCGTGTGTTTCTCTGGGAAATATGCTTTGGGTACGACAATTCGGTGGATGGACCTAAAAATTGCAATAGATTCGTATCGATGTACCTTATTACAATTACTATTCCAGTTTTGTTATGTTCTTATATCCTTTGGATGCACATCGAGTTTCTCATCCCCATTTTTGGTC
Organism: Paragorgia papillata; assembly: GCA_035771165.1. Taxonomy (NCBI): domain Eukaryota; kingdom Metazoa; phylum Cnidaria; class Anthozoa; order Scleralcyonacea; family Coralliidae; genus Paragorgia; species Paragorgia papillata. The sequence goes on from JAWNZC010000348.1 coordinate 3,525,424, forward strand.
GGAGTGGTACAAACGATCCTCCTGATCTTCTCATTTCGATGTTCGTCTCTTTTTTCGCTCTAGTAATTGTGTCGTACTCGGTAAGTTGACAGGGAATGCGAAGGACAAACAAACAAACAAACAAACAACAAACAAACAGACAGACAAACAAACAAACAAACAAACAAACAAACAAACAAACAAACAAACAAACAAACAAACAAACAAACAAACAAACAAAAGGGGAGGGACCCCAATGAAGACAAATTACTCTGCATTTCCATTTTAATTTTTTTTTAATTTTTAGATTAGTTTAATCTATCTCGTTAGTCGTGTCAAACTGATTGCACTAGCGCTCAGCGGAATATGGTTAAGCTCCTTAGTTCTTGTCTTTTTGGGAATTGTCTTTCCGTATTCTGCTCAACCCTGGTGTCCCAAACGCATAATATTTCAGGTAAGTAAGGCTATATATATTTTTCTTCCTTGGAAATGAAAACGTGATGTTGACGGCAAACGTCGAACGTCTTGATCCTGTACCGAATCTGTTGTCAGTGAGTTAAAACGAGCCTTTGTATATTTCAGCGCATGAAAAATTCGGTGTTTATTAAGACCTTATAAATATTGTAGATACTAGGGAGTTAGATCTAGCTAAGACTACGACTACCGTATTCGTAATTTACCCCACAGCGGCATTTTTCTAGCATTGTGTCATAATATTTTTTTTTTATTACTCAACCATTACAGCATACATCACGAACTTTACATGATGCCGATGGACAGGTACGTCACCAGGACTCTGGTCTGTGGGTTGTTCCGTTTGATTACCTAGGCGTCCAGTATCTTGAACATTTACCGGAGTTCGAGAAGGCTGTAAATCCGGATATGGATCAAGGCTTGTTTGGAGACTTTCCTTATTACATACCTGTCAGTTTCTTGTTTAAGTAAGTAGACGATTGTCTGTGAGTACTCATTCGTTATGGTCAACTTTCTATACTTGGTTTCAATTATCCCCTGGCAGAGAGATTGAAATATACATAGGGTTGTTTGGGGGAGACGTGAACAAAAAGGCTGGCATCCCAAACAGTTACTGCATCTTCTCGAGCGTTGATACGAGGGAAGGCACTTCATCACATCTACCTAAAAAAATCCTAACCCTGACCAAAATACTAATCCCAACCCTAACTCTAACCATAATCCCAACCCAAACCCCAAAGTTGGCCAACGTTATTTAGGTCGATCTGATAGAGTACTTTCCGTATCTGAGCTATAGTGTAAAAAGTTTTATTGTACTGTATTTTGTAGAACACTATTATTATAATTTTTATAATGGCTTTAGTTTCCTCAGTTTATATTGCTATTTTCCCCTTTCTTTTTTTTTGTCTCCAGCAGAACCTGGTACATTCCAGGCCCTACTCCTCAGGTGTCGACTATATCAACTGTGAAACTGGTGTCACGAGAAAACCGAGCTGGTGGATACAGTAGGCTCAACTTCGAAATGGATGGTAAATTACTTATATGCATGTCTCCAATAGTAAATATCGCAATATATTTTACACAAAAGTGTACGTTAAGAATAGTATACCTCGTGCTAATAAACATATTCACCAATAACGTCATTTAGAAATTACAATACATTGTTGTCCATCCAGCATATAGTCTCTAGAATTAAATTTTCTGGAGACGCATCGAACACTATATTGTTATTTATTATTATTTATTATTATTATTATTATCAAAATTATTATCATCATCATCATGATGAAATGTTGATTTCTTCAACACGCAGGTCCGTCCCACATGTCTTTGTCCGTTTCGCCAAGACCTGGTGTTCAACTTGTTAGTTCTTCTTTGGGTGATCTCTATCAGAGATACATTCCGAGAAAGGGGTTTAGACCTCGAGAAGAATATTTTGTGTATTATTCCCACGGAGTTTACACTGGTCCATGGTCATTCTGGATAGAACTTCAAGTGAGTCTTACAATTACAAATATTTTAAACTATAATTTTTGCTTTTTACTTGACGTACAGTATGTGATCCAACAATAAACGTGTAAAAAGCATTTTGCAACATTCACCATCGAACTAGAAGCAGGAACTGCGTCACTTGAAAACAATCGCACGAACACCCACCATCGTGGGGGTGCCTAACATGCAATGAGCTAAAGAAACGAGGCGAATTTTCATAGGCATATATTTTGGAGTGTCATCAGAGAATGGTGATGTTTTTTTTTCATTAACTCCGCCATATTTATATGTCGATTTCTCTTTTCCGGTTTTTCATTTTCTTCTGTGTACCTTTACTTTCTTAAACAAATTAAATGTAAATGTATAAGGTTTAAGAGTTATTAAACTGTCTGATGACGGTAATCCAAGTGAACAAAACGACCCTTGAGTCAAACAACATCACTAATTATGGAAAAAGACAATCTCGTTTTCCGCCATTTTATTTTAATACCTTTGTTTCATAATTAAATTGGGAAAATGGCGACCTCGTATAATGCGGCACCAGACTCTCAGGTTATGTATTTTTAAAATCCACCGACGGGAAAGAATGATATAAATCCACAAAAATTGCTTTTTTGCCTAACCGGCTAAAGTTTTCGCTTCTTCCAGCTTGTGATGACACCCACATAAGGAAAATGATCTAAGATGTCGGACAGTGATTTAGCAACTTTGAAGTATCAGTGCAATCAATTTGTTTTAATTTGAATATATATTTGGTCTAAATGACATATATTAAATTGTATTTTCATCTTATTAGTTTGCTTTTCAAAAATATTGTTTTTTGTTGTACAAATACAGTATCCTCGTTTAAGTTCAAAATTAGTTTTACATCCGATTATTAAAAGTTCTCATAAACTTGCCGTCGAGTTAGTTTAGAATGGAAATATTAATCTTAAGTTTCAAAATACTACTGAACATGTCTACATAGAATTTTTCTATATATTTTGATGTTTCTCAACCCTTAAATGTGCATAAAAAGTTTGTCGACTGTATGAGGTACACAATAATTCTAAAATAAAGTGATAAGCTAAAAAGAAAATGTTGTTTGAAAACGAGCAAATTTTGCATTGTTTACTGTAAATATGGCGGATTTAACATCTTTGTAGCATACCTACCTTAATTCATACTTATGTTGTTTTTTTATCTTTTGATATGTCCAACTCTACCCTGCAAGTCCGAGCCCCTTTTGGACCTACGCATGCAGGCTTTGGGGGGAAGTGGGCTCTGCCAACAAACTCGATCTTCACCCCAAGTTTGGAGCGAGTCAGTCAGGTTTTGAGCTGGTCAAACAAGTTCTAGTTTATGAGCACTCGCAAGCAGGAAAATAGCAAGTAACGCGTTAGAGCCTGGGCCCAAAATAGTATCTTAGCAACCGTTCACGCATGCTCCAAAAGAAATATCGAGTTTGTTGGCAGAGCCCACTTTCCCCCGAAGCTTGCGTAGGTCGAATAGTCCAACTCCCAAGTGCTCGTAAAACGTTTGTTGTTTCTATAAACTACACATGCAAATAATGCTAAAATAAGGTGGTTATGAGTGGTACACTGGTACGCTAAAAAGTTATAGGGGTTTGAGCGTTTTTTCACCGAAGATGCGCGACAAAACAAATTCTCCTCTTAAAAGTTATTTTGTCATCATGACAAAATGGTTGTTTTAACCCATGCAATAAAGAAGTTATTTGTTTACTTCTATTTTCTTCTATTCTTTCTCGTTACAATATTTTTCTTTTTATAACATTTTTATTTGCAATTAGCCCTCCACTTCGTCAAAAAGTCTCGTTGACATTGGAGTCGCCGGTCACTACACCGATGGGAAAGATTCTCAGTCCACGTTCATGAGTGAGTTCCTCAATAAACTTCCAGACTGGGTTGATGCGACGGCTTGGGTGAGCACTTATGAAAAATGGACATTTTGAATGTTTTGGATTGTAATCCAACACCATGTAACCGTTTATTTTAAGAAATTATGAAATTACCAAGTTAAATTACTCATATTCATTTACGAAGATATACAATGCTTGAGATGTAAACATTTGCAAATAGATTAAAACATTTTTATTTATTAATTTACCAGATAAATTATTAATGCCTTTTTTCCACCAAGGACCTGTTTATAATATAGAGGTGACTTACTCCAATATGCTAGGTCGAAATTTGCGAGAAGAGACTGGATAGCATACTGGTGGTCAGCGTTCTTGGTTCGCTGATTTGTCATAACGTTATAGTAAAATTTAATGTTGAAATTTGTGTAAAATAATGGTGAGAATTTTCTCTTACTAAGGTTTTCAATTTACTTCGAGCATTCTGGTGTCCTCATTTTCACCTTTTAAATCACTATTTTATTATAAATCGGGAAACGCGTTTGACATGTGCACATGCAAGTACTCCTGAGTTCTTTATCAGCCCATGCATGCAGCCTGCTCAGCCTGAAATTACCCATGTATAATCGGCAGATTTTTTTGAACTTTCATTCCAGGCTAAAATTCGCCATTCGATTGTTCATTTCTATTTTTGACGTTGAATTCCATGATTTTAAATCAAGTTATCTAATTGATTCAGCAGATATTTGTAACACCTTCGACTTCGTAAACGCCATAGGTTTTATATCACCACGCTAATGATACAGAATTTTAATTTTTGTTATGCCGAAACGCCAGTAATGGAACAAAAGATCAATAATAAACAAATCATGCGGCTATCACACGAAGGTTGCATGTTGATGGGAAACTGAAGTCTTATACATGAATGGCCTTTCGGTTATCTAGTAATTCTTCGCTATATAGACAGGTCCTAATAGAAATAATCAATTTGTTGATGTTACAATACAAACTAAAGAGCCAAATTTTGAAAATATTACTATGAAAAAGATATTAATGTTCAGTGGTGTTTAGTTACAGTTAGAGTTTAACAAGTAAATAGTTGCAATTAATACTTACTTTTTGACTGATGGCGCCATTATACTTTTTCCGCGTTAGTTTTACTGGTTTAAACTTTTTATTTCATTTTATATGCATAAAATATTTTAATATTATTGGTCGTTCATATAGGAGACTATTTTATACCTCGTACAATTCTACTCGGGGGTGGGCTGGCGCGAGCAATAAGCGCTTGGATATACATACGATATTTCTTCACTAGATGAAAAGTATCGTATCGGCTTTCCGATTGGTTTTCACTGCTCCAAAATATCGTACGCGCGTTTTCATTGGCTAGCGGTTTCTTGACGACGTTCAACGGTTTCCTTAACGTTTGTCGATATAAGGTTTTGTTAGCTGTATAAGCTCTCGACGAACCAGAAAAGGTATTATACTCACTGTTAAACTACAAAGTCAGTCAGTCACTTTCGAAATCTACCAACATGCAAGAACACCTTGATCAAAAGGCAAACCTGTTCAACTTTTTGTCCAACTCCAAAAGAGTGAAGAACTTACAACATGCCTGACGCCTTACTCATGCAGTCGCACGGCTAACAACTCACCGGAAGCATGAATAGTAGCGGAAGTAAAATGTGCAAAAATGAAAAATCGTAACAGGGAAAAAAAATCGAGCCGAAACCTAGACTCGGCCTACCTACCACAGGGTAGCCCGAGTAACAAGAACGTCATGCCATTGGGTATGTCTAGAAGAATTACATGGTAAGAAACATCTTTATATTGTAAACAATGTACATGCACTTTTGACAGAGTGCTTATGTCAGTGAAAATATTGATATTCAGACAATATATAGATATTCAGATAATAGTTGTCACCAATCCATAGTACTCATATAATAAACAAGATATTACTTAATCAGGGTTAATGCTGCGTACGATTTTTATTCACGAATTGTGGGTTTCGGCTGAAAGGGATCGGATGACTCGAAGGGACCCGCGTCCAGTTCTTTCTCGGCTTTTCCAAAATATGTCGTTAAATATGTTTATATGTTTTTCAAAAAAGCTAGGGGGTAAACCAGATTTCTGATTAGGATTATAGGGTTTTTGTTGTGGTTAGGGTATCGCAAAGATTGCTAAAATCTTGACATTCACCGAAGCTTTGGAAAATACAAATTTGACGACATATTTTGGAAAAGCCGCGAAAGGACTGGACGGGTCCTTTTGAGTCATTCCTTTTAACTCTACCCGAATTGTGATGTAGTAGCAGCAACCTCGCACCCAGGGTCTTCACACAATGCTCAAACCAATAGACCAATCAGAAGGTGAGATAGCGCAGTACGAGGTTGATGTAGCAGTACACTATCATATAAACCTAAAATGTTTTTCAATTGAAATTTACAATTATTTACACATAAATACGTTTGGTTATAGATTAATTGACATGTAGTGACATCACCATATAGTGGTCATGCAGGGTAGTTTCTTTCTCATTCGTCCAGAGAACCGTCAATGATCACCTGATAAACTGCAGCAAAATGATCGTAGCCAGATTTAATGACAAAGCGAAGGTGGTTGGCAGAAGTAGCCGGTACCTGAAAACAAACCGTTTACAATCAGCGATAACAAACCATTTTGTGCGGCTGCATCACCAACGACATTTTAAGAACGTTCTCATAAGAACATGGCAATCTACGAAAATTGCACAAAATAAACCTTTCTGCATGAAGTGAATGGATAGTTTAATAAAATCTTTGCCAACCGATATACACAACATCAAATAAAATTACACAATATTACAAAGAAAAATTTATGGTGGATCAAGTGGCAGGGGAAAAATTAATTCAAATTTTTGAGCCACTCTCCTTACAGAAAAACAAAAGAACGAAATACAATCAAATGCAAATTAAAGAGATACAGTACTGACAAAAGCATGTCAGTGTAAAACCCCCTGCCCTTTTTAACCCCTGCCCTTTTTGTACCTCTAATACTAGGTTAGACATTAGATAAACAGATAATTAATCGTGTTGTAGCACGCAATACAATTCTCCGCAATAATGCGAGACCAAAATAAAAATTTCCGCAACCGAAAATACGAGAAAAGCGTCCTAAAAATGCAGGAAATGCCGTTTCCGAGACCCAAAATTGAGTCCCAAATTGTTTAGAATACTGAATGACTTTGCCCTTTTTTTGCGTTCAACCCCTGCCCTCGAAATTTTCTAGTTGCGCCCCTGTGGCCAGACATGCTAATTTTATCCATGACTACTATATTAACGTATAAGAAAGTACTCGGCTATACCATACAAGGCCCTTTTATAAGAATAAAAAGGTCACCTTCCCATTGGTATATGCCAAGTAACCCTATAAGAATAATTCTCATGGAAATTGTTGCCGAGATTGAAAGATATCCGTCTGTTTTACAGACGACTTGAGTGAGCCGGGAACTGCGGGAAAACAGTATCGTATGACGTTATATCTATATTGGAAAGATGCAAATAACTTTAAGCAAACAGACCACTGTCATCGATGAAGCCGATTCAATCTTGACAAACTTTTTGGGGTGCTGCATGTCATCACCGGCGGGTCCAGCATATCCTAGCTTGCCTCTATACTTGTTTGGGGGCCGGGGGCTACCAGCGTACCCTATACTTGAAATGGTTTCAGCAGAACCCCGATATATTGAGCAATAGATCGTTTTCACTCACGTGATCGGTGGCCCCATTGCGGTGGTGAAACAATACAAAATATTTGAATAAGAAAGAGCTAATTCCCATACCGTACACCAATATGGCCGCCATTTCATTGTTTTGGTACACCAATATGGCCGCCGTGACGTCAGATGAAAACGATCTATTGTCTTGCTTATTACAAAATGAATTATGTTTACGGATACATCTCTACAAACCAAGGATATGTTCATGTAGATACATCCTGCATGGTGAGCAATAAAATTAATCCAACTCATGTTGTTCATGGAAATTATGAGAGATATCCCAATTTACTGTATAGAACAAAGGATTAACCAAGTCACTTATTATTCATAAAAATGTATACTACTCCTTACCGGAAACTCGTCAATTTGAAGTTGCCCATCTAGATTACTGAGCTCTATAAAGAAAACACACAAAAGACTTATAAATCCAAAATCACCTCTGATAAAGGAATTAATTATCTTTGACGTTTTAGTGTAGATTAGTTTGCATTGGGTTTTCTTTTTATTCATTCAACGAACAAAACGTTTACGTTTGGAACAAAATATAGCAGTATTTAATCATTATTTTAAAGAGTGTTCATTATTTATTGCTGAGGTTCGTACCAAAGAGAAATGTTTTGGGTAAGCCAAATTTTTGGTAGTAAGCAAACCTTACCATGGGTAACTATTTTTGCAATATCAATAAATTGCATTATTGGGCAACAACTTTTAACACAAATAATGAACTAAAATTAGTGTCACGTTTACTGTACACACACGTCTATATAGTAATATAAGAATACATCAGTGTGCGTTCATTAAACATTATAATATATATATGTATATATGGTTATAAATTTTATATATATATATATATATATATATATATATATATATATATATATAGTCGAACATCTATTAAGCGGACCTCTATTAAGCGGCCACCCTCTATTAAGCGGCCACCCTTTATTAAACGGCCACTTGTCAAAACCCCTAAAATATTCCCTGTAATTTACTATAGATTACCCCTCTATTAAACGGCCACCTCATTAAGCGGCCACGGCCACCTACGAGCGGTCCCAATTGCTATTTCGTATTGTTTTTTACCTGTATTAAACGGCCAGCTTAATTTATCTTAGGCACAATTTTTACCGCAAGAGAACCGAAACTAAAACTTGAGCTAAATAAGAGACCATAGAACACTTTATAGTTGTTGTCAGTAAGTACATGTATTTCATTCAACACATGTCACTTGGCGTGCTGAGACTGCGGAATTTCGCACATGCAGTATCATGGATATGAGGAGCTAGCTCTATCAATTTCAAAGACAAATGACTTGCTTTGCGCTTTGAAACTCAGTGCACCGCAGCGACAGATGCACATTGATAACTATTTTAAGCCAACATAACTTGCTAGGCGTCAGTATACATGCATCGAACGTGGCATTTTTGTTATTCGTTTCGTTGTTCCTTTGTTTTATTATTTTTTCGGTTTTTGAAAACTGTTTTGTTAACTACTTGTTGGTTTTTCAAAGTCTACTTGTTACTGTTATCAGTGTTTTAGAATTGAATAAAAGGACATTTGACCACACCCAAGGCCCATTGTTGCCGTCACTCTATTTAGCGGCCACAAAGCCATTCCCCGAAGGTTCGACTGCATGCATACATACATACATACAGACATACATACATACATACATACATACATACATACATACATACATACATACATACATACATACATGTATGTACTACTAACAATAGACCTTATTAAAAAATGGCTGCCGAATTTATATGCATATAAATTAGCCCTTATATACGAACTCGTTTTCATGTGGGAAATTCAAAATAATTTTTACTTTACAGTAAAACGACGTTATAAGGGCTAATTTATATGCACATAAAAGAATTCTAATTCGGTGGCCATTTTTGAAAAAGGTCTATGCAGTAGGTTGATTCAAAATAGAGCATGTACAGTATAGTTATCGTTAGGTAGAAGAAATTCAATGTCTATACATAAGAAAGGTTGGGTCATCCGTTTTTCCAGGTTTCAACTTATTTCTCTTTGGTACGAAATGGACCCTATGATAAACTACTCACGTTTAACAGATAAAGCCCGGAAATCTGTGGGCTCATCCTCAGATGATTTTTCAATACACATTTCTTTCACTGGAAAAAAAAACACACAAGTGATACAGCAAGAATGGATTGTATAGTCAGGTAAAAACACGTTAAATAGATCCAAAAATCAATGGTGAGAAATATTTAAGAACAGAAAATTGCCACCTATTTATATATCCTGATGCAAACGAGTAGTTTCGAAGAAGCCGCTTGGAGAACTTTTGGTTCAAAAGTTTTAAAGCTACAGTCAGTATGGTTTACATTATTATTAAGTAGCTTCAAATGTTCACAAACTAATTGCCTGAGTATTTGCATCAGGTTCTAAAAATTCATGGCGTGCAGTTTGTATTTCTTTTAGAAAAAAGACTAAGAAAATTGTCGTTACGTCATGACCGTATAAAATATGGTCTCCTCTACGCACGCTCTATAATCGATCTTCATAGCTAGTAAATTGTTGAAAGCTTCTGACATGACCCATCGTCTTGGATGATTGGGCTGCAACCTCCTGGAGTTATCGAAGTTAAATAATTACTAAATAAATTAAGTTAAGTTGAGCAGACGTGCCAGACGACCTTTCAAAGTATTCTCACCCCCAAAAAAGAATCTAATTAGACCACAGCTGTAGAGCTAAATATATCTACTTAGGGGGCTTTCCATTTACACGGTTAGACCGGTCAGTCCGGTTAAATGGAACACGATTCGTTTGAGGCCTGGGATGGTCTGACTGGAAAATTTGGTCCTAATCAAAAGCAAGTCCATTCTGGCCGGACTGACCGGTCTAACCTTGTCAATTGGAAAGCGCCCTAAGAGGGCGATTACATGGACCGGGCTGGCCGGTTAACTGAGCTAGCCCGGTTAACCGGGATGAGTTTACGAAACGATTACATGGAGCGGGCTAGCCCGGTAAGCCGGGATGATTTCGGGCCGAAATTCGCAATTATCAAGTAAATAAGGGCAAAGTTACGTTAGTTTTACTTCAGTAAACCTAATATTAGTCTATTTATTTTGCAAGCCATCGTTAATAAAAAGATTGTTAACGTCTTAGCTAACCCAAGAAAGCGTCTTCACGAAGACTAATTAATTTATTAAATCTTCCCTTTGATCACGAAACACACAAACAACGTTGATGTTCTATTTCAGTTCCTTTCAGCACTATTTATTCACACAGTCAAGCAAACGAACGCGTATCGAAGCGAGTTCAACAGTTTTTCAGCCCGGTTTGCCGGGATGAAAACGATTACATGGACATTTCATCCCGGTTAACCGGGCTAGCCCGCTTGCCATGTAATCGAAATGTTAAAACAACATGCGTTTTATATATAAGGCGGGCCAACCGGGCCAGCCCGGTCCATGTAATCGCCCCCTATACATAGGCGTACCTGACTAGTTACGTTTGGGGCGGGGGTGGGGGGGGCAAAACATTTTTGCCCGAAAAATTAAAAGTCGACTGTTTCCTCACCGAAATAGCGCTGTACTTCATCTAGCGTATGTGATATAGCCTTTAGTATAATTTTAAACCGGGCAACTGCAAAACAACTCTGATATAAGTTATGCTAATGCTAAAACATATTACTTTAATGTTAAAACAGTTCAAAATATAATTTTTCATGAATATTAACAGCAATATCACCCGAATTTACCCAACGACCCATTTACCCAACTTTTACCGAATTTACCCAACAACTCATTTTTAAAACGTTGGGCCCCGCTGCCTGGTGCGCCTATGTCTACTAAGTACATACAGTACATACAGTACCGGGGTGAACTTCTAAGGTTCAGTGGCGTCGTGGCTGGGGTGGTGGGGGGCAGGTCCCTACAATTTGATATTTATTTATTTAGTTGATTTTGCCAGTGCTGCTAAATTACATAGAGAACAACAACAAAATAAATGTTAGAAATGTGGCAGCTAGGGTGGCCGCAACAGCTTATACCAATTATAGCGGTCCCAGGATATAGTTAAGATATTAAAAGATAAAAGAAATAATAATAATATGGTCAACTGCAGCAGCAGAGATAAGAGTACCAGCCAAACTCCGGGCTGAGCCACACTTTTGGCAAACTGTTCATCCATGTCCTTGGAACAGTTTGATTTGCAACCCCTTAAAGGTATATACACCTGTTGGAAAATTTAGGACATACGCCCCCAAAGTTTTTACACTAATTTTGATAGAATAAGTATCAAAAAACTTGAATAAGTCACATAATAAACGATTTATTAACTTTGTTTACTCGGTCTGTATGAGAGAATATATCAGACACCAATATTTCCAATATAATTATTTCCCCATACAGACTTTGTTCTCAGTTAATAATTATACCATTATAATTATACCATTACCATTTGAACATGTCATTTTGATTGAATCAATCTGTATTGCAGAAGGAAAACTTATAATAAATTCTTGAGGAAACATTCCAGTTGTGGGCCAAAATGTATTTGGATTTCTATAACACATGCAGAGAAAGAAATCAAGATACATACATGCATGTAGATAATTTATTTACTGGTTTCATCTATACTAATTACAATCACATTATTTGCTGAAATACAATTTGTACAGGGAATACCGTACCTAATACTGTAAAAAGCTAAAAAAAGCTAAGTTCTGTGAATAAGTACACAATGATGAGTGACAGTTAACTTTTAAATTTATACATGAATATACATTCAAGATAATAAAACATTGATGTCCACAACTCAATTATTCTGCCTCTGGCTGCTCTGACATGTTTGCAAGTTGAAAGTTAACCCACACAAACATGTGGTGGACAAAATTTGCACTGGGAAATGTTGTTGGAGATGCCCACCATAACGGGGAAACACAGTTTTGACTGTTGGATGAAATTTAATTTTATCCCATTCTGAAATGATCAGCAGCAGTCTGGGCATATATTTGTTAAACAGGTTTTTCAATTTTTCCTAGATTTCATACAATGCACACTCTGTTTGGCTAAAACATGTGTGCCCTAATTAATTGATAACAGCAACTATATGTATGCTGAAGAGGTTACACTGTCAAAATATTATTAAATTGAATTGAATGTACTGTACATTAATATCTCAACAAAATCATGTGAATGATGATGATCTGACACAATCGAGTTTTGCATTTACAAGTATAGTTTGGGATTGGGTACGGTACCTGATTCCTTATATATATATATATAAATCAGTAAAGTTATTAAAATTGATATGTAATATTCTCAGATTCTCAATGAAAAACATTGGTCAATGTCCCAATGAATTGATTTGTAAGGCCCTTCCCAACCTCACCCAGGTGGAAAATCTTAATAAGAATCTTATTAAGATTCTTATATAAGAATCTTGTAAGAATCTTGTTAGAATTTCTTGTAAGAATCTTGTAAGAATCTTGTAAGTATCTTGTAAGAATCTTGTAAGAATCTTGTAAGAATCTTGTAAGAATCTTGTAAGAATCTTGTAAGAATCTTGTAAGAATCTTGTAAGAATCTTGTAAGAATCTTGCAAGAATCTTAGTAAGAATCTTAGTAAGAATCTTAGTAAGAATCTTAGTAAGAATCTTGTAAAGATCTTAGTAAGAATCTTGTAAGGATCTTAGTAAGAATCTTGTAAGGATCTTAGTAAGAATCTTGTAAGGATCTTAGTAAGAATCTTGTAAGGATCTTAGTAAGAATCTTAGTAAGAATATTGTAAGGATCTTGTAAATATCTTGTAAGAATCTTAACAATAATCTAATTTGTAAGATGTTGCAAGATCTTCATCGTACATGTGTCATACACCGTACACCGTAGATGAACAAGCATAAAGAATACAAACAAATTGAATTTTAATATTGCTAATATGAGAAAAGGTCTAAGTACGAATAATTATTAAAATTCATATACAGTGTACAACAATACTTCAAACAAAAAGTTCTTTTATGACTACGTATACACCTCTTAAAAATCATGCAAAAGTTTACACATCAATAAATTTCATATATGTAATAATTATCATAAGATTGTTAAAGCAGTACTGTAGATTTTTAGCAATCATTATCTATGTTTTGAAATGATAAATTCTCCCTCTTTAATTTATTTATGACATCAATACAGTTTTTGATTTATTGATTGCTTAATTCCATCCCATTTCTTATTAAAAGAGGATTCTCCAAACTTTTTTATCAAAGCATCTAGAAATAAGAAAGTTCAAAATTTTGAACCAAATTCTATTTATAATTTCCAAGTCAATTAATAAAACTGTGTTCAAAATAATAATATTGCAATACAGTAATTAATGTACATTTGTTTTAATGTTCCTAACTATTGGACTGAGCTACATGTATGTCATTTACAGTAAATTCAATACCTTTTATCATCTCGACTCTTTCATTGTCCAGTTCAACCCTGGCGGTCCTCCACTTTTTTCCCAATTGGCCCAATAATTCCATTTTTCATCTCAGCTTCTTCAAATACAATGGATAAAAGTCGTAAAGCATATTTCTTTATTTCACCACCAGTTGGCACTGCTAACAGATTTGTATTATTGTAATCCTAAAAATAAAAATAATACATTTGTATTACATGTACTAAATAATATTTTAGCTTACTATTAAACTTAATGATTCAAACCCATAAAAAGAAAACATATTCTTTCCAAACCATCTAGATAACTACTGTAATTTGTTAATTTTTGAGAAACTGCTTAAGATATAAGAACCATAATTACTCCATGTTAAGGATAAATCTTACCATCTGCTCTAATTGCTGCTGGGATGACTGAGTGCACGTTTCAGGAGAGTTACAAGAAGGAGAAGATGTTAGATGGATCATTTTTCTAAATACCAATTAAAAGTCAATTTTAAAGAGGTATTTCATTAGTCTAAGGTCTTGTAACTAATTCTTTTTACAATGTAATATTAATTAATCTATTTAACTTGTTTGGTTTCCCACATTAAATGAAAACTGAAGGTTTAGAATTATAAATACTGAGATTAAAGTAATAGCTGGTCAAAATTAAATAAGTTCTAACTTACAAGTTGACTTGAGTTTTATGTTTTGACTGGCATCAACTGTTTCTTTGGAGAATTTCGCTTCCTTTCCAACAAAAAAATGATTTTGTCCTGCTTCTTTTCGACTGAATCCTTCCATGCCTCCTAAATGTAACATAAAAAATGTGGTGCTTATAATTTTAAATACAAATATTTAATGTAACCAAGTAAACGTTGTATAATCAACTTATATTACTACAGAATATAATAATTATATATAAAATGGGGTAAACTTTACATTGTTAATTGCTTCCTGGTCATGTTTATGGCTTATTAATTACTCTTTCTTCAGCGTACTAGAACTAATATTGTCCTCATCGTCTGTTACAATTTCATCATCTTTTTGCACAATCTATTATAAGGAAAAATCAAAGAATGCAATAAAAATATGTATAAAATCATGAAATATGTAAAAATATAAGATAAAAGTAACTAATAGTTAAATCTAAAAATATTTTCCTAACAATTAAGCTGCCATATAACATTTCATTATTAGTTTTGCCAAGTAAATGTTGCAGTACATTTACAAACTATAGTTTGTAACATTTACTTGGCAAAACTAATAATGAAATGTTATATGGCAGCTTAATTGTTAGGAAAATATTTTTAGATTTAACTATTAGTTACTTTTATCTTATATTTTTACATATTTCATGGTTTTATACATATTTTTATTGCATTCTTTGATTTGAGAAATTTGGTGTCTAAGACATGAATGCGGGGCACAAATTTAAGGTGTTTAAAACATAAATATATTAAAATACAGCTTACATACAACACCTTATCACGTTGCTTTATAGACTCCGTAATTTTCTTTAATTTCAGAACCTCTCTGGAGACAATTTCATCTGATAAAAATAAATTATTGAAGTAAAAAACTGAAATAAAAAACACTACAGATCAGAATTTATATCTGTACGAAGTGCATTTACTGTAAATTATACTTACTTTATATATATATATATATATACGACACAGTGTTATATTGCTGTGAGAAATAGGGTATGTTTATTATAAGTAGCTACTAATCATGGCAAATCTTGCAGCGAATACCGATTCAAGTCAAGTGACTGAAATATGCATTCTCTGAGTGGACTGACAAGTGACAAACGTTTATAACACCCATGTGTTAAAAAACTTAATTAAACTGAGAAAGTATTTCAGTTTCATAAGCACTGCTTCAATTGTTGCGCTATTTCCATAAAATTTACAGTTCATGTTTGGTAATCATTGCAATTCAAATTTGACATAATTTTCACGCTACTGCATGGTTTTTCGCTTGGCATGCATGTGTTGCTTACATGGCAGTTTGAGACAGGATTGAGACGATCGAAGTGATATTGTCACTTTACAAAACAGGAATTAAGTCGTTTGTAACAAATTTAATATGCTTTGAAACACTGCAGCCTTAGACTTAAGCCTGTGTAACGTTTGTAAAATAAGCATACTAGCTGGCACAACAAGACACGCAAACACAGTTGACACTTCACGGTATTTGCTAAGAGTTGTAGGTAAGATGTGGTACGTCGAAGAGCTTGGCGTTAACCTGAGTATTTGAGGTTGACGAACGTCTAACTCTATCACTTCACGGTAAATTAAAAACTTAGAAATATAAAGAGTTCAATTGACCATAAAGTGCTAACTGTACAGGCGTATGTCGTCCTGTTAATGCTTATTTTAGGCTTCACAATCCACATACACGCTGTTCGTTTACACTATCGCTTCAAAAAAAGATATTGTCGACTGTTCAACTTTAGAATTCGTGTTGCTCAACTTTCATTCCTGAAGTATTTAAGCAGCCTTCTGCTGCTCGGCTCCTGTAAAAGATATTATAATAGTCCCGAAATACCGCTCCTGCACTTTATATCTATGAAATAAATGACTTATGACAATTACCTTTTGGATTCTCTTTGATCAGCTTCTTCATCTGTAGACGTTCGCTCATTTTTTAGAAGTGAAAATTCAACCCAGTCACCAACGTGGTTGTCTTCAATATGAAATAAGCTCAGAATTTGAAAAGATAACAAGGCGCCAAGATCATTTTACATTTGACAAGCCAGCAGACTTCGGTAACTGATAAGCGCTTGCTTCGGGCAATTGTCATTTTTACATAATGGAGAAAAATATATATACTCCGCGCTTAGTTGTTTTTGTGTAGGCTACTGCCTACGTCGTAGCTTGTGTTGCTAAGTTTTTGTATCGCTAGATAAATTATGTGCGTAAATTTTAGCGTATTTTACAACCTTCGACCAGTGAGTTTGGGTTTTGGTCGAGCGGAAACAGCTAAGTGTTTGACTACTTATAAGAATGTTAATGGAATGCGTTGTTCTTTCCCGTATATCATGTGCACAATCAACTTATTTCATGGTTGTCCGAAGCTAACCAGACTAAAATCGTCCGGCGTTACAGTATAGCCAGAAGTGCTAAACACCTACTAGAAAGGAGATGTGAAACAATTGGGTACATGAGAAGACTGTCATTGCTCATTAAATGCATTAACATAAAGACATTTGATGCGCGGCAAGTGACAGGAAATTTTTAGTAAATTTGTCTACAAAAATCCTGCCTAGAACCTGTCAAACCATTAGCCATGCTGTTCGCATTTTTATTTGTGTGTTATCTTCATGCATTCTAATCTTTTTCCGTCCTTCAAAATTTCGAAACTCAAGAAACAAATATAGGAAGGTTCCGTCCCCCGCTTCTTTTTGTAAGTGGGCGAGTGTGATCTGATAATTATTGACATGTCAGTGCTTTATGGGTGGCATGATGCAGGTTTCAGCAGCTTGAATCATTTGAATGTAGCTTTTCCTTAAGATATTCGTGCATGTTGTTAGCATCAGTGAATTTTGTCCGTTTTATCAGCGCAGAGTTGTTTAAATTTGTTTTTATTTATGTAATGTTACATATCAATTCTTCATTAATCAATTCTTACTAAGATCTTAATAAGATTTCTTTAAGATAATAGGATCTTACTAAGATTTTATGTATACTATAAACCATCACAAGTAGACTTTAAAAACTTTATTTTACCATTTCGGGGCAACGAATTCGTGCATGTTGTTAGCATCAGTGAATTTCGTCCGTTTTATCAGCGCAGAGGTGTTTAAATTTGTTTTTATTTATGTAATATATATACATAGTATGAATTCTTACTACTGTAAGATCTTAATAGGATCTTACTAAGATTTTATGCATACTATAAACTATCACAAGTAAGACTTTAAAAAACTTTATTTTAACGTTTCGGGGCACTGCCCCTTTATAATTTATTTAGACTTTAAACTATAATCTTATTAACACTTACAAGAAACTTACTAAGATCTGAATAAGATCTTATCAAGAATCTAAATTCAATTAAGATTTTAAATCTTACTAAGATCTTAATATTAAGATCTTAGTAAGATTTACAATCTTACTAAGATTCTTAATAAGAAAAATTATCTTATAAGAATCTTATAAGATCTTAGTAAGATTTACAATCTTACTAAGATTCTTATTAAGAAAAGTCATCTTATAAGAATCTTACAACATCTTGTAAGATCTTGTAAGATCTTAATAAGATTTTCACCTGGGCATCCACAATGACAGAGCCATATGTGTAATGGGTTGGGCCAAGATGGCAGCCAAAAACAAAATGGTGGGAACAAATCTCAGTCTCTGGTTGGTGCTATTTGTTTCTGTTATTTTGAACTTGCCTGTACTTATATATAGGTATCTTGTTCCCAGGGCCCTTCCTTTTTTTTCCTTTCTCCTCCCTAGACTCCCAAAAAATAGAAAGAAGGGCCTGCTCAGGTTACTTAGTTGATCATTCTGATTAACACAACTAGAACAAATTTTATTCTGGCTATAAAGCCAGATCAGTAATGTTTTCCAAATTTTAGAAGTGGGGGAATGCTCACTGAAGTCAAATGGGTGTGGCCACTGGTCGTAAAATTAAATCCCCCTGAAAAACTTCACTGAGCCAGATGATTTTATTCGTCCTTTATTCAGCTCACCAGGAAAAGTCTTGAGCCCATTCAAAAAGTCTATAAAAAATGGGCCAATTGCATAGGCTATAGCAACCTATGCCTTAATATTAATTGAAATCTATAGATTCATTGCCTAAAGGATTGATTCCTATAGGTCATCTATAGAAAATGGGCCAATTGCCTATATAAAACCTATAAGATCCTATAAAATGATAAGGTTGCCTATAGTCCTAATTATATAGAACTCTATACTAGGCCAACCTGTAGACTTTTTTTGTATTAAGGAAAAAGAAGACAAGTGACCACAATCCTGGCCAAAATTGTTGAGACACTTCACTGTTTTTGATTAAATTGCAGATACTGTATATATTGACCTTGCAGTAAACTGTTGGGTCATTTCATGGCTATTACAAGAGACTATACTCTAATTTATAGTTTTGAAGAAGAAAAAAAGTTTTGTACAATACAGGAGAGTAGGAGACTAGATCGAGAAAGAGCCAGTGTATCCTGTTCAATTCCTCAACGCATGGCTCAACCTACCCATCGATGATATTTTCAGGTGGATACTTTTCATCGTATGTCGTAGATAAACTTATTCTCGCACCACGTTTGACAAGTGCAGCTTCAATCATCTTTCACATGTTATAAACAACAAACTCCACGGTGACAACACAGTGACAATAAACTGCGATGCTAACATGAAGTACAGCACCATTGCTATCTATTACCGCTTATGATCTGTGGGCGCGCGTTATTTGCAAAAACTTTCACTGTATGTCACTGTGGACTGTGATCGAGGAAGCTATTATTGATATTTCCTGTGCCGAAGACCGAGTTTGAACAAACTTGAAAGGTTAGTATCAATATTTGAGGTGTTTGTTAATTAACTCTGCAAACTGTTTGTTGTTCTTAGTAGGAAAATATCGAAGAGAATCGTAGATTTAGAAAGCCCAGATATTGATACTCATTTAAATTCTGTCATGAGGTGACAGACAAAGTGGAAGTGATCAAGTGAGCCATATCACAAGTCGTCACTCACAAGTCACAACTCAGGCATAGAATAAAGATTAAGGTGCCGTGGCTCCCTAGAGTTTTAGTTTTTTCATGGCTTGTTACGTTCAGTCATAGTCTATGGTTGTTAGTGTCTAAGTTTAAAATAACTACATATAGACCTTATTCAAAAATGGCCGCCGAATTAGAATCCTTTTAAACCTCGTTTTAAAGTAAAAATTATCTTGAATTTCACACATGAAAACGAGTTCATAAGGGCTAATTTATATGTATATAAAATAATTTTAATTCGGCAGCCATTTTTGAAGGTCTATTACGTAAAGCACGAGTCAATATTAACCCCCACTCCCCCCACCCCGGGGAAAGGTGGGGATTTGTTTTTGCCACCACCCAAATACAGTTACACACCAAAGCCCCGATACATGGGGAATGATTTTGAAAACAAAACTCAACAAATAGGCCTCTACATGGGGCCGTCACCCTGATTATAAAAGCAGATAACATAATGTCCTTTAAATAAACATACAGAGTACAGACAACTGTACAACACACTATCTACACAAACTTTGAGATATTGTACTTTGAGATAGAGTATATCTGAACAATATTTATATACTATAAATAGATATGAAAAAGTCAACTTTATACTCGAGAAAATAGAATTTCAAACTGCCAAATGGCCAAAGCGATCCAAAAGGATGAAAATATCTGATGCTTCCTCGTGGCTTCTTTTAAGCTTTCTTGTGTACGGCTGCTGACCATAATGACTGCAGATACTATACAAAGCCCCTACCCCTGGGGATCCCCAACGATCAAACTCCTGCAAATGCCCCGGAACCTTGTGAACACATTCCCATCAAATCCCCTGTTATCCCCACCTTTCCCTGTGGGGGGGGGGGGGGGTGGTTAATATTGACTCATGCATAATTATTCTGTATACTGAACTACAGAAGGAGAACCACACTTATGAAGTATTTATTGAATAGTGCTAATATCTGCTGTTACCATGGTAATAATGGTGTTTGAAATGTGTCAAATTTTCATAGTTTTTTTGACGCATATCTCCAGTTTTCTTCAGAAAAAAAAATCTGGTCAGTTTTTTCCACTTAGAACACTACAACAATATATTAGCCTAAGGGAAGTTGTCAAGACAGATTTTTCACTATAATCTTAATGGCTTAAAAAGAGTTCTGTCTTATGAAATTTTTTAAAAACTAAGTATGTTGTTTAAGGTTTTCCTATTTCTTTATGCACAAAATTTAAAAAAATTTCACCGAAGCAAACGTGATATTTGAGCATTTGTATCGCTCAGACAGGTGCTGACATGACAGAATATCAACTCGACAAGATTGCTATTTACACATGTGCCGGCATCATACTCGGTACCAGTCCTTTCTTAAAATTACCATAGGTAGCCACCTTAACCAGAAGTCTGACTCACAAAAAAAAGTGTCTCATTATTTTTATAAGTGCCCCCGGAAAATTAGACCTCTCATCCGTGTGACCCTCAGGTTCCTGTATTCAGTTACTCTTGGCCTTCTTGTGACCTTTTAATTAACTTTATATTGTTATCTATATATACCGGTATAACTAATATTAATTTAATTACCGGTATGTAAATAAGAAATTTACTTTAGAAAATGATTCTTTGGAGATAAAATTATTTGACCATGAGGTTATTAAACTTCAGTATGTGGATACTATGGGTAAAAGTCCGTGGTAAAAAAGTCCTGAACTCACAAAACTGGGTTTTACATTTCTCGATTATGCTGATGACTACACTTGTTTATAGAAAAAGATGGACAAAAAGTTCAGAACTACGCATTGTTGAAATACATTGAGTACGTATGTTGTTAGAAATTTTAAGCTTTCAATCGGTGAATAGTTCAAATTTTAGTGTTACCTGTAACCTTTTAAAATGTTCAAAATGTTCTCACCATTGTTCGTAAAATAAGAATTATTAAATTAATGGAAAATTGACTCCTCACAAGTGTTATAGAATTTTGGATATTGTTTTTAAATACTAAATGCACAGCCCTGAACAACATGTATTAAACAGAGAATACTGTCAAGTGCTATTCATATCAGAACTTTTAATTTTCTTGCCTTGTCTGATGGATGAATTTCTTAAGTTTGTTTTGCCTTTTGCTGTTTTGGTGTTTGTTACACATCTGGTATGAACCTCAGATATTTCTTAAACAAATTTAAAGCTAATTCAAATATGAAAGGAGTGGAAAAGTTTGCAGATTTCTAGTTGAAGTTGAAAACGTTTTTGGTGCATATTAGTGATCATACCTTTTGAACATATGAAAAGATAATAAAATTTTATGGTCAATGGTGAGAACATTTTGAACATTTTAAAAAGTTACAGGTAACACTAGAATTAGGGTTGAACTATACACCAAATGAAAGCCTATAAAATTTCTAACAACATACGTACTCGAGGTATTTCAACAATCCATAGTTCCAAAATTTTTAGCCATCTTTTTCTATAAACAGTTGTGTTGTAAAACTCAGCTTCGTCAGTACAGGACTTTTTTGCCACAGACTTTTACCTGTAGTACAGTCGTTGGCACCTAAGCTTGTACACCGCCCGTCAAAACATGTTCTAAATTTAAGCCAAAGTTAACCATTTTGAAATCAACACTGTGGGATTGGCAAGACGTGATTGGCTAAGGACACATTCATGTGACAAATAATGCATTGGTTCGAATGTATCGAATGAAAACCTAATACGTTTGCAAGGTAAACATTTTTAACTTTGACGTTGACATAAAACATGTTTTGATGGGCAGTGTACACGCTTAGGTGCCAACGACTGTATCTGCCTACTGAAGTTTAATAACTTTGTGGTCAAAAAATTTTATCTCCAAAGAATCGTTTTCTAAAGTAAATTACTTATTTATATGAACTAGATATTATTTATATATATAGATAACAATATAAATTTAATTAAAAGGTCACAAGAAGGCCAAGAGTAATTGAATACAGGAGCCCGAGGGTCGCAAGGATGTGAGGGCTAATTTCCCGGGGGCACTTTCAAAATGGCACTGGGTTGCGAGCACGAGGACACAAACATCAAAGGTGCCGACACTCAGTTGTACTTCTGGTTAATCTTTATTCTGTGACTCAGGCCGGTGAATTGTTTGCATGCCCGCAGAGAAACGACTGGAGGCCCGGGCAAATTGATTGGGTGGAGGCCGGCCCCTGTACTAAGGGGTCTGGGCCCTGGGGCATGCCCCCTGGAAAATTTTTAAATTCTTGCATCTCTGAAAGGATATTTCCTGCATTTTGAGGGCTGTGGCTATTTAAAGTTTGAAATAAACAACTAAATTAATATTGTGGACCTTTTAGTATACTAAAGATCTCTTGTTTAAAAACAATTGCTGGTGTGCATGAGTGCATCTTTATACATCATTGCTGCCATGTTGGATGAATTTGACAAACGTTTTTCATCATCTGCAATATAATTTCATCCAACATGGTGAAAATGCCTTTGTTCTTTGAATCTCAAGGGATTGGTTGCACACCACCTATTTATATAAGGCCCCTTGATCTCTGAGGCCCCATAGTATAATGAGACCCTGAGGGAAATTGCATCCCCTGCACCCACCCCCCCCCCCCCCCCCCCCAGAAACCTCACAATTTGCTGGAGTTTTAGTTTGTTTCTGTAAATCTGTCCAAAACAATTAGACAACTTGTCCTTGTTGTCTATAAACAATAGTCCATGCAGCTGCACCTCATTGACTATCAGCTCAGCCTCATACTAGACAACTCAGAAATGCTGTCTAATTGTTTATGTATAAAGTAATAAAAAATTGGCTTGTATTCCACTTACCCTACCCGATATGGGGCTCTGTCACCCAAAAAAAAAATTTGTGCAGGAACATGCACCACAAAATTTCTGGAATGAAATGTTTTCTGGAATTGGATAACTGTTTTATTGGCTGGTTAACAGGTTATTAGGTTGATATGATTACAAAAAAATTGTACAGATTTTCAGACCTGTGGTACTACTATGGTCTATTTAACTGTGATGGAGTATGGTGTATCATGATTTTCTTGGAATGCTATTTTGCAAACAGTGGCATATTTTAGGTGTTTGTGTGGAACATTTTTTTGGAAGCACAGGCTGTACTGTTGGAGAAATTTGGTAGAAATGGCGAATACAGTATTCAATCTTTGCCTGGTCAATGACTAGTCTAGCAAGTATATCATGACCCCAGTTATAATCAATGTATAGAGCTCACTGGTTTGTCTCTAATAGAGTCATGATCGATCAAAGATCAGATATAGGTCAGCTTTTAGATATTAGTAGTCTAACTTTAATGGTGAGAAGATTGGAAACAAATTTGCAGCAGCTCATGTAAGTAATGTGTGCACTGTATGTAGCTAGCTGTCAGTATAGACAATAGTTTATGAGTGAGAGCTGCAATGCGGTCACTGAGCTGTATAAACAAGGTGAACAACAACTTTCCAGATTTTGAAACGTTACAGCCATAAAAACTTAAATGCAGGAGAGGCTAGGGCCAAGGGTACTAATCTTCAGCCTTGGGTGGAACCCACTTTATACATGCAAAATTATACTATGCACACGAGTTGAAAGTTTATGCATGTGAACAATATATTGCGCATGGTTTGAGTAAAAACAATTAAAAACAAAACAGAATGATATGAATTTATCAAGTTCTGTACTAACTTTTAGCGGCTTTGCTTATTGCACTAATTACAGGCAACGCCTTACACTGGAAAGTTGGTACACAAAATTAGAACAACCACCATTAAACTGATCACAACCATTACCAGCACCTTACAGAAGACTTATTCATAACGCTTCACAAAAAAAAAAAAAACAGTAGACAATTTATTTATTTATTTTTTCAACAACACCGACAAACAAATATCAACAGCACCACCCACGAACAACACCCACCTAACCTCCCCAACAACACTCACCACAGATTCCACACATATACCGCAATCCTGACATAATGGACCAGACACCTAGTAAATACATGTATAGGCGAACCTGACAGAAACCTTCCACTTGACTCTGAAGGTGACTGCCGCTGAAGTTATAGAATGTTAAAACTTTCTGATTACTAATATTATAATTAAGGTTCTTCAGTTTTGTCTAAACTTAATTTTCATTTTAAGGTGTTAACTATGCTTTCCCTGCAACTAGTCTCAGAGCTCCAAGCGGGAGCATCAGTTGTTACGCCGTTCCAGCCATGGTGGGAGATCCTGATCGACTACTCACTCACTGGATTTCTGATGACAGTATTGTTTGGTCTTGCTGGAGTGACTTTAACCGGAACAACTGAGATTGTCTGTCAACCTATCCAAAATAAAACATTTACCACAGACATCAGTATTTCTCTTTTTGTGAATTCGAGATGTTCGAGAACATTTGGCGGGAGTTTTCTACTCTACTATCCTTACATCGCTCTCGTCGCGTATCTTGTGTTGTTGTTTGGACATTTGCTATCAGTGAAACTGCCATCAACGAGTTCCTTCCTTACTGTCATGTTCCAGCTTTTTGCCGACTTCAAGACGCTGAGAAAGTCGTCAGCTTACTTCGGTGGAGCCGTCGTTACAAGTCCAGAAGAGCAACGGGTCCATAACGAAACTAGAAAGGGAGGGAAGCGCTATAAAATATTAAAACTCGAAGTGAAGGAGCAGGTGATTGCGTTGGTCGAACGCTTGATCTTTACCCTGCAATCTAACAGCGGATTTTTTATTGCGTACGTCGCAAAATCGGCAATTCTTTTTATTGGTAGCGCTTTAGTAATTTCTGGAAATATTGTGACACTTGTATTATTTGATTGGTCATTGGTCTTTGACTGCGACCTGAGTTCTTCAGTGTCACCTGCCTACGAAATGACGACGTGCACTATTCCCGCGGCACCGTTTCTGTACGGTCTAATGATCATCAGCACAGCATTTGCGTTTTTCGTTCTCATGTTCACCGTGAGAGCAGTCGCGTGGTTGATTCAGACCCGGGACTTCAAGACGGAATACCTTAGCAGTTGGAAAAAAGGCGAACACATCCTCCGTAACATGCCTGGATTTCACGACTTCTGTTTCTGTTTGATGTTGATGAAACACAACGGGACTGATGGTGAGTTCGTATATAAAACCGTGAATTCAAGTCTCGAGATATACACCAGTCTCAAGATTCAAGAGCATTTGGAAAACGACCAGCTTCTCGGCACAACTGTTGCTTCGGATCTACAATTCAAGAGGGACAATTACATATGTGATTTTATGTTGCAGGAGATGGGTATGAAAAGTAGGGAGACGAGTCAAACGCATGATTTGTTTACGACGTTAAACGGCGTGTACATGAGCTTAGAGCTGCAAGACACCGATAAGAAGGTACAGCTTCTATATATACCTACTATCCTTTGGCTTTGTTATGCAGTCTACAGAACAGCTATACAGAGCGGGTTTTTTAGTCTTGGCATGATTTGAAATGAACAACTAAAAATGACTAAAATCTACTAGTATAATTATATAAATATATACACCATATCAACGTATGGATCGTTTGCATAATGAACGAAGTGTATAGCTAGGGGGCGGAGTACTCGGAGAAGTGGTGGCCGAGAAACGCATGATTCATTGCTGCCACTTATTTCTTCCACTGCATGAGCACAAAAATTCTCGCTGTCAATGTTTTTTTCTCACTGTCGTTAAGGCTCTTTTCCACTCATCGCAGAAACTAGTTCGCAGCTTGCTGCGAGTACTTGTATCTCATTAAAAATAACTCACAACGAGAAAACAAGCACTGCGAGTTCTTTTTAATTAGATGCAAACACTCGCAGCGAGCTGCTTTTTGGCGATGACTGGAAAAGAGCCTTTATAGTTGATGTAGCTGACATTCCTGATCTCCCACTTCCAGCTCCCCTCTTGGTTCAGCGAGTTTCCATGTGGTATATATATTGATAACATGCATTCAGTGCTTGAACTATTATTTAACAGTTAACCCACTCCACCTGATGTCCAAAAATATGCTCGCTCTTTCTGTCCCATTCGTGTCTGGCTGACCAAAATCTTCCCCTTTATTGTTTTACTGTCTAACGCCAGACGATTTTACTCATCAGAGGGAGAACCCTCAGGGCTCAGGGGTTAATTTAAAGTTTAAACTATGGTTATTACCTCACATTTTATAATTTACCATCACATAATTTGCTTCTACAGAAGGATGGTGCAAAGAAGTTGAGACAGATGATTTTTAACGAATTGGTAACTCACCCGACGCGTTATAAGGACATGATCGACAACAGCACTGAGAATCTACCATCGTTTCGCGAGTACGTTAAAAGTATTAAAGACGGCTCCTTCGTGTCTGGCGATGTCTCTGAATGCCACTACGTATTAATAGCCTTTGCGAACTGCACGCGGACAAAAATTGTCTTGCTTAGATCCCGGAGGTGCTCGTTTGTGTTTATACCTCTCGAAGTTGAACAGCCACCAGTTATTTTTCTGAAACATGTTCCACCGAGTGATTACGTTCCTGTCTCTACATTGGACGATGCGTCTACCGAGCAGTGTTCAAATCGAGAACGATTTCTCGACGATAACGCATATTCCGAAATTATTCGACAGAAAGCTCTCGAGTCCTGGATTTCAACGGGTTATAGCAATTTTTTGGATGCCATAAAGTCGCTCCTTCCGAAATTTCTTACTGGTACAGAAGATGCACTGGACAGAGTGGATGGCTCTCCTGCTGATAGTGCTCCTGTTAAAGCCTACTTGGCATACTTGGACGAACTTGGTTTGGGAGAAAAGGAAAAAGATGAAGAGGAGACTGACTGGAATTGATCGTTATACTAATTAAGGATGGAATGAAAACTCTATTGGACTTAAAGCATATTCGTTCACGCCACTGGTCCCCGCGTGTAAGGTATACAGGTAGATAATGTACTGTATATACTGTATGACATTGCGTTGCCCTGACGAGTTAGTTGCGGGCGCCCAGCTAACTTTCAGGCAGCCTTATTTTCTGCCTGTGAGTTAGTTCGTTTGTTTGTTTGTTAGTTCGTGCGGAATCGATAGTATAAAGGCGGTTTTCCACTGGCGAAAAATGTTGCGCGAAGCGACATTTCCTTTTGTGTTGTAAGCTCTCGGGTGGAACTATATAATTAGCCAAGACAAAAGCAAAAAATCGCTTTGCCCGAAAAATTATATCTCCATGCAGTTATATCTCCAAGTTTGTTCAACGAAATCACTTGAAATTGTGCACATTAAAACTCCTTGATTTTGTAATACATGAAAACGCTGTACCTTGGCTATGACGTCTGGAACCATTTGGCATTCATTAACTATATCAAACTGAAATATCTCAAAAACAAAGGATGATACAGAAAATTTGTAAAAGGTCTTAGACAACTTTATTATATTGCCAATATTTTATAATATTTTATATATTCAAAAACATTAATAATTCATGAAGGAAAAACAAAATAAATCCATTTTTAACGGTGTCAGTAAATATGTGTTAGAGACACGCTTACCGTTTTCGGTAAATTTTGAGTGATTTTCAAAGAGTGAGGCAACGCAATAGAATACAGTTGAAATAATTAAACAAAATAAAACAGAACACAATCGACAATACACTTAAAAAAATTGCAATTTCCCCTAAATCGGGACTCATGATGGCCCATGATGGCCTCGTAACTTTATACGTGATAAATCGCTTCTTCTCTTGTATTTAAACAGTATATAAATATTAATTTAACAATCTTTTGAGACTGGTAACACAAAGAAGTTCAGCCTGAAACGAGCAGCTTTATTTGTGATTAATATGCATGTCTAGTAAATTTCTAAATATAGATTTTTCATAAAAATTCGAAAAATGTAAATGCTCAGTGAACCTGAAATACAACGGAATTAAGACATTGTTATAAAAATAGAACATAAAAAGTTCAGCGTGTCATTATATTGACGCTGTACTGCTTAAAAATAAGTAAAAATATCTGTAAGCTTTACACTGAATACATCTATACCAAATCCCCGTGTGTTTTCCTTAAACAAAACCCATAAATTTGTCGCATCAAGCAACAATTATATTCTTTTCTTTTGTTTCCTCGTGTGACGTTTCCCGTCCTTTTGCTGCGAGAAAGAAAGCGGGAGAGAAAACCAGTGAAATAATCACAACGCTATTCCAGCGGAAAGTTAGCTATAAGTAGACCAGTCGTATTTGGTCCAGCCAACCAATGATAAGCACTCCATCACCCCCAGCGAATCGTACGACCAGTTATGGGCTTGATCTTGTACGCCCAATTTAATCGCTTTTCACATTTCTTTGTTATCTTCAGTCTGTAAACACCTTGCCTTCATTACTTTGAAGTGAATTTGCTCACCCAGTTTATTTTACACCACACTTGATTTTGTCCATTGTACATTAATTTAACATTTAATGCACTTTGTTGAAAGGGTTGAATGGGTGGGTCAGCGTTACCATGCGTGACATAGATGACGTTTTCTTGAATGGAGACTTGCTATTGCATTGTACTTCGTTTTGATATCTAAAACATTAAAGATGAATGAGAAACTGTAAAATAATAGCGCATTAGCTTTATGATAGTGTTCTAGACCATATTATTAAACCGATCGCTTTCCATGGCTTTCCCCGGAAGAAATCAAATCCAAGACCCAATGAATGTACTTCTGACCAGTTGCTTAAAGGCCCTGTTACATGCACGGTGCAATTTTTCATGCGACTTGTCTCGCAATGATGACTTATGCAGCATTGCAGTTGCAAGACAGGGGGTGTTACACGCTGCAACGCGTTTATGCAATTTTCCAGGGGAGACGCTCGATTGAGTGCCAAATCATAACAAAATATTGCGAGATAAGTTGCTGAAGGGGTGTTACACGGTGCATCACTGAAACAAATTGCTGCAATTGTTGCAGAAAAGTAGAACCTGATTCTACTTTGTGCAAGGATTGTTGCAACTTGTCTCGCAACGATTTTGACCATTGCACAGCAGGCATTGCGAGACAAGTTGCATGAAAAATTGCACCGTGTAACAGGGTCTTTATGCTTTCCTGCTTCTGGTCAGTGGGAACGTTGAGCTGCTATTAAAACAAGTAAATTGTGGAAAAACTATATATAGCTAGCGTTTTTAAGGGGTATTTTTGTTTTTTTCAAGAAGTTTGTTTTTTCTCAGTTTAAGAAAGGTTGGATTCGCGGAAATGTTGTAAACTTTGTATAACATTTTCGTCATGCACATTTATTTTTTTTTAAAAAGTTGTGGTAACTGACTTTATATGAAATAGACTTTAGTACGAAAACAACGCCTTTTTAGTGCCTCATATTGCCATATAAACCGTTCGACAATTTTTAGAATATTTGTGAATTAACCATCTTCTCGAACGCAACTTGTGCTGCCTTACAAAGTTACCCATAGACAATAAAAGTAGCGTGCTGCGTAGGCAGTGTAGAAACAACAATCGAAATATAGTAAGGTTAGATATACTGCCGAAACAGAGAACGTAGGAGTCTAACGTTTCGAGCGAAGGCCCTTTAATCATAGCCAGTTTAGCGCCCTAGCTGGCCTTGCTTACCGGTTACTGAAAAATACAATATAGACAGATATACCTGTACGTTCTTGAAGCAGTGCTTCTGGAATAATCAGGGTCATTAATGCAAGCTGGTTGGTAATCGCAGTACAATACACAGCCTGTGTATCCTGGAATATTGGCTTTTCTAAATGATGAAACAATATGGCATTGATACTTGCATCTCTTTGAAAGCAGTCATAATTAAAAGTGTAATGTAATAAACATGCAGTGTACAGTAATGTATTGTGTCAGTGAGAGGTATATAATGTGCCGTAGTGTACATCTACAATGCAGTGCAGTGCATGTACTATTTTCAGGTTTTTAATACTTGTATATTGGACGTTTGGAACAAATCTGGTTTACCATATTCATGTTGATTGATTTCACTGTTTTTGAAATATTCAGTGCAACACTAAACGTGTTTCGTGTAAGGAATCAGGATTCATAAGGTGATTGTAAATGACATTGTATTTGGAAATTAAATACCCAACTTAAGTCATATAATTATAAAATATTTTGAAGTTTGCACGAGTGAAACTGAATTCGATTAAAATTCTGTTTACATGAGAAACTCTTAGTTTCCAGATTCCACATACAGGTATGACGTTAAATCGGTTCACAAATGTTTATACAATACCTTGCAGTGTCCGAATATCTAGGCTGCAATGTACGTAGTTTATTTTCTGGGGTAAATAATGACTTTGGATTGTCCATCTCACCTGGTCCGCCAGTCACATGGCCCCTAATAAATATGATAAAAATTGATTCGCTAGTAAACAAGATGTTTAAATAGACGTTCACCAAGCTCTTTTATCGAAAAGTTATATATCTTTGTTATTATTATTATCTATGTTTAGTGTTGTGGCCTGTGGGCGAAACACATCCACATGCTTCCTTCGAATTATTTTGGTTTGATAATAGAAAAGATATCTAACCTTCTCCGATAGCTCGTTATGCACATGTGACGTCAAAATGTTTAATTTGCATATCAAACTAACTAAAATATCTCAAGAACGAAGCAAGGAAACGAAAAACTTCAAAATAAGTTACTCTATCATTTTAAGTGTTCTTTCAAATAAGACGAGCTTAATTTTTGTTTCATGTGCACTTTAAAGATTCACCGCCATGCACTGGTCAAATGTCGATGAATTATTCAGAATGTATTCGTTCAATTTTCTCAGCTAAATAAGAGGTATAGGACTTACAATGTGTGTGTTTTATCCGAACGCCTACAATGTTTTGACTACGGTCCAGAGTGTAGTAATACATGGTTGGGTGTGCTGATTACTTGACATTTAACATACATTGTACTTACATGTATCCTGGGATATGAACAATCTTTCTATTTGGCGAACAGCTTTAAAATATTAAGATTAGAGATAATTGATAAAAGACTGGGTTTGCATAAATGTTTAATGATAAAACAACTAAAGTACGAATTTTGTATTTAACGAATAGATTCCATGTTGCCGTTGTCTGTTCAGTTTTATACAATACCCTTGTTGCTATGCGTGTTTTCATTGGTTGTTGCCCATGATCTATTAGAGGACAGACGCATGGTCACGTCAGATCACGTCAGCTGACTTGCTTTTTTCTTTCTTCATGCCCCAAAACCCGACAGGGTTTTTTAAAAAACCTTTTAAGTTTTTGTAGTGTATAAAACAAATAGATTCCATTCTTTTGTTGTCTGTTCAGTTATAGATGCACAGAAGACGTCACAACGTGGTAAGAACATCAGTGACCCACTCGACTGCGTCTCGTGGGCCACTTTTTTGTTCTTACCACGTTGTGACGTCATCTGTGCATCTATAACTGAACAGACAACGGCAAAATGGAATCTATTTGTTAAATAGATGCACAGATGACGTCACAACGTGGTAAGAATAAAAAAGTGGCCCACGAAACGCAGTCGAGTGACGTTCTTACCACGTTGTGACGTCTTCTGTGCATCTATAAGACCACAAAAAATGGAATCTATTTGTTTTATACAATACAAAAATTTAAAAGGTTTTTATCGAAACTCTTGCCGGATTTTGGAGCATGAAGAAGGAAAAAAGCAAATCATCTGACGTGATCTGACGTGTCAATGTGTCTGTCCTCTAATAGATCATGGACAACAACCAATTAAAACACGCATAGCAACCAGGGTATTGTATAAAAACAAATGTTGACATTGTATGAGGTGGTGGCAAAGATAGCCTAGCTGCACACACTGAATTCAAATTCGAAGATCCGTGAAGAATTTTTCCTAATTTCTTTGAGGATCTTTTTGGTCATGCAAGAATTACAGAAATACAGTTGTTGAGAAAAGCTGACTTCAACGACTAACTGATTCGGGGAAAACGGGAATAGATTACAGATTCAATGATAAACAATTAAAAGGCCTGGCCAAACGCTTTCAACTTTTCATTCAACATCGTTCAACATTGTTGAATTCAACCGTGATTCAACATGTTGAAAGCGTTTGGCCACGCCCTGCATGTTGAATGATGTTTAACGCGAAATTTGAACATGTTCAAATTTTCGTTCAACATGCGTTCAACAATGTTGAACGATGTTGCATGAAATGTTGAAAGCGTTTGGCATATTGCATGTTGAAGTATGTAGGTAACATATAAAAACAGCTGATTTCGACTAATTTTCGGTAATAACGTACTTACTACTTAGTTATATATCAAGTACTACAATTAATTATTGGCTATAAGTGACCAATCACATTGTTGATTGCCGATTCGTTCTCCGCATGCCCGCGTTACTGACTAGGGTTAGGGCAGAGATTTAGGGGTTCTAAACCTTTTAGTATAGTTAGGTACCGACAATTTTTGAGGGAAGACAGTTTAAAGGTGCTGATTGTCGTATACGCATCATAACACGACATCAAGCGATTATTATCTCCGAACCACTGGTCCGAAGACTAGACAAGAAGTCAAGAAGTGTGAAGTTACACCACATGTTAAACGCGTAATATGTCTTTTAAAATGAATGGACAAATTACTTACAAATGGATTGGACCAGGTACATGGTGACCATCTCTACTTTGAACATAATCCCAAGAAAACGGTCGGCTACCAAATTGCTGGACAAGAAGAAAATAAAATACTTAGATGCACATGATAATTTAAATTGCAAATTATTGCAAACTCGAACGAGAATGTGCCCAATAAAACTGCTAAATTATAAAATTTGTAAGATTCACCTGCCATATTTCGCGATCGGGTTCATAACGTTTAGATTGAAATCGGAAGGACACGACGTCGGGACTTATCTCCTTGCTCGTTGCGGGTGGAGGTGGGGTTGGTGTTATTCTTTTAGGCCAGTCAACACCTTGATAAAGTCTGCAAAAAAATATTTAAGCTGTTCATCAATTCTATTCTTACACAAACATTTTTGCAAGTACCCAGATCGAGCTCCGATCCAGCTACTAAGATCAAGGCGGGGGGAACATGTTTTCAGCGCTTAAAATAGCAATGTCTTTGTTTTCAACCTCTCGATCACATCTGAACCAGGGGCGCAGGGCCTTTTTTAACTATATAACTTGGGGGCAAGCCCCCATGCAGTCTCCCCCCTTGAGCCCCCCACGAATTGATTTTGGGGGCCCCAGTAAAGTCCCTTTTTGCCCCAGGATAAAATGTGTATGGATAAGCAAATGGTCGGCCTCTTACAATATTTCGTTCGCCATATCACGAAGTCCTCCGAAGCGACAAAGTTTTGGATTAAAATACTACGATTTTCAGGGTTCTATTCTATACGATTTTTTCAAATTCACATATCTTGTACATCATTTAACGTTCTATCTAACTGTACGAGTTTCGTTAATGGCACAAACCTACAGACGATTCAGGGATACTTTAAAATGATTGCGTTTGACCGTACGCCAAGTGAAGCATAATAATGCATTACCAGAAATTTGGGACAAGATGGCGTCGCGCGGGCGCATATAGGCCATTAAACACGACGGCCAAATCGTATAAGGAATAATACAGTAAAATCGTAAATTTTAAAATTTATCCTACTAGGGACATAGACTTCTCGGTTGCGGAGCTCGATTCCTGTTAAGAGTTAAGTAAGGAAACGTTAAAACAAAAAATGTTCGCTTACCGAAATACACAGCCGGTTCCCAACATCGATTTATTTACGCTGCTTATTTGACTCATTCTGTTATGTAAGCCATAGTAATCCTGCTAAACATGCGATACAAATCTGCCAAATAAACCACTTTCCTTGCGAACGATGCAAAGTGCGGAGCTTGCTATGTATTTAGCAATGTTCGAACTGCTAACATAACTCGTAAATATATCCGTATCTAACAACATTGCGGTTCCCAAAGCCTTTAAACTTTCTTGGTTTTACAGTGTGTTTGAGCAATACACCAAATCGTAGTTTTATTTAGGCCCACATGCAAATTAGTTTCCTTTTCAATTTGGGCCCCTATGCAAATTACATCGTGTCTATTAAAGCATAACGGGAAGATAACATAGGCTGGGACTATTTTTTCATGTTTTGAGTTCATTATTTTTAGACACTACGTTTAGGATTATTGTCAAGGATAATTGAGAAGCAAATTTTATCCTTATAGAATACCTAAGCATTAAAAGGTTTCTGAAATCAGAAATGTTACTAGTATGTTTACTGCGGCTGCTTCGGCCTCATGTTATAAACGAACTACGTTTTATCCCGACTCAGATTGTATGCACAGTCGAAACTCCGATTTCGTCTATCAGCAGGAGGCCGTTATGTCTAAACGTGGAGTTGAGCTGCGAGAAGGACAAACGACGAAGCCACGGAGGTCTCTTCTCTTTCGAGCAGCCTGCAGCCATGTTTGTTTACTTTGAAAGCAGAGGCGATCTTTGTTCTTAGCAGCCGTTTGCATTTTCGCAAAATATTTACTGTATATTATTATCATGGGAGTAACCACTGGCTACGAACGTGGCCGCAAAATGTCCCAAATTTCTGGTAATGGCAATTTGATATTTGCGCTCATCTCAGTTCAAATAGATTTTTCTCCGTTGCTATTCTGTACGATTTGTTCTATTAAATTCGCATACGTTGTACATATAATTTAACGCTCTATCTAACCGTGCAAGTTTCCCAAATGGCACAAACCTACAGACGATTCAGGGATTTACTTTAAATATGACCGCGTTTGACCGTACGCCTAGGGTAATAATGCAATTTGATATTTGCGCTCATGTCAGTTCAAATAGCCTTTTCTCCGTTGCTATTCTATACCATGTTTTCTAATTCACATATGTTGTACAGAATTTAACGCTCTATCTACCTGTAGAACTTTCGTGAATGGTACAAACTTACAGACGATTCAGGGGTATACTTTAAACACGCGGTATGCGGTGGGTGAAAATATATCCCAATATACGGCTGTTAGCCGTTAAATTCTATATTTCCGACAAAGTTTTTGACTAAAACACTATGATTTTTCAGGGTTCTGTTCTATCCATTTTTTCTAATTCACATATGTTGTTGAGTGTTTAACGCTCTATCTAACTGTACAAGTTTCGTGAATGGCACAAACGTACAGACGATTCAGGGATACTTTAAATATGACTGATTGCGTTTGACCCGATAATTGCCATTTGATATATATTTGGCGCTCATCTCAGTTCAAATAGATTTTTCTCCGTTGCTATTCTACGATTTTTTCTAATTCACATTTGTTCTACAGAATTAACGCTCTATCTAACGGTATAAGTTTCAAAAATGGCACAAACCTACAGACGATTCAGGGGTATACTTTAGACCCGCGGTGTCCGGCTTAACAGCCATATTGGCATATATACCTTCATGCAGTTAGCCGTTAAATTCTATATTTCCGACAAAGCTTTGCACTAAAACATTTCGGAGACAGGGGATATTGCTGTTAAAACTGGTAAGTATTTTTACCGTGACTTATAGTAAACTTGTGAGTGTGATCTACCACAGTTTTTGTGAGTCATGATAAAAAATTATTTTGGTCAGAGAACGTGTACTTTCTCTTTAATTATCAGTAATAAGATCTCACTAAAATCTTATAAGATCTACGTGTAAAAATCTTATAAGATTTTTCTTAAGATCTTACAAGATTTTCCAAGATCACACAAGATCTTGACAAGATTCTCACAGTGGTGGGTTTGGTGCAGATACATGTACGCATAGCGGACCTTTTGTTAATTCTCCAACCAAAAAGGTTTAGGAATGCAGACGGTTCGTGATCAATTTGGGCGGAAATCATGACATTTTTTTTTCGCCCGATGCCGCGCATCATCGGTAATATGATGTTTCGAGAGGTGCTCGTAAGTCCGTTGTGCGCATGATCCACCATCTTTGTTTTGAGGGCCCTCATTAATAGCGGCGCCATCTTGAATTCGCAATGCATTGTGGTCTATCCAGGGTAACAAGCTCAATTAAACGGGTGATTGCTTAGCGTATCACAATGCGGTAAATTTATCTTTATAAACACTTTCGTGGCAACAATGTCTAAAGCCCTGTTTACACGGCCAAAATTTAAGCGGGATCTGAGCCACATCTGACTTTAAGCGGGCTTAAAATGTCCGTGTAAACAGATCGGCGTAAATTAATTGCGATTAGTTTGCACCACCTCGAGGTGGATTAAACTTAGCACGATCAGTTAATCGCGCTTAACTTGGCCGTGTAAACGCAACGGGATTGAAAAACGCTTGCTATTAATACGGTGTTTATTAATACGATAAAATGAATTTTTTTGCCCTGCTGTAGAAGCTTCCATCTCGCTATTCTTTGTTTCTTTCTTTCTTTTAGCTATTACTCTTTCTCGTGTACCGATGTCTTCCGTTGTTCTTTGACGCACGCTACCCATACGAAGCTTCCAAAACCAAAAATATAGCTCGTCCGCCATGTTGAATAATGGTGTACGTGTTTTGGTAAGGGATTATTAAATGACGGTGTAAACGCACCAAGCTGGCGCATTTTAAGCACGCTTAGCTTAAGCGTGCTTAAATTTTGGCCGTGTAAACAGGGCTTAAATATGAACCTTGTAATATTAGTGAAAGTAATCGCTTGGACGTATAAGGATACATTTGTCATAAATTAAATCTATCCTTATACGTCCAAGAATTGTTGCTTTCACTAATATTACAACGATCATATTTAGACATTGCCACGAAATTGGAGGGGGACATTGGGATTTTCGGTATTGCGGTATTGTGGTGTTTTTCGTGCGGTGTTTCGGTAATTTTGCCGCTTCGGTACGGTATTCGGTTTTATCCATTCTAGCAGTTGCTACTGGCGCCGCTATTGGTGAAAAGGTCCATTACCTGAAGTACCCAGCTCAGTGTAAACTGTTCAAAGCAACATGGCAGAAAACCAAGCGATTCGGTGGAAATGTCTCTTCGGATCGGGATTTCTTCGATCTATTTCTTCCAAAAATGTTTTGTTTCAAGTACAAGTAATGAAGAGGAGGTAAGAAAAGCTTGCAATCTTGAATAAGGTATATGCGCAGAACGGACTGGAGAGCATGCTGCAGGCCCGCGGGGTGGCTAGCAGCTGCCGCTTGCAAGTGTAAAAAGAACAGAAGAACTTTTTCACAAACTAGATTTTGCACCGTATTCGTTTTAGAAGTACCCTGGGTGTCAGAGGTTTTTCGACGTTCGTGGGGGATAACGGGGACACACGAGGAAGCCAGGCGGTATCCCCATTGTCCCTACGAGCGAGGGTATTTTAGAAGTTGAAGAACGTAAGTCGTAAGTTTTTTTTACTATATTATCAACTCGAAACGGGATGTTTTTGTGTCGCATGTAATATGTATGAAACTATTTTTGGAAATATTATATAACGAAACTAACCTCTATACTAAAGTCGTTTTTGAAGTGGTGCCAGCCGCCAGGTGCCTGACAGTATATAAAATTGACAACGCGACTGACACACGTACATATTCGCGGATGAAGTAAGGCCTAGGTCAAACGTCGCTCTTCTCATGCGCCGAACTTAATGCAAATCAACATAAACAAAGGATTTAGCTTATTATCATTAGGTTCGGCGCATGAGAAGAGCGACGTTTGACCTAGGCCTAAGTCTTTATATGTACATGTACAGTAGATTTTAATATACCAGAGTACTTTTGTATTAGTAATATACATGTTTGTACAACAAGATCAAGCCAAACCCACCCACCCCCGGCACCCAGACAGTTTGTTTACAGGCTAGACAAGTTTAGAAGGCTTTTACTTTATTTTATACATTAAAAAAATTAACACCAGTAAACCATAAGATTACTTTTTTCAGGATGTTTTGACATTTTTCCTTGAATTTCAGTGTGCTTCAGTGCTTTTATAAATAGCTTAGTTTGAAAATTTCATAGTGAAACTAATAAATACAGTACGTACAATGAGTACATTATCATTGGCTTTTTATATATTTAATATTTTGGTTAAGTTTTAAATTGAGCAAAATCCTTGATCTTGAAATAATGAACTTTGATCTGTGAAGTGTACCTTCTTTTTCAATGAATAAGGCACTGAATTATTTCTATATATTATTTCATGCCCTAAAAAGAACATTGTTCAATTGACCATTGCCTGGTATAATTCTCCCTTACCACTTCTAATCTAGCTGGCACTTAGCCCCTAAAATAATTTTTATTGTGCCACGTACCTAGCCTTTTGTATTATTACCTCAAAGTTGTAAACTTAATTGTTGAATTGCAGAGAATATATATATATAAATATATATATATATAATTATTATGAATATACTGAAATGTATAATTATAATATATAGACATACACAGGCATATAATAAAATTAAATGCATCAACTAACTTTTGGGTGGAAGTTGTGTAAAATGCTTTTTGTGCCAGAATTTCTCTTCTCTTCCATTCAGTTATATAATCTGGATCCACCTTAAAGTTTGGAGTTAAAAAAGAACAGCAAGTTTTAAAAGAGATCTATACGCAAACTAAGAATTTAATTTATATTAATTACAATATATGATAATTATTAAAGTTATCCTGGCTTGGTCCCAAAATTTTCTTCTATAATAACACAGTGGAGTCTAGATATCCCTAGTTAACTTCCCATTATCTCAAACTTGATGCCAAGTGTTATAAGCATTTGTTTTGGTGTAACACTGTAAATTATTTTTTAAACTTTATCTCAAACGTTCTTCCAAGTCCCCAAGTGGTTTGAGGTGTCAGTATGGTACTGAAATTATTTTCAAATACTGATTAACACTTTGGAGGTCTTTGGAGCCTGACAATGAGTCTTTAAGGTTTATTCAGCACAGGGAGAGGTCCAGGCCTCAAAGCGTTAACATCAATAATTATGAAATGTACATATTAATTTATAAAAACATGCAAAGTACAAAATATAAAAATACAGTACTTTCTCAGTCACAGAAATACCTGTAGATGTTCACTTTTTGCAGGATAATGAGCTTTTTTCAGGGTGTCATGGTTTGCTGCCCACTCTGTAATTATAGTAAAATCAAATAAAAGTACATGCTGTGGTAGTAATATATTATAAATAATATTATACCTTTTTATTTGTCTATGTATTATTATTAACACAATTTTCTAGATAGATCAAGAAATATTAATCATTGTTTTTGGTTCAGTCGAGTTTATTATTTTTTGGGGGCTGAAGAGACGTGTTTGTCCGACGAAATTTACAATAACTTGCAAGCTTGCCTTGATTGAGCGGTTAATAAAGTTGAATTCTGTATTAAATAGATAACGGAAATACCTCGGGAAGTATCTCGTTTTCTGTCTTGCTTGGCAATTAATGGTGTAAATTTGAGATTAGTAGAAAGAAAATATACCTTCTGTTCTATCTCGCACCGGAACACTTCTAGTTGGCCTATTTGTTTGATAGACTGACGACAGGATATTTCCATCTTGGTCATCTAGCTCAGCAGAAGTATCTGTACATTCTGCAAATGGAGTGTCTGGTCGTCGAGAAACATGACTGTCATGTGCTTGCCTACTGCAGTTTCTCTTATTGCTGTGTCGTTCTAATTGGGAGTCTGTAAATGAAGGTGAATTCATACGATGTCTTGCACGTCCAAGAAGTTGCGTGGCCGAATCTTGTTCATATGCGTGATATGCCGGATGTGTACATCTCAGTGATTGCTGTTGTCTCTGTACTTGGTAGAAGCTTGCTGACATTATTTCTCGTGCAGTCGTCTTTTAAAACTGCATTTTATGTGGCACTGTGATACCAGTTTGATTGGTAAAACCTCGAGTAAGATATAGGACTAACTATACTGGGTACAGTCTATTTATAAAACTCGAGGTTTATCGCTCAAGTTTTGTCAACATTGGTGGTGTTGCTAGGGGCGTGAAGACAGTGGTTGCTACCACAGAATGCTACCATTGCTACGGAACAGTCCGGCCAAAGTTCAAGTTTGTGCACCTTCACGCTTGCTGAACATAATTGTATTCTTGGTATAATGAAGCAATCAGTCATATATATATATATATATATATATATATATATATATAATATATATATATATATATATATATATAAAGATAAGTGTCAAGTTCGAAATCATACAGACGATAGAGTGCTCAATACCGAGGCAGAGCGGAATAGTAAAACAAAAGACAAACTCGAGTTACTTCATTCAAACTTTAATTCACTACAAATCTGTTTCGTATGGTAAGCGGAGCCTACCACACTCTTCAGGTGACTATTGCAACTGATGTTAACGCTTAAGAAATTTGAAATTTGAATTATACTGGTCAAGGGATTAATCGATTATGTGGTTGACTCATACATATGACAATGGTATGTAGCTAGGTGTGATAAATAGTCGGTTAATGATTACATAATAAGTGTTTCTTCCTATGTCTACAAGTGGATACGAGTTCGTTTCTACGGTTGAGTGAGCTTAGTTCTGGATAGCAGATAATGATAAACTTTTCATATAAGCATAGATTACATCGTTTAGTTTTATTAGAGTAGGGTTTACATTGTTTGATTATTCTCCATTTGATTGAGTACTGGACATCTGATTCTTTCAGTGACCAAATATATTTGCTGAGTTCGGTGGCAAATTTGTGTTTTGAATTTCTAAAAGAGCTGGTGTGGTTTAAATATCTAGTTTTAAAAGAGCTTTCAGTTAGTCCAACGTAAGTTTCCTGTATCATGTTATCCTCTCTGGTAACCGTAGCTTGATAAACTATCCCTTTAGTTTGGCATTTTCCGGCGAGTGGGCAAGTACTTTTCTGGCGACAATTGCATTTAGTTTTGGCTGGAATTGGGTTGGTTTGGATTTCTTTGT
Organism: Paragorgia papillata; assembly: GCA_035771165.1. Classification (NCBI taxonomy): domain Eukaryota; kingdom Metazoa; phylum Cnidaria; class Anthozoa; order Scleralcyonacea; family Coralliidae; genus Paragorgia; species Paragorgia papillata. The sequence continues at coordinate 3,566,898 of JAWNZC010000348.1, forward strand.
TAAGAACAGATTTGTTATGCGATGAGATGATGTTTTGCATGTTGGGCATGCAGCTATAACTCAACTTCAGAGTGTTCTTGTTAAATATTTTATGTAGAGGGTGGCCCTTTGGGAAGCATTCATCAATCATTTGCAGGAATATGCGGCCGATGTTGGTGGCTACGTTGGCGCTGTAGGGCGGGTTAAACCATATGATGTTCCTGCTTCGTGACCGCTTCGCTTTCGGTGGTTCTGGATTGAAATTCAGTTGATGGTCATAACCACTTTTTTTAAGGGCTTCATCATCTCATCGCATAACAAATCTTTCTTAACAAAGAAATCCAAACCAACCCAATTCCAGCCAAAACTAAATGCAATTGTCGCCAGAAAAGTACTTGCCCACTCGCCGGAAAATGCCAAACTAAAGGGATAGTTTATCAAGCTACGGTTACCAGAGAGGATAACATGATACAGGAAACTTACGTTGGACTAACTGAAAGCTCTTTTAAAACTAGATATTTAAACCACACCAGCTCTTTTAGAAATTCAAAACACAAATTTGCCACCGAACTCAGCAAATATATTTGGTCACTGAAAGAATCAGATGTCCAGTACTCAATCAAATGGAGAATAATCAAACAATGTAAACCCTACTCTAATAAAACTAAACGATGTAATCTATGCTTATATGAAAAGTTTATCATTATCTGCTATCCAGAACTAAGCTCACTCAACCGTAGAAACGAACTCGTATCCACTTGTAGACATAGGAAGAAACACTTATTATGTAATCATTAACCGACTATTTATCACACCTAGCTACATACCATTGTCATATGAGTCAACCACATAATCGATTAATCCCTTGACCAGTATAATTCAAATTTCAAATTTCTTAAGCGTTAACATCAGTTGCAATAGTCACCTGAAGAGTGTGGTAGGCTCCGCTTACCATACGAAACAGATTTGTAGTGAATTAAAGTTTGAATGAAGTAACTCGAGTTTGTCTTTTGTTTTACTATATATATATATATATATAGTATAGTTTAAGTGGGCTTACCTCAAAATGTTGAGTGTCGCCAACTGTCAGTTTCACGCGGGGCGATCTTCCGGGCGACTGTCGCCTGAAAATCGCCCCGCATCAAACTGACAGTTGCGACACTCAACATTTTGAGGCACTTTCCGACATTCCTTGAACAAAATCACACGTGCTCGTTTGTATATATATATATATATATATATATATATATATTTAAGAAATAGAAAATGGCCGCCCGTGTTTATATAGCCTGATGCAAACACGAGAGTGAGTTGGGAGAATTCGAAAGTTTATGTGAACCCGAGCCGTAGGCGACGTTGTGACGTCATCTGTGCATCTATAACTGAACAGACAACGGCAAAATGGAATCTATTTGTTAAATATAAAACATTTGTGCACTTTTGGGCCACCTTCAACATAAATTGCAGCTCACTGTTAGCAGCTATTTAGCAGACTATTTCCAGGGACTATATGCAGGCAGCAAGCTAGCGACGCTTTTGACGCGTCATTTTTGTCACCAAGCAAGGAACCACTCTTTAGCACTGTTATGTGTCTGGTTATATTTGCAAAGGTTCACTGCATATCAACATGATTTCTATTATCTACTTGCATTATGTAACAGACCATACACACGGGCTGAATTCCCTCATGGGGGAGGGGGTCTACCTTTCGTAAGGTTTAAACGCGACTGTGGTCCGCCTGCCTAAAATCCGAGTTAGGAGTGCTTCCCGCTCGCTAAGGGAGCGTTCATAATTTATGTGGTAGGGGGGGCTATGGGGATTTTGAGAGAATATTTTTTGGACAGCCCCCCCCCCCCCTCCATGCACAAAATATATTGCAGTGACCCCCGGAAAAACTACAGACTTTCAGTAGATACTAATTAGCATGCGCTTGCCCACTCTAAAACTATTCCACATTCAAAAAATGCTTGCTCCCCTTTGTTTCATGTTGTATACTACTGAGAAAAAGGATAAAATTTTCATTTTTGATTTTTTGATTTTTTCCAAACAGCATTAGAATGTTAATATAGCTTACATTTTATTTATTTTTTGGCATATAAAAAGGCTAAAAAGTTCAAACTACTATAAAAGTACATCACTTTAAATATGCACATGGCTGTCAGTGAAAAAAATCCTCAGCGTTTTCTGCTAGTTGATGTAAGCAGTGTTATTTGATGGCCCCCCTTTCCGGGTTCTTGGCTTCGAAAATTCTTTTCGATTGCCCCCCCCTAATTGTTACTGGAGAAAATAGTTACCCCCCTCCAAATCCTCATAGCCCCCCCCCCCCCCCCCCCCCACTACCACATAAAGGAACGCTACGTAACTCGCCTCGTAGTTTCTAACTTCCTTTCTAACTTTTACAAATTAGGCACGTAAAGACCGACCAATATCAGCAAATGAAGATGTAAATAGACAAGCTATTTCTACGTTTTAGTTGAACATCGCAACGTTTTTGACTGTTGATGACCTTATTGGCATTTTTTCATACCCTTATGCAATCGTCCAATGAAATGTCTACATTAACTGGGAACAGCAGCTGTCGGCTTTGCACGTGTCGCTACGCTACACTTTTTTAAGTACTAGCCCGATTAAATTAGCTTCTTGTTCCAAATTTAAATCTTATCGAACAAACGTTATTCTACGGCAGTAAAACATTATAACTTAGTGGATTCATATAAGCCCGACAATCCGACATGGCAAAATATTTAAGTCGAGAATTCAATATTAAAATAATATTAAAATTCGAGAGTGAAATATTTTCCATATCGGTCAAAGTGAATCCAATAGGTGTTTTATTTACAAAATATTGAACTGGCACGTGACGGCGCTAATGTATAGACATTTGCGAGGGAAAATATTTCAGTTTCGAATTTTAATGTTATTTTAATATTGAATTCTTCACTTAAATATTTTATATATATGTTGGGCTTATATGAATCTACTAAGTTATAATGTTTTACTGTAGAATAACGTTTGTTCCATTTAAATTTGGATCCTTTAAAAGGTGTAGCGTGGCGACGCGTGAAAAGCTGACAGCTGTTGTTGTGGCAGAATGGGCAGGATATATACGAGTTTCCATTCAAGTTATGGCTAATTGCACGCAATCACAAGACGCCAAGAAATCCACATGGAGTTAATAGCTGACAGTGATCTACTGGTCTGTCGACATAACGTTTAAACGATTTCGTGACTTTTTGCGAATCAGTGACTGGTTTCTAAACCATATGGCTACGTATAGACCAATTGTATGTATTGCAGCATTTAGGTTTTTGCGGATACTGGTTGCTAAACCCCGTTGCACTTGACTATATATTTAACGATCTTTCGTCAATCACGTTGTGATCCGCCAACAGACTGGAAAGCATGCAGTACTCAATAGCGATGGACGCAAAGACATCAGTATTCGTGTTTGTCTCAGTCGATAATTTACTCTTTGCATTCTTGACAAAAGAAAATGACTCTTTAGGAATCCTTCAAGATTCAATTTTGGCTTATAGTCCGTGAACCTTTGCTATAGAACCATGCATTCTGGGCTGCGGGGCTGGCAGCTCCGTACTTGACTAGAAAGTATAGAAACTTTGCGCTATCCCAGGCCTTGGCCTTCGGATCTAGTTGTTTTACATGATCACACATAAATGAGTAAATATTTACAATTTCGATATAATTTGAAAATAATGACAACGTGTAACTTTTCACACACATTTTTTACATTTGCCAGCGATAACAACGTGTTCGACTTTGAAAAAAACAGATCCAGAAAAACCAAGTGGTTTTTACATAATAAAGCCAAGCCAGGACGAAGACCCATTTACAGTTTTCTGCAACATGTCATATAAGAACGGAGTAGGCGTAACAGTATTCAGTCACGACAGTGAAGAAAAGACGCTGGTTGATGGATATGAAAGTCCTGGTTCATACAAAAAAGTCATTCACTATAATGGAGTGAGCATGAAACAAATCGAAGCTTTGATTAACGTATCCAGTCATTGCGAACAGTTTGTAAAATACGACTGTTACAAAGCTGGCTTTTTCTTTTTTTCAACGTTCGATTCTTGGTGGGTGTCGCGACAAGGGAAAATGATGAAATATTGGGGAGGAGCAGAGCCAGGCAGTGGAAAGTGTGCTTGTGGTATGACTAACAGCTGCGTAAATTCATCACGGCCATGTAACTGTGACGGCTCAGATGATATATGGTTAGAAGACAGTGGGTTTTTGACGGAGATGAGTGCTCTTCCCGTTAAAGAGTTAAGATTTGGAGATACAGGGGGCCCGATCGACAGAGGTTACCATACTTTAGGAAAATTTGTTTGCTGGGATTGATCATGTGACCAGAAGCCAAGGTGCATGATGGGAGCAAGCAGCAGGTACTTTCAGGCAATATACTGCAACTAACCGGCTCACGACTTTACTGCATATTAATCATATACAGTACGTCCCCGCATATAAGAAACCGACTTTTTTTAAATCATGCAGGCTGTTCAGTTTCTTATACGCAAAGGAGGAAATATACATAAAAAAGGAAATATTCTTTCTACTGGCAGGCTGTAGTTTCTTATATGTCGGTTTCTTATATGCGGGGACGTACTGTAACCACGTAGATCTTGTAGTATTTAATTTTAGTGTTAGAAACTGTAAATCTCACCTGAGAGGTGCTGTTACGAAACATGTACTTTGTTTGAAGCTTATGTTAGCTTGCCTCGCCAGTTTTCAAACATTATGTTCAACTAGCACTCTCATGCATGCAAACTAACTGCATACTGTTTATACTGTTCCTGTGTGTTTTATCAGCTTTAGTGAGTTTAGTGTTGCCTTTGTTTTAATTGTTTATACAGCTTTGTGTACATAAATTGGTCAAAATAGCTATTTATGATGTCATATAATCTGTAAAGGTACGACATAATCCGCGTTCCTATTATAACACTCTGTATTAGTCGCTAGGTTAATCTTGGTTGGGAGTGTTTGGGATTCCTACTTCTCAGTTCCAAGTACACCAATCTATTGAGAGTTTAATAAAGATTCACAAAGCATAACGAAATCGACGCAAATCGACTTGCTGAGATAAATTTAGTGTAGCAATTTAATTAAGAACCATTCTAATTTGATTGTTTTCTATTAGAAGCACTCAGCCTTATATCAATATATCCTCTCAGCATCCGGCAAGGGGGCAATGGCTATGACTTTTAAATGTTTCCTTTCTGATTTTTTAAATCGTGAAATTGCCTGATTCGTTTTCCGCCTTTGGTATGCGATGTATGCACTGTATATCTACCACAAAGAACAGCTTTCCATAGTTCTTTTACTGCTTGAGGCATGCGACAGTGAATTTTCTCGATACCACGAAGTCCACGATGGTGTTTCCGCGTGAGCATAAGCACAACGACAAAACAAAACAAAACGAAACAAAACAAAACAAAACAAAACAAAACAATGAAGTCAGGGCCTGCGACATAAAGACAGAATAACCATACTTATATAAGAACATAAGCCAAGAGCAGAAGAAAACAAAGGACGAAATAAAGAAAACTTCTCGTTGTTTGGTCTTCGCAAGTCCCAGAAGAGAAGTTATGCTATATTTTTCTGCGCATGTTTATGTCGCTCGTGTGAACCAGGCTTAACATATCTATAGATCGTTTTCATATGACGTCACGGCGGCCATATTGGTGTACCAAAACAATGAAATGGCGGCCATATTGGTGTACCATCTTTTTCCTATGGGAATTTAGCTCTATTCTTGTTCAAACATTGCGTATTGTTTCACCACCACAATGGGGTCACGTGAGTCAAAACGACCCATAAATATAAACGTTTGACAATGCTGTTATATGCAAATTATCTTGCTGTAGATTTCTTCTTCTTCAGATCAGTCCTGGCACACGTGCATGTACATTAACAATTCAGTAATCAATAAAAAAAGTTGAATTTTAGGAAGCAAATCAAACACTAATTTATTAAGAATATTAATTCCACTTTTGTGATTCTCAACCTTTTTACCTTCCTTACACTCTGTAAATGTCTGTCAAAAAAAACTGCCAATACTATATATGCTGACAAAAGGAATATATTTTTAGTATTGCGTTATTTTAGGCGTCATTTTTATTTTTGTTTTATAAAAAAATATTTTATATAGAAACTTCTATGGCTTTATTGACTTTATTATATTTGTAATGTATGTCATCATGGACTTATAATAAATGCCCGTTCTATATTTTCTCATTTATCAGCAGGCGTAGCATCGTGCTTCTTTTCAAAGGCACAGTGTCACCATGACGCAAACCTGAAAAACGTCGTGGACAATTTCAAGTTCACATGATTAAAATTATGGTAAACGTCAAAACACGTCAAAACTTGGACTAAATAGTCCGTAAGAAAATGCACGAATGATATATCAGTTTTTGTCTCGCGCAAACCTATTAATTAAGCGGTAATTTAGTACCTAACGCTGTGCCTTTAAATTTTTTATTCAAATCCTGTTTTTACTCTGCATGAATATGCTAAGTTTCCAACAGTTCTTTTAAGAGGTTTCCAACTGTGGAAAACGTTTTTAATGCAGTACTATAAATTAAACATGTTTTGTAAATATCTAATTTACAATCAGTTGTTTCATCCACAAATTCACAAAATAGTTTAGACAGTTCTAGATTGTTCTATTTAAAAAATTGTCACGGCGGTTTTAACGTTAATATGGGAACATATATTACGAGACCCTTTTCAGCAAGCACTCAGGGTTACGTACGAATGCAGGAAGTCTTTTATGTAATATTTATAAACCGCGCAGGAGGGCTTTATCGGATATAAAACACGAGGCGATAGCCGAGTGTTTTAGAGCCGATAAAGCCCGTACTGCAAGGTTTTTAAATGACTTCTAAAAAGAATCACTTCATACGTTCATTGGCGTAGTAATTTTGAAAATTAAGCTTATCTCAGCCGTTAAAAACCAGCGAGAAACTTAGAGCGAGTCTATATCACATATATAGATCCGATACGCTCATGATTTTTCTTTGTGTTTTCCTCATGAATTATTAATGAATTTTAGAAGTATAGTTACTCGTGATGTTGACAAATTTAATGATGCTTCAGATACATTTTGTTTTCATTTTTAACACATGAAGACTGTATATATTTATTTTGCTTTCCTATAGCTATATGTGAAGAAACTTTTACCAAATTTTATTGATTTTAACAATTGTTAAAATTGGTTTTGAGGATACCATGCACTCCCCATCAGCTTGCACCTGTTGGTTGCAGCTGACTTCTCTTGCCCCCTGCATGCTTAATCCATTTCCCCCCTATATTTATATATGGCTTAATGGTATATTGACAATAACAAGTAGAGGACGAACAATTATAGATAAGGTAGTTTATCTGTATAGATATAACAAAACATGATTTTTCTTCTTGGGATATGTTGGCATTATTTGCTAATAACTGCAATAGGTTTCTCCACGGCTGAAAATGGTCAAGAAAATCAAAAAATTGGATTATTTGTTCTTAAGAAAAAAGGTAAGATCCGTGCATGTGTTCGAGTTACACGACAAATTATCGTCGCGTTTTAAATGTTTCTCTGCGCCATGTTTTCAAGGAATCGTTTTCAGGCTCAACGCATCCAAGTAAAGACAATTAAATTCGACTAAAATTCGACGTTTAACTCGACATCGCATTTACGTGCATTATACCGACGAAGTTAATACGAATTTAATTCATCTGAATGAAATTCGTCTATTATATTGTGCGACGTTTAACGCAGGCCTTAAATTGAAAATTTAATAAGTCTTGATGTTCTACGACTTGTAAAAGATGTGGAAACTAAAACTGCGGTTTGGCGGGTTTGCAATTATATTCTGGTGGCCTTTCATAGAGAAATTTAATGTGATAAAATTTGGTAATTTCGCGTGGTATTATAAAAGTTTTTAATCGATTTTATCCAGCGCCAAGTTTTTGTATACTGTCCATGCACACAAGCACATTAATTCATATATAAACTAAAATTAAATGTATGTATACAGTACAATTTATTTTTTGATATATATACACACACACATGCACTATAGTGTAACAGTATAGTGTAATAGTATATTTTTACACTGAAAGGACGTGGTCTACCCGATTATATTTAAATAAGGGTTTCTATTTCCTCCGGCTGTCTGTTGATTGTAAATTAAAGAAATGTTGGGCACAATTTCCATGTAAAAATCTCGAATTCTAAATACGATTAAACTTTATACGATTTCACTTTCGCTTTATGCTTTATTTATAAAAAAAACACATTTTAATTTTGTATTTACCTACTCCGTAGTCTATGTAACCGCCATTTTGCAAATTTTATATGAAAAGTGAAGTAAATGTTGTGTCGAGATAACTCAGCTACATGCATTTTCTAGGGATTCCCAATTTAATTTATCTCACGATTTTTTCACTCCATATAGGATGTCGTCTGAAGAATAGTGTTTATGGATCAACCCATGCTCTACATCAAATGACATGTGCTGTTCACTGTGTAATAGAGGATAGAAGTTGCCAATCTTTTAACTTCAAAACTGCTCATTGGAATTCATCTGACGACTTAAACTGTGAACTGAATTCTGAAACAGCCTCAGGTCACGATGACGAAAACTTAGAAGTGAACGTCGAGGTTGATTATTTTGAAAAAATCAAGAAGGACGAAGGTTAGATAATTTTATAAATATTGATATTAAGTTCAAAGTTTCACTATAGAAGTGCATGTTATATTTGATTTGAATTCATATATATATATATATATATATATTGAAAAAAAAAGTCTAATTTGTATTTTCAATGGCATTTGTCTGCTAACACTGTTTTCCTGTGGACGGCTCTTTATAATTTTGGCCATCTGTGTATGAATATATATATATATATACTCACTGCATGCGGTAAATTTTAAAACTGGAAAGCCCTCGTCGAGCTGTATCAAATGGTGTTGTCCTGACGCCTATTAACTTTAACTCTAACTCAATCTATAGCCCAAAATCTACCCTATGGTTTAACCCTAGGTCTAACCATATAGGTCTAACCCCAGGTTTAAAAACCCATTATAGTAGCGCTCAAGCCCAAATATACTGGCAGCATACACGCATGCATGCAGGCCCAGTATAGTTTTAACATCACGTTTAATGAAAATATTGGAGCGAAATAATAGCGGCGTTGACTTGTTTCTTTTGTGCACATGATACTTCTCAAATCATTAATAATTCATAAGGAAAACACAATGCATGGAAATCAGTTGCTGAAACGTTGTAATGTTGGTAAATGCGGTAATAAACTCCCATAAATTAAGACCACTTTTACCTCAAATTTCTCTTTAATTAAACACTGATTTGTTGAGAACATACAATACACTCAAAAGCCGTTTATTATATCTTAAAAACACCTCGAAGTGTGTTAAAAAGACACGTCTCGGCGTTTTCAAATGAGATAATAAACGGCGGCTTCTCGTGTAGGATATATTACTTAAAGTGCCTATGAAATGAAAAATTGAGTTATAAATAAACTCTCTTATTTGAAAGTAGTTTTGCAATTATAAAGATTGGCGTTGGCACTCTTTCATATCTTACTTCGTTCTTGAGATATTAAGATTTGTTCTATATGGAAATTTACCTCTTGACGTCATACGTGCATATAATATGATTTGGTTTGGTTCATTCCTATGCTGTCAATGCATGGACGAAAAATTTAAATTTAAGGGCTCCCATAATTTACTGGGCCACAAAACTAAAACAAAATGTATCATGAAACCTAATTTCTGGGAAATGGTGTCGGGCCATTAACAAGAATTTTTAGTTTTCCTTCTCTAAGAAGGCTTCGCTGATAAATTATTTTCTTTACCCCGAAATTCATATTTTTCTTTACTTTTGCTAAGTTAGATGATAACCCTTTCAGAAGAAAATATAACTTCAAAAGGTTTAGTTGACCTTTAACATTTCTCAATAAGTCATTATGCACATGTGATATCAAGAGGTTATAAATTTGCATATTACGCAATTATCAATATCTCAAGAACGAAGCAAGGAGACAAAAAACTGCAAAAGATGTTACATTGTTATTTTAAGTACTCTTTCAAATAAGACAAACTTATAACTTTCGTTTCATAGGCACTTTAAAGATTGATCTGAACAAAATGAAACTCTTTTGCCTATTGAAAAAATGACCATGTATACATTCACTGTTTTTGAACAGTTTGATAATTGCACTTCATGCGTGATGTTCAAAACAAATAATTTTTTTTGTAGGAAAGTTTAGAATATAATTTCTTTTAGCTAGTTATTCCAACGCCTTTGTATTCATTATAACTTCTGTAATTAAAGTGGTACGGCACCCAAGCATGCAAATGGCGTATTATATATAAAAATATATATTGAAAAAAATTGCACCTCGTCTATTAAAATTAGGTTGTCCCAAAACATGCTTCAAAAATCTCAGAGTCATACAAGGAGAGAAAAAGTTTAGAGACATTATATAACAGCTCTATCTTTCTAACCCCGTTTTATTTGACTCTGAAATTTCTAGAGCGTGTTTTGGACATGTCTGACTGTGCAAACCTAATGGATAAAACTATAAACAACCCAACTTTACTAGCTTAGAAGATTTTATTTTTTAAAATGATTTGGGACTGTATTCTTGATTGGCAATCGCGCTTTCTTATAGCTACTATAATTTCCGACAACAATTCAATTGCCTCTGTGTTGTAACAATTTTTATGATTCAGTTCCGTCCCTGGTTAGCTACAATTCAGTAAATTTTGCGAACACTAATTACACTTAACTCTCAGTTAACCCTTCAACTAAGTGAACTGATAACTGACTAACTATAGTATAAAATTATGACCGGCACTGTGTCGCCCATATAAAGCTCTGTGTTGTTCACCAGCTAGTCTGTTTTGCCTTCGGGGTGATAAAATTTATGTTATACTGTTTAGGTTTTTGTTCTACAGTCACACAAATAAATGACTAAATATTTACAATATTTGATATTTTTGGAAAAGCAAAAAATATAATGTAATTGTTTTTCACACATGCATAGATTTGCCAGTGATAACAACGTGTTCGACTTTGAAAAAAACAGATCCAGAAAAACCAAGTGGTTTTTACATAATAAAGCCAAGCCAGGACGAAAACCCATTTACAGTTTTCTGCAACATGACATACAAGAACGGAGTGGGCGTAACAGTATTCAGTCACGACAGTGAAGAAAAGACGCTGGTTGATGGATATGAGGAGCCTGGTTCATACAGAAACGTTATTCACTATAATGGAGTGAGCATGAAACAAATCGAAGCTTTGATTAACGTATCCAGTCATTGCGAACAGTTTGTAAAATACGACTGTTACAATGCTGGGTTTTTCTTTTTTTCAACGTTCGATTCTTGGTGGGTGTCGCGACAAGGGAAAATGATGAAATATTGGGGAGGAGCAGAGCCAGGCAGCAGAAAGTGTGCTTGTGGTATGACTAACAGCTGCATAAAGCCATCACGGCCATGTAACTGTGACGGCTCAGTTGATGTATGGTCAGAAGACAGTGGTTTTTTGAAGGAGATGAGTGCTCTTCCCGTTAAAGAGTTAAGATTTGGAGACACTGGGGCCTCGTTCGAGAGAGGTTATCATACTGTAGGAAAATTTGTTTGCTGGGGTTGATAATATGACAAAAGCCAAAGTGCACGATGAGAGCTAGCAGAAAGTATAACTTTCAGGCAATACACTGCAACAAACTCACGACTTTACCTTACGTATATATAGTACTTTGTAGCGTTTCCTTTACGTACCATTTCTCATATCTGGAATCAGTTGCCATTATCTGCCAAATCTGCTACTTCTTTATCACAATTTCGGAATTATATTAATCAATCTGACTTAGTTGGCTGCCAGTGTAACACCTGTAGTTAGTTTAGTGGTGGACATCGGTACTTTATCTTAGACATTTTATAGTATTGTTATGTCATTATCTTAATTCAATTTACATCTTTTAAATTAGTTAATTAGTTGTCAAGCACTTTTACCATGAGCCCTTGGCTCGGGTGATTGGGCAACCACACCCTGTGTAATGACATTAAATAAATTATTATTATTATTAGAGTTAAGTTTATTTTTGTCTATCTCATCAGTTTTCAAATCATCAGGTTAAAGACTTAATTGATATAGCCCTCTTATGAATGTAAACTGACTGCATACTATTTATACTGTTCTTATGTGTTTTAGCAACTTTTACAACTTTTAGTGAGTTTACTGTTGTCTTCGTTTTAATTGTTTATGTAGCTTTGTATATATATATATATATATACATCTATATATATATCCGTCAAAATAGCTATTTATGAGCTATATAATAGCTATATATCTTTAAGGTTAGGTTAGACTAGGGTTACGGTTATGGTTAGACTATAGGGTTAGTTTTTGGGCTATAGATCGAGTTAAGCCAATTTTAAAAATTATTTCAATTTTGGTTGTTCAACATATCATTCAAAAGCCTTCGTCAAGCTCTATCTAATGGTAAACATTTAAAGAATTTTGTAGCCTTTTTTTATTCAATATAATAATAGTTGTTTGTGCAATATTTAGCTAAACGTGGTTATAAATGTTTAGGTATAGATAATCACCAGCAAGACTACAATAGGATATCTATATTCCTGTCAGTATTTAATTTAAACACTTCAGTACCTTTTACTGAAGCAGCTCGAGTGAACGCCTAACCAAGTGTCTTGTTCTACTCGTTAATTTTGTTTGAAATCAAGTTCTTAGGTAATACTGTACCTTCAGTGTAGTGTTTACAAAATCCAAACTTCTACATACACACAGGACATTGTGAAATAAATTGTTAACTGAAGGAAGCGATTACAGAAGATCGGCATTCCCGTTAACAACACAGAACCTGGGAGTAATATTATAACAAATTTAATTTTTCACAATCACAGTTAGAAGAAATTATAGCCAAGTCATTTCCCAAGAATATACACATAGTTTACAACTAGGTGTAATGGATCTCTACTCTGTTGTCATAAACTAACAAGGTTAAGCAACAATGATAACGACGTGACGAGTTTATACATGATCCAACTCATAATATATCGATATTATAAGGCTTAGCTGCATGCACGATATATAATGCATGCTTCAATCAGTCTTCATGATGAGAGATCGTAACATAGGCCTTTATGTTGCTATTCCAGGAAAGGTGCATGTAACAATGTCCTTTTCCACTTCAATTGTTTTAAATCATCAACACACCAAGGAACAACAGCCACAAATACTTGGAGAGAATAATTGATGAACATCCTGACTTTCCTCGTTGAGGTTGACCTAAGAAAAATGAAAAAGATATTTTTCTGAAGACCCCAGAAAACTTTTTAAAACATTAAATAAAGAAACGACCCTGGAGAAAATTTATCTTTGGAAAAAGTTTTCTTTTTCGATGGCATAGCACTTTCAGCTTTTTCTCATTATTTGGTCACGGTCGTAATATTAATAATATTTAATTCGTACGATTGCAGAAAGACCGTAACTTGTATTTAAACAGTTTTGAAATACGAGTGAGGTATGTCATTATATACGCCAGTTTAACGTGTAACGTCTTTTGCATGCAGTTCCTTATAATTGCCTTATCGATAAAAAACTATTCCTGCATTCTACGCGAACGTTTTTGCTCATCTGTACATGTAGTACATGAGCAAGTGGGGAGCATGTAAGTTATAGGTATAAAATTGGTTACAAAACTTCCGTTTTCTTCAACTCATAATCAACGCCGTTATTACCAATGTTTTAAAGACTCAGTGAACTTTGATAGAATGATAGCTAAGTATAAATATATAGAAGTTGATATATATATGGTTTATTACCTCCGCCAGGAGGTTATGTTTTCACCCCTGTTTGCCTCCCTGTTTGTTTGTCTATTTGTCTGTTATTTGTTTGTTTGTTTGTTTGTTTGTTTGTTTGTTTATTTGTTTGTTTGTTTATTTGTTTGTTTGTTTGTCGCCAGAATATCTCAGAAAGTACTACACAGATTTTCATGAAAGTCTGAAATGATTAGCCATAAACCGAGGACTAAGGCATGAAATGTTGGTTAAATTTGGTTAAGAATTAAACTTTCATGAAAATCTGACCACAAGAAAAGAAATTATTATTATTATTATTATTACATTAAAAGTAGTCAATTATAAATTACCTTAATTAGTGAGATTTATAATTGTATATATATATATATATAATGAAATTCATTCAGATTGTTCCAAGCTACACTGATGAGCTGTTGTACAGCGAAACACCGTGTCTGTAGATTGAACTATGTACGCTCCTTCACTTCGGTGTTGTTGAGCACTCTGCGAAGTTGCCGTGGGTACCTATTAGCGATAATGCAACGCTCACTACCCTTGTGGAAGTTTGAGCAGTCTGGGCCCATGCGCACTTCACGCTATCTGAATGTATTTCACCGATGCTGTCCCACATGCGGTTGTCACCGACGATCGCATGTGTATAAGTAATTGATGAAATTCATTCAGATTGTTCCAAGCTACACTGATGAGCTGTTGTACAGCGAAACACCGTGTCTGTAGATTGAACTATATATATATATATATATATATAAATATTTCAATAAAGTTTCCATTATTATTATTATTATTATATCGTAAAGAAAATCATCAACATATCAATAAGAACCTCGTATTATGTATTTTGTCGACGTAACAAAGAATGGAATAACCCGAAACTAATGACATTCTAAGATTTTTATTCTCATGTAACATCAGTTCAAATAGTCAGTGGTAAACTACCTGTAAAAGCGATATTTATCATTGTAATTTCTACGTTTAATGACCAATAAATAAAGTTTACATTATTATTATTATTATTATTATTATTGTTGTTATTATAAAACAACGTAGAGCGCAAAAAAGCCAAATATGCAGAAATAGTTAGACAACAAAGTGAACACTTTAGTACTGTTAAATGTGTCAATCTCTCGCGATTAGTTCACTCGGTGTTTTCGCAAAAGAGTGTACCTCCTTTATAGCAATGTTAAACGGTGTAGGAGTGGATGTGAAGCATCAAAATTATTGTGTCGAAAAAATTGCCATCAGAACAACCTATTATATTTTTTTGCTGTGGAAATAAGGAATGGACGAATCCCGACTTACTGAACTTTTAAGTTTTTAAGTAGTACCTCAAATTGAAAATTATAAAAACTTACCAACACGGACTTCCCGTGCTTTAGAACACGATTGCGGACCAATTCCAACTTTATTCCGTGAGCACACACGTAATTGGGATCGGTGAAGGTTTTGGAAGTTCTTAACAGTCACCGATAATCTTGTTGTTCTTCCAACATAAGACCACTGTTTAGTTGCATCAGCCCTTGTTTCTACCACATAGTCGATAATGTTAGTACCACCATTGCTTGATGGTCGTTTCCATAAAAGGCCAACAGTTTGTGCATCTTCAGATAAGAACGCCTCTACACCTTTTGGAACTTCCGCATAATCTACGAAAAATTATGCAGCCAATCATAAGTAAAGTTAATTTTGGAGAATTAATACCGTATCAGGCGTTTATTATTGACCGACTATAGCAATAATTCCTTTATCCAAATTTTACTAACTGTTTTTATGCTAACTGTGGCACGTCTGTAACTAAGCTATCTATTATTTAACAATTATTCGCCGAAAGCGAGGTGAATATCAATGAATAATAACCGATATTCACTGAGACTGAGGTGAATAATTGTTTTAGTATAAATACACATTTTTGTACTCTCAGGAACAGCATTTTCTTTAAAATTGTTAATTTCCTCGTCTGTCACATTGACAAATAGGCCGGCGGCCATTTTGAATAAACGCTGTAGGTGATTATCGAGAATTAATTTATTATCGAGTCGGTTTTCTTTGTTCTTCCGAGGTCTTTATATCGCATAAAGACCTTGGATAATAATTAGATACGAAATGAAGAAAAAAAACAAGGAAAATCTTTGTCCAAGGTGGAAAAAATAGACAAAACTTTGTTGGAAAACCTCCTCAATAATAAATTAAGTCAGATAAATCCTTCGAACATCGGGATGTATGCGATATAAAGCCCTCGGACGCTGCGCGTCCTCGGGTCTTCATATAGCATACATCCCTCGTTCTCGGGATTTATCTATTACTAGTTTATTCATGCATAAATTATCCTTGATGTGCCACGGTTAATATATACGTTAGTTACCTTGCATATTAAATGACCTACTATATCGCTTTAAAACTACGTCTAGAATACAAGATTTTTGTTAAATAATGACAAATATCGTCTGCATCATGAATAAACTAAGGTTAGTTACCTCGAAGTCGGTAACTATATGCCAAAGTTAGTTACCTCCTTCTCGGTAACTAACCTATACTTATTCCGAAGTAGTTCGACCAATCAGCGCGAGTGATTTTCTATAATCACCTGTGTATTTATACTAAAATGGATTATTCATTGACATGCAATGAACTCTGCAGAAGGAACTCGTGGCGCTTTCCAAACAATGTCTGTTTCCTAAACTGTATTACGAGTAGAGTTTATTAAAAAGAAATAGGTTGTTTCTTAATTATGCAAGCTGTGATTGATCAGTTGCCGTGTTTATATATAGCAGGCAAACTGTGCATGACGTCACGGTAGATTTCTTGGTCTTAAATTTTTTAATTCTCCTAACTCACTTACGTGTTTGCATCGAATATCAGACAATACAAAAATGAACTATTAATCAAACGGTCAACATTAAAGTGCATATAACCCCAATTTTTTTATCATCTAAATACGTTCTACCTTCTGCAAATAGTTGAACGAAATATTTTTTAGATTGGAGCAACCTTTATTTCTTTAATAGAGATTTTTGTTTTCAAAATGGTGATGAGATGACGCCAAAGTAGTCATCATTATCTATACAATATTTATTTGCAGGAGTGACATGACCCAATTCTTCCATTAATGGTGTGTTTGAACAACATGTTCCATATTGTATGAGTTTTTCCACAAAAATTCTCAGGTAGTTTATCTTACCAAAAAGAGAAAGAAAGCCAAATGCCTACTTAGACGTCATCTCATTATAAACGTCATCTCATACTAGAAATGCGAATCGCCAAAAAACATTGAAGAATAGCTCCAATCAAAAAAATATTTCACTGAACAACTGTTTGCTTTATGTAGAACGTATTCAGATGATAAAAATTTGGCTTTATATGCATTTTAATTGCGCTTAATTACACGGTTAAAAAGTTTTGATTTATTTTACTTTTTTACCTATTTGCTGCAACACGATAATATGGTCCAATACGTTTGATGCTGTACTAATTGTGCATCTGTACTTTCCAAAATCTCTTTTCGACAACGGAATAAAAGTATAAGATGTTTTATTCCAACCCCTGCTGATACCACGTGTAATATCTTTATCTTCAGTTACAACACTCCATTCGTAGGAGGTTTTTAGGTATACATTCCTATATACTGCACAGTTAAGTTCAGTTCTTTTTCCAATCCACGATTGTACGACGGAATCAGATTCTTTCTTGTTGAACATTATATCTGATCAACAAACAAAATAGAAGAATAATTTTGAACAAAGTTAAATATATATATGCAACGCTCACCACCTTTGTGGCAGACTGGCAGTTTGAGCGCTCTGGCCCTATATACCATGCACCTCATGCTTTCTATAGATGTGCGCACTACTTAATTTATACTATCCCATATATATATATATATATATATATATATATATATATATATATATAAACAAATGGAGGTAGAACGACTCAACAAATTTGATTAGGCATATTTATTACTATTTAGTTTCGTACCACGAGATGTGGCACTCTTCAGATAAAACGGCCTAATAGGCCGTTTTATCTGAAGAGCGCCACATCTCGTGGTACGAAACTAAATAGTAATAAATATGCCTAATCAAATTTGTTGAGTCGTTCTACCTCCATTTGTTTAATATGCTCTGGGTATCCATTGAGCACTCTGCCAAATGTTATTATAACCTACTCAACCTATATATATATATATATTATATATATATATATATATATATAGTTCATATATATATATATATATATATATATATATATATATATATATATATATATTATGAGACAATGAACTCGGGTGGAGAATAATGATATTAGGAGTGTTTAGGTGTTACTCCGAGTGACGAACCATACCGGACAAGTATATAGTCCGACGCTCTACCGACTTGACTCTACCGGTCAAGTTGGGAGCTGGTGGTCGAATGATGGTACTTGGGTTATTTATTTATATATATATATATATATATAAGTGAGTTTTGGTTTACGAAATGTTAGAGAGTGCTCAATACCATATATAGATAGAGCAAAATACAAAGTATGAAGTATAGTTTTACCTTAATGATCCCGTTTAGGGTGAAACCTCTGGTAGCGAAGACTTTAACGCTATCACGCACTTCACGCTATCTGAATGTACTTCACCGATGCTGTCCCACATGCGGTTGTCACCGACAATCGCATGTGTATAAGTAATTGATGAAATTCATTCAGATTGTTCCAAGCTACACTGATGAGCTGTTGTACAGCGAAACACCGTGTCTGTAGATTGAACTATATATATATATATATATATATATAGTCGTTAGCCAGAATCATAAATAGAACTTAGAGATTTTCAAACTTTTGTTTTTGAAACACTTTCTTTGACAATCTTGACAATTTTTTAGTAAATAGAATAGTAAATAGTGTGCTGAAACACTATATTTCCACTTGTTGCATACAGAAAAAACTTCTTTGTGGAAGTCGTTAAGTCAAATTCTTCTGAGTACACCTAAAAACTATACGGCTTACAGATGTAGCGTGATCAAGACACATCATCCAAAGATTAGATCTCCAATTTAACCTTATTTAGATACCTTTATTTGACATTCTATATATAGTTAAATACAGTAAAAAAAAACCACACTTCGAAATTAATAAGTTTGATAAAGATTCCATTTGTCACAATTTTAAGAACTCTTGCGTGATTCTTTTTATACAAAACGAAAATAGTAGTAGTTTTAATGTTAATGTCAAAAATTTGGGGGGCTTTCAGCCTGCATGTTGCGATTTAAAGTAAACTTTTTTCAACTTGTACTTAATAGGTAATTTAATTTTTTTACATTAATCATGTATATATGATACATGTAAACAATACTCACAACAAGTCTAGAAATACAATCTATTTTTAGAAATTGGCATAGTTTTTGCAGACGTTTTTCAAATAATTATTTATTGCTATTCATGATTAATGAGACCTAAACAGACTTTTTTGCAAAGTTTATACCCAGCTCTGTAATTAGCCTATTTTAGTTTACTGTTAACAATGCATAGATTTTGTTAGGTCAACTGTTATATAAAAATCCAGCTGTTAAAACTTGTCTATTTGAGAAAATACACAGTCTGAGAACATTCTGTTAACAGAAATTGTGGTTCATTCTCAAGTCGTTATAGAAACCATGTTTGAAATGCTATTTTTCTCCAGCATTTTTTGCTGCTATGAAATCCTTAAAGCGGTTTATTGAACAAGAAACGAAATTTTACGTTTTAGTTCGCAGTATAAGAAAAGAGATTCTCTTAAGTTATATTTGGGTATACATGATCAATAGTCAGCTTACCGACAACTTCTAGACTTGATGCATTCAATATTGGATCTTGAAAACCCTCAACTTCGATTTGGATGCCATAATCTCCACTGTCGTCTACGTTGACTTCTCTGATCTGACAGTGCATTGCAATAACTTGCTTTTTGGAACTAAAATTACAACTAGTTCGGCTACTTTTTTGCTTGCCCAAGGCAGGATGTCTCTTTATTACATCTTCCCCGTGCTCTTTTATTATTATCTTGTTTCGTGATCGCCGATTTTCTTCTACCTTTACGAAGTACCAGATAGTAAATTTCAATTTGTTTTCTGGTACAACACGAAAGCGCCACAAGAGATTAACCGTGCTTCCCGTTAGCACTTTAATAGTCGGCAAAGGAGAACTTAGGATTTCCACTTTTGGTTGGTTACCATGTTCTTTACCTGAAGAAATAAAAGTTATAACTAAAAATGGTGTAAAACGTTGTGACTCAACTATAAAAAATAGAAATCACATTCTAACTATCAACGTTTAACAGTACACATGCACATACCTTGACAAAAAATAAATGAAATTAAGAGCACGGCCGCCATCATTTTGCACGTCATCAATCTTAGATGTCTTTCTTCCATTGCAATGGAAATGTTCATTTCATCTCAAGTCTCCCGAGTGTGGTTGTGTGTCGAGGAAAGTATACGAATGACACACAGGGATAGTGTCTGCGTAATCTGATCCTTGCAGATGTCAGTTTTTCATTCTTCCAGCTGTGATTAAGACCTCAAACGGCCTCACAAAGAGCCGCAAAGCTAAATCTAATACTGACTTTTAAAATACGACTCATGTATAGGTGCCATAGAATTGATTAAACCGTTATCTTTTTTCACATAATGGACTTTGCCATGCCGACAGTGACACAGACTACGTATTCAAAACGATACTGTTGATATGTGATAGGCGTAATTTTAATAAAATTTTGAAGTATATATATAAATAGTAAAAACACGGATAATTACGATGGAGAAATGAAACAAGTGAATGATTCTTCTGGCTTATTTAAATTCGATGATTTTGTCTAATGACTCGTACTCCAAAGAAAAACCCGTTTCTTTACGAAATCATTTGCATAGTTTAGAAGCATTTTATTTGTGTATAATTTTGTACATTATCTATTCCATAACAACAAAGTTAATCGAATACCAAATTGGACAAGAAAGGGAAACATCAAAAACAAAGAAACGATATATACGACCGAAATTACAGTAATAAATGGAGAACAAATTTTGCCAAACTTTTTTCTTCTGTCGATTTTCGTGACTTATGCCGCGCCTATCAAGTAAGTAGTTTGAAAATAGTGTAAGTATTCAACCCTGGGAGGTTAATAAGCAACATTCAGACAAACTAATCAAACAAATTCAAGTTTTAATATTGTACATCTATCCATGAATTGTGTTTTTTGAATCAACTTAGAAGATAACTAGTAGCCGTTTGGCAATCCAAGTGGAAAATGTGTTTTTTCCCGATATTCTCAACGCATTATTTTTCATCGTTATTTTAATCCGACAAAGCAGTGATAACCCTTTCGGTAATTAGGGAGGATCGGTTTAATGTTGTGGCTGTCCGAAACTTAATGAGATGTTTTCATTCATAAATAATGAAATCTATACTTCTTAACAAACGTCTTGCAGCCTCGTAAATCGTAAGACATAATGAAAAATGATTTTCTGAAATAAGAAATATGACAAGATGAAAACCACTATTGTCTACTTGAATAGAACGTCTAATGAATCCAAGCTAATAATGCATGGCCTGAGCAAGGGGGTAATTTCCTTACACATAATCCCATACAAACGAACAAACGAACAAAAGATACTATATACTGACTTTAAAGAAGTAGATATTACTATTTTCTAGTTAATATACCTATATTCTGCACAAAAAGGTAGTGTGATAACAGTATTGGCGTTTCCCAATATTATAAGCTTAGAGTTTACGGTTGCCTGGAACTCATTAAAGAAGTGAGTTTGATCAGTATACAGTCTGGTACGATATCCACAACTTTTGCATGTCACATGATTGACGTTTATACTAAATGGTCATGTTTATATATATATATAATATATATATATATATATATATATATATGGCTAAGATTAAGGGGGTGGGGGAATAGGAATGTTGAAGGTATGCAGAAATGTCGTAAATCACGCTGTCAAATTTGCAATTATGTTAAGGAGGGATCCAAATTTTGTAATAATGGGCGTATTTATTTTATAACTGATTACTCGTTTAATTGCGATTCGGCAGGGGTGATTTACTTGATAATCTGTAAAAAATGTTCGAAAATTTACGTAGGAAATACCATAACACCTTTTCGAAAAAGATTTAATAATCATAAAAGTAGCGTTAATAGATATGGGAAGGGACAGAGGGGTATAGCTGATGAAGAGGGTCATGAGGGAATTAGAGATATGGAAGTTATGAAGATGTGAATGAACAAACAGTGAGAGAGGGATTTTGGACTTATAAACTGGACACTTTTGTGCCGAATGGTTTGAACCTTAGGGAGTTTTCTTTAGTATGCTAATATTTATTTTAATTTATAATTAGTTTAGTGTGCTATATACCTACAAAAAAAAACAACCCAATTTTGCTTTGTTATGTGATTTGGCATTTTTCACATAGTCGTAATTTTCGTGACAAAAAATCAGCTCGGTAACTGGGCTAAAGATGGTTTGCAATCATGCATGCTTGTTTAGGTGTACTTCTCCCTAAATGATATATATGTGTTTCTTCAAAGAGGTGCAAAGTAATAGAATAGACATGCAGTGTTCTTAAGAACAGAAAAATCACTCGTTGAAATATAATACAGTATCAACAAAAATTAGTGAACATTTAATATATATAACGATTTTTATGTAGCGGTTATTGTACATTGTCGATTGCGTTCATTTTAACGACGTTTTCTTTCAGTTTCTTATATCCTTAAGATTGCTGAAGATCTTAATTTTTAGCAGTTTTTGTATTTTATAAAATGATATTTTATTTCATTCCTGAAAATCAAGATTATTATTCAAACTTCAAAAATCATTTATAATTCATGAGGAAAACACAAAAGAAAATCATGACCGTATCGTGTCTTTATATGTGATAAATATACCTCATGATTTAAATAAACTTTAGCTTTGATTTTCTCGGCTTAGACAAGGTTATTTTTCAAAATTACTACGCCAATGAACTTACCAAGTGGTTCGTTTTTGAAGCCGTTCAATAAACTCGCAGTTCGTGTTTTATATCAGATATATTATATCTGATAAAACACTCCTGCTCGTTTATTAAATAGTACTTGGCAAACATGTATTTATTGCTATCTCTATAATTCTTCGAGTCTACGTGTGGTAACACGAAAACCTCTGTAAAACGTTTGCGCATGCGTGAGTTTCCCAGGAACAAACACTAAATAGACTGCGGCTTAATGAACAATTTAGGTTAGAATTCACAATGACAATATTATTTATAATTCCCACAGGTTTGGCATTTTCGTAAGAATCATAAAAACCTGACTAAAGAGCTTTTTATAAGCCTGGAACAAACGCGAACGCGAGTTAAGTTGCCTTGATGATATATATACACCAGTCAAATGACGGCACAAGTCGTTGCAAGTTGAAAGAAACTTTCAATGTAATTTGGACAAGCTCAAATTAGTCGCAAGTCACCGCAAGTCATCGCAATTTAGCGGTCAAACTAAGCACAAACTATAACCTTGTTATAACACGATTCGGCGAGTAGAACTCGGTATGATTTAAGATAACTTTGCATCCTTTTACTTTTGTTGTATGTTTATAATTTTATATTGAAACGACAAATGTTCCAAATTGCTCAATGTTACTTGGATTTGGTTAACGTTCGCTCAATATCATCACCATATTTACTTTCTAATATTCCAATGCCCTTGGTTTTTTCAAACACATGTCCCTATTGTTATTATATTGTTACTATAGCTCACTGCAACTAAAATCTGCGGAATTCTATAACGGCTTGTTAACGGCTTGCTATTTGTACATTTTACTGTAGTTTCTATACGATTTTCAATATTTCTCACAATGCATTTCGGGAAGCTAGTTAGCATAAAATCTGTAAACATTGAAATAAGTCATGCATGGATTATCATTAATACCAAAGTTTCTACAGCAAATTAAATTAATGTATTTTGTTTTCAGTTCAAGTATTATAGACTCCTTCTAAATCTTTCCATTATCATTTTCTACCGCATCTTTGCTGCATCTCGGTGTGCTTAGATTCCTTTTATTTTTAATTTCTGCCCAGTTCTTAGACCCCGTTTATTACACTAGAGCAAAAGTTTTCGGATTCGTGACGAATCCGAAACGTTTTAGTACCGGATTCGTTTTGCCGTTTAATGAATCCGGAATAAAAACTTTCCGGTTTGATCACGTATCCGGAGATTTCGAATCCGGAAAAAAATGTAGAAACTTCGTCAGTATCCAAATACTTTTATCCGATGCTCTTCCGCTCGTAGTCATCGGTGAGGTTGCGGTGGAACCAACATGGTCAACATATTAACTGAATTAAAGGAATTCCGAGTTTAGTGTAAAGGGCCGAATCTGCGAATACTGTTGTAGTGTAAACGCCTAACGAATCCGAATACTCGATATGCAGTGATATCCGGGGAAACATTTACGAATCCGGAAACTTTTGCTCTAGAACGTAGTCTATGTCATGGATCGTTTTCACTCACGTGATCGGGGGCCCCATTGGGGTGGTAAAACAATACGAAATGTTTGAATAAAAAGAGAGTTAAATTCCCATAGGATAAAGATTGTGCAACAATATGGCCGCCATTTCATTGTTTCTGTGCACCAATATGGCCGCCATTTCATTGTTTCTGTGCACCAATATGGCCGTCGTGACGTCAAATGAAAACCAAGAATAGTTATCTAGCAACTTCTTGGCCTTCGTCTTGGTCGTTCGACAGCCGGTAGCACCCACGCCGCACCCAGGGTATATTAACTATTCAGTCGATGAAATTTAAGTATACTAATTCATTAAAATAGTCCACAATTGTTTTGTGTGGTTTTCATTTTTGGAAATAATTTGCAAGCTACAGTTTTAAATAACTCTCTTTCTACTTATTATTGATTTAAATTTCTTTTTCTTCTATATTTACAACATCAACGTTTTAGTTTAAAACAAATGCTTCTGCTTTGACTTTGTTATTTATATAATTTAAAATAACGAAGTGTGGTTGATCCAAGAGGACAACGAAATATATAGGAGAATATTCTCATCCGCTAACTTTTTTAATTTGATGTTGGGCACCAAATAACATTACTTTCTAATATTTAGAAGGTAATCTGCTTGGCTGTCGCGCTTAAGTATTGAAACTGAAATACCGCTTTCGAGTCAGAAGACGTATTCCAAAGCATGTCTGCACGGCAAGCTATATGAAAAACGTATCGCATTGTAAAGATTTAGATTAATTAAAGCCAGATGAGCCAGAAAAGTGTAGCGTTTATCATCATAATCCATGTGTAAATAGTAATACTGCGACAACCAGCTCGTCCGAACCCAGCATTCATGGTTTTCAACTTCTCTTTAGCTAGATCTGACAAAAAATAAAAACAGCACCATTATATAATAAATTACCACGCAAAATGTTTGAAAAAATGGAAAAGACCAGCTTGGGTTATTTTCTATATTGGGTTATATACTGGCTACTTTCCAACTTATGGTAATCAAATTCAAAAGGACTTTGTTCTGTCTGACCACCAATCACCTTAACTATTGCGGTGCCCTGAAAGTTAGCTTGCGGGCGCAGCAAACTTTCAAACCGCTTTATATTCTGTGTGTGATTTCGTTCGTTCGTTAGGAATCAATAGCAAGCGGCGACATTTTTGACGTGACATTTTTAACGCGATGTTTTGAACGCCACAGGGCACCGCTTTGTAGCACTGTGTTCTGGTTGTATCATTCTTCTCTACTATTTGTCTCTTTTGTTGTAAATATATATGTGATAAAGTAATTAAAACAAAACATAAAACAAAACTTAAAATACTATAGAACAATTTAGACAGAAATTAGTAACTAAAGAGACGTTTGACTATAATTATTAGCTATTTTAGTGTTTTTTTGCGAGTCGTGCTTACCAAATCCTTTTGAACATGATGGATTCTTGTGGCCAACGTTATTCTTAGAACACACTCGAATGTGATCGCTTAATTTTGGAGAATCTAAACTGGCGTATAGGTTTTCCGTAAATATTAATGCTTTCCATTGTCCACTTCCTGATTTTTGAACTTCAACAATGTAATAAAATGAACCCTTTCCTTTCACACTTGGCTCCTTCCAAGTGATAATAACTTTACTGGAACTTTTCTGGAAATCAATACGAATGGATCTTGGTTCAGAAGGATAAACTAAAAAAAAAATTATTGCGAAAGAAGTTAATTTTAATTGACACACTTGAGCTATTTAATTGTATATTTATATTCATAAATATAAACAAAATATTTTAATTTAAAAGTAATTAGTCCAACCTCGTACCCAGGGCATTAATTTAGTTTTTAAACCGGCCAATCAGAATATAGAATCGACCAGCCCAGGGCCATTTTCGCCGACGTCCAAATTGTGGAGGCAAAATGCCTTGGGAACGAGGTTGCATGTAATTAGCCGTCTAATGAAATTTTAATATTATGTTATCTTTTGACGATAAAGTGCTGCTTGTGTAAAAATGCTACAATTTTAATTCTATGACAAGAAGAAATCTCAATATAAATTGTTATTTACATGGTTAAACCTCAAGGATGTTATTCTTTTTTGTCAGAATTAGTCTAGCTTTAGTATGTTATTTTGTTCAGAGCAAAAATGATATCTGAACTGGAATTTTAATATAATGTACGCGCAATTGTCTGCAATTGTACGCGAATATGTTCCGAGAGGATTATGAAGGTATGCAATAAACTTTACAATACAATAAACTTTATTTAACGTGGACAAATACACTATAGCTATACACTATAGCGGATAAACGGTAAGTCAAGAAAATCATTCTTTGTAACGGAAAAAGGATTCTTATTATAATAAGCGGCAATTTTATTACAGAAAAAACAATAAGAATAATTTGGTAACGCACATATTTAATTAACATATAAAAGACACGCTATAGTAGGTTGTATAACTAAATTTTAGTTTGTCTTTAAATAAAGGTGGAAAACTTTGTATTAATATTGCACATGTTAAATTCTGATGACACCGTGTCTTTTGACGATAAACGGTATTGCTTGAATTCGTTTGTATCTTTTTTCTGAAATTAATTGCAATATATACAACTACAAAAAAACTTGCTTTTTAGGATAAACAATGATTATACGGAAACTATTAGGTAATTAAGAAAATTACCTAAGGCTGTTGGAGATGGCTTGGCTTCATCTTTTTTCTCCGGCAATGAGACTAATATAGGTAGTATTAATAAAACAACAAAATAATAGAATATTAAACTAATAATAATAATAAATATTAATAATTATGAGTAATACCATGACATGAAGAAAACGATTCTTGGGACTTTCACAAATCCTCCCGAGGCTTGAGGGGACATTTAATCACTAATTCCCAACATATCATGGTATTAGTTTGTATTGTTTGGATGTTTGGTCGTGCGTGCTAATGAGGGAAAAATTAGAAATTTCCCCTACTGTTTGGGGGAAATTAGAGATTAAATTACCCGGCGAGAACAAAAGAAACCGAGTCAATCATGGTATAATAATAATAATAATAATAATAATAATAATAATGATAATAATAATAATAATAATAATAATAATAACAATGGTTATGGTTATGGTAACAGAGATAATAAATATATTAAAAATTAGTATGATTAGAAAATATGCAAATCGTTTATTTACCAGGATAAACTCCAACTTTGTCAGAACAAGAACCCTCATAGATGCAAAGAGAATTCCGTATGCATACTCTAAAAACGGCATCTTTGACTTTTTCCAAATTGCTAAATGTATATTGTTCCTTGTTTTCTTTATAATCGAGATGTATAGACATTAAACCATTGTTTTTTCGAGTTTTTGACTCCTTAATAATTTGTATAACGTATCCAAAAATTGGAGCTTTGTCCCCAGTCTGCCTTTTCCAAAACAGTGTTACTTTGCGTGTGGAGTCATTCTTTAAATAAACAATTGGAGCAGGAGAGTATTCTAAAATGTGAAAAATATCGGAATGTTTAAAAATCTAATATAAAACTACTGGTGTAAAGCCCCGCACAGACGATCAAGTTTTACCATAGATAATATGGTTTTCCTTAACAAGGAGCCTTGTACAAAAGCTGGTCATGCTAGCTTTTGAACAAGGAAAATTGTTCATGTGTATGGTCGTCAAGGAAAACTTGACAAGATATTTAGTACGTCACTGCGCACTCATCTCCAAAGCTTATTACGCGATCATTGCCGTCAAGGAAAACTTGTCCAACCGTACACACTAGCAATTATAACTTGTCAAGGAAAATTGTTGGGAAAAAACTCGTTCATCGTACACAAAGCCAGGCGTTACCAAACATATGAAAAAGTTATATGCCACAAAATATCATTATACTTAATATGGGTATGTTCTTTGCAAATAAGGTAGCTGTGATTGGTCTAAGCCACTGATTTAAGAAAGAGTAAATTTTATTTTTTATTTCATGCATATTACGATGAGTAGCGTTGAATATAACAAAGTTTACTAAAGCCCTATCTACACGATACGATTGTCGTATACGATTGTCATTTTGGCGTATGCAATTTTGTGCACGTACACAATTCTTGTTCATTATTGGATGGTGAATGTCAAAAAACGTCGTTTACACAATTGTGCAGCTGAATCACATACATCACGATGACAATCGTATGCGACAATCGTATCGTGTAGATAGGCCTTAACGCCATTGCGGAAAGGCAACGGATAGTAAAGCAAAATGTATTTTTCAAATACTTTGATGAAACGTTTTTGGTTTACTCAGTATATAATCAAATTTACTGGATGTTTAAACCAGCGAGCTCTATATATAACTGGAGTGATACCTGCTGGTCATTGACCGGGCAAAGATTGAAGCCAAACATGGCGAACATCTATAGGTCTGAAGTACGTATAGTTCCAGTCTCATACCAGATCGGGCTTGACCAGACCGCGTAGAAGACTGGAACTATACGCACTTCGCCACTTCGGGCCTACGTGGCCCGCACGTTGTCCGCCACAAAGATATTACTCCAGTTATATATATATATATATACTCATTGGTTTAAACTGATAAATTTTGTTTGTCTGTGATTTTACTACATAGCATGCTTACACCTTGATTTGTTCGTGCTATTGATTAAAGAACAACTGTATCTTAAAAAATGTTTTATTGCCCTATAAATAAACTTCTACGGTCAATGTTAGACGAAAATAATTAATTAGAACCTTAAAAATATAACTAACTAAATAAATGAATAAATAAATAAATAAATAAAGTGAATAAATAAATAAATAAATAAATAAGTAAATAAAATAAATAAATAAATAAATAAACAAATAAATAAATAAATAAATAAATAAATAAATAAATAAATAAATAAATAAATAATTAAATAAATAAATAAATAAATCTTCACTTTAAAGTTTCTTTAATATCACCAATATTAATCACCAACCTTTTTAATATTATCAGTCTTACCACATTTACCATTATTTTTTATTTATTTTTATTTGAGATCAGTTATTCTACGCCAAATTAATAATGGAACAGCAAAAGTTGACTGCGTAATATTGTCACTATTATTATTAATGTAAATAGTGAGACGAGTTTGGAATATATATTATAAAACAAACCAAAAAAAAACAAAAACAGAAATAGTTTAAGAGAAAAAAAGAAAGAGTTTAATGATACATCAAAAGTGAATAAAATCGTACAAAGCATTTACTATCAAGTAATGTATATTTAATTCTTTGAAAGTTTTCATGGCGATAATGTAATATAAATAAGTTTTGTGGAAACACCACGTAAAGAAATATTTTACGTGGTGTTTCCGGCACAAAACTTATTTATAATGTATATTTCTATATCGTAAACTATTAGCTTTTATGTACATTTTAATTTGTACATATACAAATGATTCCTAAGAATGTAATGTAATGTAATGTAAAATTAAGAAATAAAGTATCTACAAAAAGAATATAAAACGTACCTGAATGTAATTTCAATGTTTGGGAACATGAACTGTTTTCTGAACTTTTTCTGCTTGTAGAACAAACGCGAACAGAGCATGGTTGAGTAACGTCTCCAGTGAGAAAGATTGACAAGGAAGACATAGCTATGGCAAGGTCTGTTGTTTTATTGACGTTGACCCATTTACATCTCTCTTTGTCCTCCAGATATTGCAGTAAAAAAGAAGCCATTAATCCATCTTTGTCAGAAGTTGGGGCCATCCAAGATAAGGATCGTTTTGATGATGAAAAATGAAGCAATATTGGGTATCCTGGATACTCTAAAAAAATAACCAATAAAAAAGAAAAACATGTGACTAAAAGAATCAAAAAGTTTTTTCTGTAATACTAGAAAAAAAAAATTTAGTTAAATTTGATTTAAAACAGTGCATGGCTTTTTGCTGTTTATAACTAAAAATAATTTTGGTTTGCTGACGTTACACACACAGTGTGATGCAAGAAAAAAAAGCTGTTGTTGTAAGCAATCCAGGTTGAAATCTTATAATTATACTATTTTTAAATATGGTGATAATCTCAAAGCCGAGACGTCCATGTGCACGCGCGCTTTAATACTTTGTAACGTGTTTTTTTAAAATTAATAAATAAATAAATAAATAAATAAATAAATAAATAAATAAATAAATAAATACAAACAATATAAATGTTAATGTTTAAACAAATAAATAAAGCAAGTCAAACGTCACGATCTGCTTAGCAAATAGGTTCTATTGCGTGCGTTTGTACTGTAATTATTCATGGGTGCACATATGACGTCACAGCGTGCAAAGAATAAAAAAGTAATATAGATAGGTTTTGTGGAAACACCACGTAAAATATTTAGCAAATAAATATTTTACGTGGTGTTTCCACGAAACTTATCTATAATACATTATCGCCATTGAAACTGTCAAAGAATTAAAAGTACCCAAAACAAATGTCGGTGGCGTGACTGTTGTCCTTCACTACTAATTATGTTCAGTTACTTAGTGCATTATTGATTAAGAATTAATATATTGTGGGATTTCAATGTACCAATTTCATTAATAATTAAAATGGCTATTATAAAGATAATTTAAATAATTTAGAAGATTTTATAGCAGTATCTGAAAAGGTTCTTTTTTGCAGGGGTGTTACGAGACTTTTTCCAGAACATTTATTGAAGTGACGACGACTCACCGATTTTAACCAAAGTGATGTTGTGCTTAATTTTTGTACGCATGGATCTTACACGGCATATGTAGCTTCCAAAATCGTCGTCGTCTGCTGGGATTATGGTCAGTACGCTCTTAGACATTGTTACAAAAATGTTTTCAGTAATCGTTACGTTTTTCAGTTTGTTCATCCAAATAAACGAAGGAGAATCAGCACCAAGTTTTAAAATTATCGAACAGACTAACTCGATTGGCTGCCCAATCCATGTTTCCAGGAAGCTAGATGATTCTTCTTTATCCAAAAGCATATCTAGAAATTATAACAAAGTAATTACGTCCAATACAAATCATCATTGCTATTTTTGCACAAAACAATCAGATAAAAATTCCAGAGCTGAACTTAAAAATACATGAAACATCAATCGCAATAGAATTAAGTGCTTTGATCATGATCGAGGTTTTATAAACAAGACCAGATTTGGTAGAAGGGGCAGAGCAAGGCTCCATTTCATGTTTCAAATTCAAAAGCATTCTAGAAAGTAGGGTTTAATTAATGGTTTAATGAGTCACCATGCTTGCCGAACATGGTTATACTTTATTTAGAAAATAAACTTATAGGTGAATTGTGATTTATTTACACTTGCACAATGTACTGTTTTATTTTATTTTATGCGTTAGATAAGGAAATTTTGTAACTTTTAATCTGTATAACCAGTCCGTCAGCTGATGCGTAAGTTGATTATTACCACGTGTTGATTCAAAAGCGTTAGCACAAAAAAGTGAAACAAAAACAAAAAGTAAAAAGAAGAAAAAACCCTCAGCGAAAACAAAAAGGGAGACAGTGTTCAATGTTTTCATAATTATTCTCCATTGATACTGGTAATGCAACTGCAAAATCCTTTTGTACATGTTTACGTTCATGATTGATTATTTGTTTGTTTGTTTGTTTGTTTGTTTGTTTGTTTGTTTGTTTGTTTGTTTGTTTGTTTGTTTGTTTGTTTGTTTGTTTGTTTGTTTGTTTGTTTGTTTGTTGGATTGTTTTCGTATACCTTCACTCTGCATGCATGCATGGTGCTTTTTCTCTGTCATCACAGTAAAATAATTAAAAATCATTAACAAAAAGTGTATTCCTGGATTACGGAAAGCTTTGGAGCCTTTATTATGAAGAGTTTGGAACGTATAGCATGCAGGCAGACGTCTACAAAACGTATGTTATTGAATTTTTTTGTAATTACATACAGATTAATTCAAAAAATAGAAAAGTCACACAATGCAGATATCTTACAATATCATATCCAACATTGTAACGATTTGGCACATAAAAACGGTTGCAAAACCATTATTAAAACAGTCTTATGTAACAACTGCAAAGCATTTTTAAATGTTTAAATACATTTTGTAACTCAGAATTCCATTCAGAATAGTTTTATCTAGTTCAGTAATTTATATTATATAAAAACTAGTCATGTATCCTTGGAGAGACATGTATCCTTGAACACATCAATTTATATCTAGAAACATAGCGCTGCGGATTATAAATACCAACATGCAGTCAATGAATTTGCCATTAGATTCTAATCTAAAGAAAACGCGTTATTCGCAAGATGGGACGAACTACAGTAGCTGGCAAAATGCATGCATAGACTGCTCGTCGTTATTTACCAGAAATATATTGTATTACTTAGAAAACTTTTTATAACATTTCCAATCATTTCTATTCTAAACATACCATGCTTAACTGTATGCATGCATAATTTGCTTTCTTTATCGTTTTAAGAACAAAAACATCATTCGTATCGTATATATATATATATATATCTGTACTTCTAAAATACTAGTTATAGCAGGTGTAACGCAAAGGCCCTCTGCTCCAAACGTTAGATATGTTTAGTATAATTGCTATTTCGGTAGTAACACCAACAGTTTAAAATACAATTTCAATTCGTATTTATTTTATATATATATATATTATATATTATATATATATACAGTATATATTTATTTTATATAAAATTTATATAGTTAGCAAGTACAAACATTGATTCTGCTTTGTGTCTCCATGCATGTTTACTCGCAATCTTTTTTGATCGATCTTTTATAATTCTCCTATTGGAGTTTAATCAATGTAATTAAATTCTAAGAATATATATACTGTACGTTTCAAAATAACTTAACAGTTGGAAAATCTTAAAACGTAAATAACCATATGCATAGCTTTTCAAAAAAACTATATCTATAGTTATTAATCTTTAATAAAAATCAGCAAAAGTAAGGCTTTATTGCTGGTGGCCCGTTGGAACAGACGGTGCAATTAGATTTTGTAATTAAAAATAAACTAGCTTATTCAAACGCACAAGCATGCATGCAGTTATGCTTATTAAAGATCCAAACCATCAAATTCTGCTACAGCTTATAGATATACATATTTGTATAAAAATATGAAATGACGAATTGTGTAACATGCAATATTTATGATAATTAAAACACTGAAATCCC
This sequence comes from Paragorgia papillata, assembly GCA_035771165.1. Classification (NCBI taxonomy): domain Eukaryota; kingdom Metazoa; phylum Cnidaria; class Anthozoa; order Scleralcyonacea; family Coralliidae; genus Paragorgia; species Paragorgia papillata. The sequence continues at coordinate 3,600,417 of JAWNZC010000348.1, forward strand.
AAGAAGGAAAAGTTGAAATAACAAATAACACACATATAAGATTTATATTACTCGCCACAGTTGCCACAGCTAATGCAGTTTGTCGGTATCGTTTTAAATTAAGAAGCGTAATAGAACAGCGGTTGAGCTTAAATTTACAGATTTATAGATTCTACCTTATCAAATTATGTCGGTTACCCTACCGATGAATAATCCATGCATATGTTCTTAATTTCGTAACATGGGCATAGTTGTTTGTCCTTAAATAAGATTGCAAACATTTTTAATAATTCTTTCCTTGCATCTAGAAATATTTGCATGGTTTAGTGCGCAATGTTATAAATATGTGTGTAAATAAAATACAATTGTACAACAACGTATTCAATTCTGCAGATGCAAATTTGTTTTGATGAGATCATATTTTATTCAGTGAACTACGCAAAAACTATATAAAATAAGTCTTTCGGAACTTAATCCACTTATAACGGATAACAGAATCCGACTATTTTATTCAATATTTTGTTCTTTTAACCACCAAAGAGAGCATGTTTTTTCACTGAGTTTCTGAGATGCGTCATTTTTGGATCATGATCAAAATAAACAATAAAAGATTTTAATGAATTTTGAAATAATTATTCATGAGCCAAAAATTAACTGATATATAGTAGTCAGTCTAAACAGTCTGCAACTAAAGTAAAACTTTCATTTATCCAAGTTTGTTAATGATGGACAAAAATTCGTCGCCTTTCTGTCCGCTTATTTCTATGTCCTCTTATTTTAAGTCTTTGGACTTATTAATTGATTGCTCTTTCACTCAGACATGATGACCCACTAAACAATAAAAATTCATGAAAACACTGATATGGATATAATTGTTTACGCCGATTGTAATAAATGTGTGCATTTCTTTTATGCGGATTTTATGACAACCAAAGTTTACTGATTTTTTTCAGAACTGTTATATACGATAAAATTTTTAAAATAGTTTAATCTGGCTTACAATAAACAACAGACTCACACACAGACATGTATACTGTACCATCAATGTCCAGATTTTGACATAGCTCATTTTTGACAATTAAATACATTTACAAAATATTAAACGTATTTAGAACTTGCTTTAGTATATATTGTGATCTAAAATCTAAAAACGAACCCCCGGTTGATCAGAAACTCTTATCAAAGAATAAAAGTGACTCCCACCGCTGAAAAATACACCAGTCAAGTTAGCCAAGTCGTATGATCGTTAACGTATCACTAATAACAAATATGTACATGCATGCACTCACCGACAACTACGACTTCGGTAACCTTTTCAAACTCTTTATCAGAGGTGACATTACTGCTCTTCAACGATATTCCGTAGCCAGCTGAGTCCTGGAAGATCGTGTTTGATACCAGAAGTTTGGCGTAGCCCTTAGGAGATAGTTTGTAATCCAGTCTTTGAAATAGTTTTGGCGGTATGAATGGATTCACGTCAATTCTTCCTGTTTCTCTCAATTTTGCAATCTTGAGCTTTGAGTTAAGGGTGAAATTAAATATATATAGGGAGATGTTCCACTGTTCTTTAGCTGTACTACTCACAGAAAATTTCCATTCGAGCTCGAGTTTATTTCCTACCATAAGTTTCTTAGTTGCTTCTGGATATTCTAACATCGTTATATCCATTACAGCATTCAATAATACCGCACCTAGAAAAATATATGTATTTCTAGTCATTCCAATGTATTATACAGCATAAGAAAAACGTAACTGTAAACTACTCTGCGTATCGAGTCATTGTCATATATATTAATTACCTGAGAAAATAACAACGTTCAACCAAACCACTTTTTCGATAGAATTACCTCCCATTTGATAAAGCGGGTTCAAGATATGCGACCGGCGAACTATTATGAACGCGATAACGCTTTTTGGGAATATTAAATCCTGCGTTGTGCAGTTTTAAGCTATAAGGCCAAAGATCTCCCGATAAAAATCCACATGATGTCTGTAAGGTTATACATGTATTTTTCAATGTTACCGCCGCAAAGACTACTACTCAAAAACTGCATCGGACTATACCTAATAGTTTTATTTATGCTCTTTAGAATGCTGGTCAAATTCTATTCTCGAGAGTCTATGTTTCTTCATTGTGATTGGCGTATAGTTGACGTAAGTCTTCGCTTTTAATAGAAAAGAAGTAAGCTTAACAAACTACTTGCAGCTGCAATCGTAATTAAAATCGGTATTTGTTAAGCGTTGTGGTGACGGAAACGCTGCAGGGAGTCCGATATTAACATTTCTAAAACAATTCGAGTTTCTAATAAAAAGAACAAATACTACTTCACAAACAATAAAATCCGTTTTATGACTACATTGTCACTTGAAAACACTTTGATGTATGAACTTTACTCTACATAGCAGTTATAGCCTTCAGTATAACTCGCATGCATGCATGTATTCTTTGTCTTAAAACAGCTCTATAGTATAATACACTGGGAATGCTTAGACATTTTCAACCATATTATTAGAGTTTAGTGAAGATTCGAAGTTGCATTGTTTTTAAGTAGATTCACTCTATTCTTACACCAAACAAACATTTCCTTCACTTCAATTTCAACAAGTGGCACACTGTCTGCATGGTTCAAATACAGGGAAAACATTTTAATAAAAATATGACAAAGCACTCAATTTAATATTCTTTGAAAGTCAGTTCTTTTAATGGAAGTAAATTAAAATATTTATTGCCGACTTCATTAAAGTTTTTAAACAAAAATATTATTTCAAAATAAGTTTTTTTATGTTAGATTTGTCTAAACCCATGTGCGTGCTATTTCCAAACCAACGAACCATATAAAGACGATAGCAAATGCTTATATGCAATAATCTTTACAAAGCATTAATATTTATTACAATAAACATCAAATGCTTTCGCCTCTATAATTCATGATATGGCTTTGTTAAACGAACCTTTGTCAATATTTTAAAACATCGTCTCATCTATTTACTGACCAATATAGCGATTTGTGATCTGGTTTGCATATTTTATATATATATATATATATACTATAAGTGGGCTTACCTCAAATGTTGATAGTCGCTACTGTCAGTTTCACGGTGGGCGATCTTCACGGCTCCGCCTTTCAATCTTAACGGTATTGAGCACATTTCGACATTTCGCGAACAACACTTTGTTTGTTTGAATATATATATATATATATATATATATATATATATATATATATATATATATATATATATATATATATATATATATATACTACCCTTGTGGAAGTTTGAGCACTCTGGGCCCATGCGCACTTCACGCTATCTGAATGTACTTCACCGATGCTGTCCCACATGCGGTTGTCACCGACGATCGCATGTGTATAAGTAATTGATGAAATTCATTCAGATTGTTCCAAGCTACACTGATGAGCTGTAGTACAGCGAAACACCGTGTCTGTAGATTGAACGCTATGCACTATGCAGCAGCGGTTTTGTTTGAAACATTTTCGTTGGGAAAATTCTAAAGTTAAAACGTATATACTCAATTTAACAACGCAGTATATTTATTCATTGTTAAATTCATATATTCTTTATGAAATATGTTAAACAGGACGATGCTTCGGTAAGGAATTATAAAACAAATCGTGCATGAATGGAGCCTAGCTAAAAGCCCACTTCTCATATTTTAACGGAAACATATACGTGCGCTTATACGTGTACCCCTATATTTTGATTGACAACCTAGGTCTATCAACTAAATATTTTTTCCGATAGTCCATTTTCCATAGTAACTTTGTTATACAAGGAATTAATGTTCTACCTTATACGTCAGCACATCAGCACGATAATAGACCGATTGCAAAATTCCCTGGAAGCGACGTGGTTACTGTTGCTAGGGCCCGATGCACGTTACTTTATTGGCCGTTGTTATAATACACCAATAATAACGGTCAATAAACTAACGTGTATTGGGCCCTAGAAACGGTAACCACCGATTATTTTAGTATTGAAGGAAAAAACGTGTCGTGTGTAACTTTAGGAGAACTTGCTGTTTCAAAGTTATATATTCCTATTGAGTCATCCGACGCTGCATGAAACGGATCAATGAAGCTTTGACGAAATTATCTCTCAAGCCTATCTCTATCTCTCATCACGTTAATCCAAGTTCCGCAGTTGTAAGAGGCTGTTCAATACATGAGGCAAGCTATCCCAGTTACCGGGCTGATTTTATGTCACGAAAACCTTTCTATGACTGCAAAAAGGAATTGGAATACCCTGTGCGCTATACTTACAGAAAAAGAAAGTTGTTGTGTCATTCTGCCTTTCTCAAATAGTCGTAATAACATTCTCATGACATAAAATCAGCCCGGTAACTGGGCTAGTCCACCTCATATGAACGGCCCCTAAGACACGTTTCCCAAACAGGTGATATGTTGGATCACACTTGCGGTCGAAAGCTCGAAAGAGCAACGGTTTAGCAGGCTCATCATATCGGAGTACATAATTGTCCAGTGCAAGTCGGCGGCTCTTTGATCTTAACAATTGAGGAGTTTTGCTCAACAATTGTTTTGTTGTCATTTAGTAATACAAAGTAACTAAGCAAACCTATGGATCGTTTTCACTCACGTGATCGGTGGCCCCGTTGGGGGTGGTGAAACAATACGAAATGTTTGAATAAGAATAGAGTTAAATTCCCATAGGATAAAGGTTGCACACCAATATGGCCGCCATTTCATTGTTTCTGTGCAACCAATATGGCCGCCGTGACGTCAGCTGAAAACCAAGAATATAATAAAACGCGGTACAACAAAGAAAATCGACACATGAATGAACTAAATAATAAAACTCACTGGGAGCTATTTCAATGCGTAGGCGGATTTTGAGCTACAGTATTTTTGTGTACATGAAAATCTAATATGGCAACCAAAACTTGGAACAGAACGTAAATTTTGCTCTAATATTACCGTCTATTTAAATCTTTGATGGTATTCTATTCTGGCTATCCTGTTTTCTATCCTGTTTGAAGATAAGTTAATTAAAATGACTGCAAAAAGTCTACTTAACAATTATTTTATGAAATCGAAATTTCTTTAAAGGAGAAGTAATAAAACAACAAATTGCTGCAACATTGTTGCGTTGCAAGTTGAATAGTGTTATTGCACGTATGACCACCAGTTGGCGCTGGCATGGGGGGGGGGGGGGGGGGGGGGGGAGGGGTGGCTTGCGAAATTCGATAAGAAACATGTTGGGGGGGGGGGGTTGGAGAATAATTGAAAAAAATACTTTCAACCCTGAACAATGAAAAGTTTGGTCGATCGATTTCACATTGCTGCGCCTAGAAGATGGAATTTACAGTGACTATTTACTTAATATAAATATAAATAAATATCAAATATGAACTATTAGTATTAATCTCATTAAAGTTCGGTTTCTAAGAGTTCCTAACTAAAATTGAAGGTATTTTTTTCCGTGTTAACATCGCCAAGTTTTGTTCTGCAAAACTTACGTCATTCGCCTGACGATAGCTAATGGAATTTTCGTAAAAAAATGTCTATAGTTGCTCCCGAAAACTAAGGAAATGGCATTGTAGAAAGTTTGATATTTCAAAGTTTACCGGGGGAGGATGCCCCCGGAACCCCTAAATTTCGCCCCCCCCCCCAATACGCCAGTCATGCCGGCGCCACTGATTACCACCCACCTTAAACATTGTCACGCAACAATGATTTGTTGCAAGTTGAAGCAGCATGTCGCAGCAAGTAGAACTGGAGTCTACTTTTTTCAACAAATTTTTTCCTACTTGCAACAAAATCATTGTTGCGTGACAATGTTTATGGTGGGTGGTAATACGTGCAACAACGCTCTTCAACTTACAACGCAACAAAGTTTCATTGGAAGTTGAAGAAAAATGTTGCCCGTATTACCTTACCTTAAGATAATACAATACAATACAATACAATACAATACAATACAATACAATACAATACAATACAATACAATACAATACAATACAATACAATACAATACAATACAATACAATACAATACAATACAATACAATAATAATCTTTATTTATCTAAACTATTCTAATGTAATAAAATCTAATCTAGATAATACAGCAGTACAACAGTTAGTAGAAGCAAGATGGGAGGTAAACAAATCTAACGCTATATATGATAATATATTCGATAAGATATCTGATAAGATAACAGGTAAAGCAATCCAGCGCTATAAGCTTGTGTACGCTTGTTCTTCGGGATTACTTAAAAAACAAAGCACATTGTTTTTGCGTGAAAAGCAACTCAGCGCCTCCATGTTTTTTTTTTAACTGCTTGACCGCGCAGGCACAGATATGTTCTGCATGGTACTGAATTTCTTACTCGTTAAATTATCTATCGACAAATACCGAAGAACGGCTAGCCAATCAGATTGCAGCATTTGCAATAGTATACTTACCAATTATAGACCCTTCGCTCGGGGTATTCCACAATTATATACCCCTCGGGATGGAATAACCCGAGGGCGAAATATATTATACGGAAAAAAAAAGTTAGACATTTTGTCACCTTCACAATGCTAGGTCATTTGGCTTCACCGTGCTGGTGAAGAAGGGCGAAATATATTATACGGAAAAAAAAAAGTTAGAAATTTTGTCACCTTCACAATGCTAGGTCATTTGGCTTCACCGTGCTGACGAGCCCCAATGAGGGCGAAACAGCTGTCCACGGTTGCCAAATGACCTAGACACTGCTCAACCAATTGTCAGTCCGTGCTGGCAGTCAGACTCGCATGAGGAATCACTGAGTCGGTCAAATGACGAAAATGTTTGAGTGATTATATATAGTTTAGACCCGTTTACACGAGTCTGGAGCGAGTTGAAAACGGCGCTAAAAAGTCACAAAACGCCGTTGCGTTCACACGGCACCGGATCGAAATTGTGTGAAAACGGCGCTCTAACCGGAGCGATTTGAAAACGATTTCTAAACGGAGCGAGATGGAAACGGAACCCTTGGCGGTGTCGTGTAAATGTAAGATCCGGCACTTTTTCGCTCCACTTTAGTACTCAGTTCCTAAATTTTCAGCTCTTAACCAAACGGCTGGTGTATTTTTCAGCGATGGAAAATTTTATTTGTCTTCTCGACTTCGGAAAGCTTCTGCTAAGAACTTGTGCTGCTGTTTGAACATTACAACAATGACTAGCCAGTGTAAATAGGAGAAGATGAAGTCAATAAGGAAAGTTCCTAACAGAAAGACTAAAATTGTAAACCTAGGATGTACTATACACTTTGGGGGATAATATTCTTTGAATTGCTCCTTGTTTCCATTTACTTTTGACGAGACATGGCTATTTAAACATGGTGCACAGCATTGAAATACTGGATGTACACCAGTTTTAACGATTTTACCGTTTATTTTCAATTCTATACCGGACTCGTGTGATCGCAGTCTTATAAAATTCTTGCAATTGGTTTTCATCTGACATCACGGCGGCCATGTTGGTGCACAGAAACAATGAAATGGCGGCCATATTGGTGCACTATCTTTATCCTATGGGACTTTAGCTCTATTCTTATTCAAACATTTTGTATTGTTTCACCACCCCAACGGAGCATGGCTAGAAATCCAGGACACTCAGCGGCAGTGGCCTGTGGGCTCATATTTAGATGGAATATTAATTTGAAAATTCTGATGGCTAAATATCGATCATTTCGGCTATAAACAGAAGTCTATAGCAATAAATTAAAGTAGAGTTATTCGCTAAAATGTCTTATTGACCCATTTCTTACCCAAATATCAAATTACAAAAGGTTTAATCGTCTAGACAGGCCTGTACACTCATACTCACAAAAATTGCCGCATAAATTTCGGTTATTATTTCTGAATCCAGTCACATTTAATAATAATAATAACAGCAGTTAAGACCCTGGCAACAGCTCCATAAGAAATGGCGGACAAGAACCCGAAATTATCGAGGAATGCATTGCTTCTTCACGCCGAGTTCAGTATTTATCTCGGCGCTTGATGGATTAAATTACAACGACTCGGCTGCCAATAAATCGTACATTTTAAGGTCTTTGGGAACCTATTAAACAACGAAAAAGTGGAACGAACAACTCCGCAAAACAAAGTAACGTTCATCCCGAGCAAATTCAGACGTTCGCATCGTGGACAAACAACACAGAAGCAGCCAAAATTGGAGCTCCAAAATAAGTGATATAGCAGATTAATAGACTTTAAACAGCGAATAAGAGGTGTGCTTGTGAGGGGCTCGGGAACCTATTTAGGACGCTCCAAACTTAATGGAAATTGTAGTGCTCAACGATTGTTCAATTTAGTGAAGTTTTGGACGTTCGCATGTCGGAATTTACAATAGTAAATAACCGAAAATGTTTGTTCTTTATATTTCCTTAAGAAATCTATTGAAGGACGCCATATTGAATTAATTAAAAAGGGATTCAGTGCGCATGCTTTGCCGCCATGTTGTCCTCGATTTCTGGCCATGCCACCGAACACGTGAGTGAAAACGATCCATAAAGCCTGGTTTCCATATAGCCGTAATAGTCGGCGGCATGGCTGCGGCAAGAGGCAATGGTCCAATCGCATACAGCTTTTTATTGCTGGCTAATTCAACACTGTCTATGATTGGACCATCGTCCCTTGACGCAGCCATGCATGCCGCCGGCTCTTACGGCTATATGGAAACCAGGCTTAAGGTGTCCTCTACGCATGCATTTGTTCCCTTCTTATTTTATAAAACAAATAAAACATACCGCTCCTGTGCATATGTACTCTTATAATATATAAGAGTCAGTAAGTAAAATACTGATTCACGAGTAACGAACCCAGTGCAATAATTGTGAATTTCCAAAGAAGTAATTCAAACCAAGAACAGTTTTTTTTTATCGACAACAAATAAAATCTAATCACATATAAGTAAAACCAAACAAAACCATATAAAACTAACATGCAGCTTCATTGATTATAATAGTACGACGTAATAGCACACTAGTCTAACCCACTGTGATTTTTTGTCACTGAAATAAATATTGAAATATTGCGTCTATATAATTATTGCGGAAAAGAAATAAAACAGCCACGCTTAGGTTTTTTGTCTATATCAGTTCCTAATATGAATAACAACTTGTAACACAGGTACTGCACACACTGTCAGATCAACATTTGCCTCTGAATTTTAGTCAATGGAGTCCACAAACTTTTTATATGCAATTAATACCTTGGTCATTTTTAGCTATCTACATATGCACTAAGCAGACTTAGTTTTGCAACTTGAACTAGAAGTTAAAACAATGTGTAGCAATTTCAATTCTCCATGTAAACAGTTTTGCCACTAAATGTTTGCGTGCGTGTTCATCTATTCAAATCACTTTCCATCGTTTAAAAAATTATATGAACAATTACCAAAACTAACAAGAACCAAACGTGTTACTGTAGAACGAATTTCACCACTTATAATCTTCTGATAAAAGCGGTTAAAATAAATCTTCGTTTGTCAATAAATTGCGGAGTCAAGACTTTTGGATTACTATTTAGGGGACCAGTAAACACTTTTGCTATGCCTCCATCAATTACCTTTTCATCATCAAGCCTTGGTCATGGCAAGAAATGGTGGACATGCATAAAAAGGCGGAGGTAATACCCTACATAAACTAGTACCTATGTCGCGTGACCGTCACAGTTCTGCGGTCCAGAAGAAAAGAGAACAACTAATTTATGCAATGTGAGATGAGATCAGAAAATACTCAAACTTTGAGATTGAAAACCGCAACAACGACAAATAAATGCAGAAGATGACAATTACGATTCAAAAGAGAGTTCCTTATACTAGTCGAATCAGATTGATACGAGTACGAAGGTAGTTCATGTACACTTTCATGTACAAATTCCGGGGCAGGGTTACTCATATTTAGACTCCGCCGTATTAACCTATGTTGGGCTTTAGGTCGAAATTTTATATAAATAAAATTAAAGGCAATGATTTTAACATGTATGAATTGATATATTGTTTAGGATATTTCAATATCAGATGTGTTGCACAACGTAAATCAGATTGATACGATTAGGTTACTTCAAAATTGAAAGTGTTATATACGTATCGATTTCTTCACATTCCCAATGTAAGCCTTACGAATCTCACGGACTAAATCTGTTAAAATTTAAAAGTCGCGGTACGCGTTAGGCGCATGCGTGCCATTATTTCTTGCTATGTTCTGGTCATGCTCCGATACACTTTATGTAGCGATTGATGTAATATTATTTTACTTTGAACTCATTATTTGAGCTACCAAATGACCATTGTATTAACCACTTAAATGTATTAACATAACAAATTGCGATGCTATATATGAAAATCACTTGTAAACCAACGTTAACCATCAAGCATTATTGCTAGTCAAGCAAAAAATGATCAGGAGTAGTGGTAATTAACCTGTGAAAACCTGTTATCGACAAATTTATGTTTACTACGTGTACAGTAGATCATCAGTTTCGATTATAGATCTTGATGGATCATTTGAAACAGATGCATACATTCCTTGCTGATTTTTTCACTTCGATTAGAAGCCGAAACTTTGATAAATCAATCAGAATGGCAAAGTACTTTATAGCTAGACAACCAAGCCATTATAAGAACCAAAAACTGACATGATACAAAGTAATTCGATTGTCCTCTTTCTCCAGGTTTACTGTTTACACTCGGTGCTAAAAAAAGTAACAAAAAAAATAAATGTGATAAAAGTAGTATAAGGTGACTGTATGTAGAGATTAAGAGATATTTCGGTGCACTGAGTAGACATCCAATATTAATTTTATATATTTTTGTATAACATATAATTTTTCTGCCTGAATAGCGGCGCTAATTACTTGAATGTAACATTAACAAGCTCAATTGAAAAGGTAATGCTTAGCGTGGAGACACAATGGCAATGCGGTCAATACATTTTTATAAACACTTTCGTGGCAATAATATCAATATATAAATATAACCCTTGTGATATTGGTAAAGGCAAAAATGCTTGCATGAAGGTATATGGATACACTTGTCACGAATCTAGCCTACTATACAGACCTTATCAAGTTGCCACGAAAGAGTAAGTTGTTGAATGTCAAAATATTTTTAGTTGATTTTATCTTTTATTTGTTGTTATAATAAGGTTTGTATTTCCAAAATATTAATAAATGTGAAGTTAATGACATACTTGAGTAGCATATTCTCTATTTTTTACTATTTACTCAAATCGTTAAGCAGTTTATTATAGGAAAAAGAGGAAAGAAACACAAATTAATCAGTACCTTTTTAGAAATACAAACCTCACGTACAATCCACTTTACGTAAAAAAGTGTTTATATACGCACTTTAAATTTATCAAGTTAAATTATCGTTAACTATTCTTTACTTACGAACAACAAGATCAATTGGCTTAGAGCAAGAAAATTCATTGTATCCAATTTCATTCACAGAACAAACCCTAAGCTTCGTTGCTGATTTAATATTCACAGAAATCCATAATTTCTCTGTCTTATAAGAATCTTCCCATTGTTCTTGGTGAAGTTCCTTGGTTTGTACTTTGTATTCTTTAGCCCAATGATTCTCTGAAACTGCTTGTTTCCAGAAAACTGAAAACAGTCCAGTATCCTTTTCGTATTTGTATTCCACATCGCGGGGTGGCCCAGAGTAACCTGTTTAAAAAAGTAAATCCATAAAAACTCATGTGTACAATGATGTAATTACCTCACAAAAAGTAGAAAATCACCCTGCAGCTATTGATGTTGCAATGTTGCATTGATGTTATACTGCATGCTATGTTATTACTTTGTTTATGCACATATTGAATGCAATCTTGATGCAAGGGATAGTAAGTACAGCAGGCGCTGTAGAACAGCTATACTAGAGAACCTACGTTGAGTGTCAATATAATTGGGAAGTATTTTAGTCTTTGGTGGATTGATATTGGCATGTACTAATCCAGAAAAAAAATTAGTTAGAAATCGGTGTCGGTATAGCTTTGACGTTTGTATCCTTGTGATTTCGGCTACCGTCATTGACCAGGAAGCTTCTACATCTCACTCTATATGTTAATAACTTGTTTATGGGAAGAACCAGCTGTCCATTTTTAACTTTGTACTTTAATTGTACAATGATTCAAACGGCTTTGTGAGAGCTTAAACCGCCCCAAATATAAAGTTTAACTTATCAATCCAACATTTCCCCCTAAAATATGGCGACTGCGAAAACGTTAACAATGAGGGCAAAACATTACGTAGTTAGAATCCTGGTCGATTACATATTTTGTAAGTATATCATCAATATTCTTTGACGTCCCCTATGTGGAACCTATAAGAAGTCAAGTCAAGTCAACGGAAACTTGTAGCGAAAAGACGGAGCTGAAATTTCACATTTTGTAACGAAAACTACTTTCTTTCTTGGCTTTATGAGGGCTTGAAGATACAAACAAAGAGTTTCTTTCGAAATAAGTTTTCAGGTTGCCTACAATACCCAATGTGAACATTGATTAAAAAAATAACAGAAAATTTAACACGCGTTACCTAGCTCAACTACCAAAATCCTTTGCTTCACTATGACCATGTTGGTTTTTGCTTCGCATACGTACTCTCCAAAATCTGTGCTGTTCATAGGGTCAATTGTTAAAATACTTGTCATATTCGACGTTGAAATACCATCTGTGATGATTTCTTTCTTTGGTTTTCGAATCCATTTAAATGTTGGTTCTAAGTCAGATCGGTGGATGACACCACATTTGAGCAAAGTCTTATGACCAACCCAAGATCTAACAGTTTTCACGTCATTCTTTTGATCAGCAACCATATCTATAAAGATATAACGGTATGTTATAATTACTTTGTCGCAAGAACACGACGCAAAACGGTTCAAACAACAACTTGACAGTACCCTGTTATACATACAATTAGAGAACTGAAAAATTAAGCTCGATTCAATATAGACAGATTAATAGTTGATTGAATATGCAGAAATATAAAATATATTCCAAGTGTTGACATATAAAAATGCTTTATAACTGTTGAAACACTGTGTTTCATGGCTTCATGATCTTAAGTCTAAAGATTGCGCAGAGCATGAAACTCTGTAGTACAACAGTGAGTTGTAAAACTTTAGATATAGTATTAGTGAAACTATACTGTGGAATATATTCGCCTATTGATATATTACATAGATATACATACATACATATACATACATAGTTACATATATATATATATATATATATATATTTCTAAAATTCATTAATAATTCATGAGGAAAACACAAAGAAAAATCATGAGCGTATCGGATCTATATATGTGATATAGACTCGCTCTAAGTTTCTCGCTGGTTTTTAACGGCTGAGATAAGCTTAATTTTCAAAATTACTACGCCAATGAACGTATGAAGTGATTATTTTTAGAAGTCATTTAAAAACCTTGCAGTACGGGCTTTATCGGCTCTAAAACACTCGGCTATCGCCTCGTGTTTTATATCCGATAAAGCCCTCCTGCGCGGTTTATAAATAGTACATATATATATATATAATTATTATGCATGCATGGGACAGTGAACTCGGGTGCATGGAGAAGAAGTAATATTTCAAATCCGAGTTAGTGTTTTAGACGTGGTTTCTAAATCCTATGTGCCGTTCTCACACATCATTAGATATTCATTGCAATGAGGGCAATCACAACAGACTGGTCGTCAAGCGATTGCAGAGACAGGGAAAATTTTTGTTTTAAAACAGCCAGGAGTTTTGGTTCGCAAGACGTTGGATTTATTGGATAACATATACATTAGATTATGTTGAAAAGCAGGATCAATTTAGCCAGGACTGGTATTGAGCAGAGAAAATATAGATGACGTTTGGAATAATGTAGAACTTTACAAACTAAATAAGACAGAAGATGTTAATGGTCGATACCGGAGAAAACAAAGCGTGAGGTGACTGTCTTGTATACTTTTATATCTATATAATATTATGAAATGTAGATGGACGTTTAAACTTCATTACTTCAATCAGTCTGCAAGCAACATCATTGTTCTAGGGCTTTTCGTAGGTTTCTGTCTGTCGTGGAATAACTTAAATTGCACCAACGTAAGTTTGGTTTCTTGTTAGTCTATTTTACTTGTAATGTATGTACCGCATGTAGTCGCTTATATTGCGAAGCGCTGTTAGGTAAAATAATACCATCATCGCCTCGGATTCTTTTGTTATGTTCTCCAAGGGAATGTAAACCTCGCATTTCCCTCATCGCTCATGCAAGAGGGAAATTTATCCTTTGTCTTCTAATTTTCTCGTGCATGTTGATGAGGGAAAATTAGAAGACAAAGAAATCCTTTGTCTTTGACGCCGTTCCCCCTGACAAATATTACGGTGGGGGGACGGCGTTCCCCCTAACAAAAATTAAACGTGGTGGAACACCGTTCAACACCACACTATTTTTGCTTTGAGTCAATGAGTGTACTCGTTTTTCAACCAAGTTAGCCAACCAGCTAGCCTGAGCCAGGCTTTTAGTAGTCTTTTCACACACCCATCAACTTTCACGACAGGAGCCACGCACATTTAATTTTACGACCAGTGGCCACGCTCATTTGACTTTAGTGAGCGTTCCCCTACTTCCAAAATTTGGAAACTGATCACTGATCCCAGCTGGGCCAAGTAGAGTTTTCTCTACTTGTCCGGTATGGTTCGTCACTGCTTATTGTTACATTTGTAACTATAGAGAAAGCAGAATGAAGGCGAACAAACGAACGAACAAACAAACAAACAAACAGATAGACGAACGAGCAAACAAACAGACAAACAAATAGGCGAACAAACAAACAAACAAACAGATAGACGAACGAGCAAACAAACAGACAAACAAATAGGCGAACAAACAAATAAACAAATGAACAAACAAACTAATAAACAAACAAACAAACAAACAAACAAACAAACAGACAGACATGCAAACAAACAAATAAACAAACAAACAAAAAAGCAAACAAAGAAAGCTATGGTTAATGGTGCGAAGTTTATTTCGCTAAATCAAAATATATAATTTCCCGTGGTTTTGTATACTGGGGAAAAAGCATATTATGTCGTTGTTGTTCATTATATTCAATACTAGAGAGATTAAGATTGAAGTGAGCAGATCGAAGATGACGGCTAAAAAGAGGTATTTGACGTTGTTGATAAAAAGGTTGCTTTTCCGTGTTCGTTTTATGTGATCATTATTAACATTTCTATTGTTTCTCTTTTCCTTCGTAAAAAACGTGAAACTGGGAGGAAATATTAGAAATTTTGACTGTAAAATGCCGTTTCCGTGAAAACAGTCGTCTTGGTGTTGAAACGGCGAACGTCAAACGGCTGGCGGGGGGGGGGGGGGGGGGGGGGGGGGAATTCCTCACGTGATCTTCTCTGCCGTTTCCAGCATGACGGTAGTACCTCGGAAGCCGGTGAACTTCATCCAGAAATAATTGAACATATTTTAAGAATTGTAGTATATGTAGTATATTTTCAATGTCTATATACGTATGATGTTCGTGAAAACATGAGTGCATGTGAAAATATACCTGTGATTATTTATCTTTGTGAGAGATCATTTTCGCTTGTCACAAACATTTTGAAGTGAAAGTATAACAATCAAATGTGCTTACACGCCGTCATAATTTTATAATACTCATGCTCATCACTATAATCGCTGAAAACATATCCAGACTAAATGATTCACAAAATTCGAATGAAAAATAACAGTCTGTTTTTCTGTTGAACAGAAGTTAATCTCGCTAGGATATAAATTAATATTACCTGAAGTAGACATAACTCATTATTTTAATTGCATTAAGGGAAATTTTACCCGTTTATAAAAATAATGACTTGCCAAAATGTCCGAAATCGGACGGTTTCTAACTTTTCATATATTTGGAAATTTTATGATCATATGTTTATTCATGCTGAACAATGCTCTCCACGTGCTGCTATTAAATTCCTAAGAAGTAACAATCAGGAATATTATCTCATACCACACGATGAGTTCGGAAGTGGTGACAAGCTCCCATTTTCATGCGATGATACAACTTCTATTCTTTGCCAATATTTACAGTGGCTATGGATCGATAGCCGAACGCTCTCCCGTAGGGTTTGCGTGTAGCTTTATGCAGACTATGTAGAACAACAAAATTGTGTGAATAAATAAGTCCCTGACGCTTTGTTTGGCTAATTGGATTGATTAAACCAAGATATTTCATTTGACCCAACAGACGGCGACGATATAGAGTGGAAAGGCAGTACCTATAAGTTATCTTTCATTTTAAGTTTATAATTCCTTAAAATCTGAAAATATGCTACAAAGATAACGTAAATAAGCTTTTTACCGAATACGGTTGCTTTCACAAGGTAAACCGCACGAAGGGATTCTATTTGTTTTTCTTATCAAAATTTATTCTGACATTCAAGTGACGTCTTATAAATATTATCCAAAAGTTAGTGACACTAAATACTTTTTTCATTGGCGCATCGATTTACAAAACAATATCTTGATAAAAATATACTGTTTTCTCTTCGGGGATTGTGTACTTGAACAAGGCTTAGTACATGAAGCAGGTAAATTCGAAAAAGAGTAATGTCCGAAAGAAAAAGTAAAATAAGTGCAATATCCTTAAGTTAAGTGGTGATCACCAAGGGCGAGACTTGAAGATGTAATCCTATAAATCTTCTTAGGCTAAAACATATTCAAGTTAGATAAACACACAAAACGTTCAAGAAACCAAAAAACTTGTTGCCCTGTACATATTGTCGACTTTGAAACGCTTAGCACAGATATGTCACTCGGACTTCGCACAAATTGAACATCAGTATTTAAAAAACCCCAACTTATCTAGTCATACAAAATACACCTAAGAATCAGCGTCAGCAAACGGAAGATACGTTTCATAGTCACTGCATGTTCACGTTTATTGCACTTACCGACCACTACAACAGAAACCGAATCTTCAGTTGGTGGCAGATGTTCCTGTTGAGATTGAAGACTGATGCCATAGTTACTGGTGTAATTAAATTGGATATTCTCTATGACGATCGATGCCGACCCAATGCCGTTGTTTCCCAAATAAGCATGGCATGAATATTTCCTTGTTTCAAGTGGACTGTACTGAATGGTGTTAGAGTTAGCTGTCTTTGAAGCAATGGCATTTTTTGCTTTGGATATTGAATTATATCTAAATAAAGTTATTTTTTCCAACTTCTTGACAGGGTGAAACTCGAACTTCCATTCTAATTTAATTTTACTCCCGATTAAGACGTTGTTTGATTCTTCAGGAGATTTTGTTATTCTTCTGATTCTTGGCGCAAGGTTTGTAGGCGTAGAGTCACTAGAGGCTAAAAAAAAACAAAATCGGACAACACAGATTATTTTAAATTCACATAAAAATGTTATAACTGAAATACTGAAATAGTGATCGCTATGAAAACTGCTAGACTTTCACAACTATTTTTAATACTTACCTCTTACGGTGATCGTATATACGAACAGAGGAAAAAGAATATAAAATAATTCCATGTCGGTCTGCGTATGGCAAGATTCACGATACTTATTGTTGACCTTCAGCACTATGTCCGTTGCTTGTATGGTATGTTCGCAGAACTCAGACGCGTTTCAATTTAATTTGTTTTTCCTTAACTGTCACCTGACCTCAATACAATTCACTTTCAATCCCGGAAGTGTGTTTTTCGTCTTATCTTGAAAAGCGAAACACTGAGCCACAAGGTCATTTTCATTGTTATCTTACCCCGTGTGAAAATTACGAATCAGGAAATGTTCACCAACGTTGCTGGTTTGTCGGACATGAAGATAGACCTAATACTCTGCAGTCAAATTCCAGATTAAATCCAACCTTCATTAATTTCCCTGAATGTTTAATTCGGCAATCTCTTAGGGAATGTAAAGATAATGTCCTTCGCGCTTCTTTTCTTTGATTATAATTATAGCGTGTTGACCGCATTGCTTAAATTTATTCATTTTTGCTTAGATCACATGAGACCCACCCATATACTAATTCAATAAAACCGCAACAGCAGACGGCAAGGGGCTGGTACATGATTAGTCTATCGATAAATGTTTCGCCTTATCTGGTCTTTCATGCTATGACAAGTATTTGCCTATCCTTGTTTTATCTTATAGTCCGATCTTTCTGGAATATTTATCACAGCTATTATTTTCCCCATTAGAGCATAGGCATTTCGGCTCTCTTCGTATACATTCCTAACCCTAACCCTAACCCTTTACAAACATATACATATAGGGACATATAGAACCAGGAAGGAATCCAGCTAGCCGAGACAGAATTTTACAGCAAGCATGCAGTTATCAATGCAGATTGAGCAAGTTCTGTCATGCGCTGTTCAGATATTCCGAATCTTACTCAGTAACAGAGAAAAATTTTAATTTCCAAAGTTAACGATTGAGAGATTTCTATTATTGAAATATTTCAAGAATCGTTTTCTTCATAATAACTGCAGTATTTTCAGTCGCTCACCTATTAAATCCACTTCCGGAACTGCATGATATTGTCAACACGACGAGAATGTGAACGATGAGATAAGATAGGAAAATTGCGCATCTCAGCATCTTTTTATGGAGATAATATCAAATCCTTATAAGCCTCATGCAAGAAGCTTCAAGAACCTGTGATGATTTTTCCTTACTTAAACGATCTACTATTTATAGAAAATCTGCTATATTTGCAAAAAGATATATAGTCTGAACTTCTTGATGGAAAATCGTCCTGAAACATAATTTTTCCACTGGATATATCTTCGGTAATGAACCAGCAAAACTAAAGGTCCCGTTGTCACATTTTATAACAAAGCGACAGATTGATCATAAATTGCTAAAATACTGTAGGTATTTTACTTGCTGTGCAAGTCGGTATTAACTGAATGTGCTTTTACTAAAAACATGTTTGCGTTAGGCTAGACAGAACAATATAATGTGCTCTCGCCAACGGGAAGTTCTTATCTTCAATCTGTGCTCCACAGTACAATAAGTACATTCAACTTAACTCCGCACGACAATGATACATTCTTCGCATTTGGCTGCGCGGTAGGCCAGCTAGCCTCCTTCGCAGACGTTCTTATGGCTCGCTTTCCTCCCCAAACTAACGGGAGTTGAGGGGAGTGAGAACGAACCTGAACTGACGGCTGCGAAGGAGACTGTAGGCCAGCAGGCTCTCACCTTGCAAGATCAATTACCTGGCACTTCCGCATGACGTTGTTAATTCCAAGTTTGCACTCTCATTAAGCAATTTTGATGAACATTCTTAATTACTTTGCGTAGCGTCTTGTACTTTATATCTCTTGCTGGAAAAAGGTTAGAGTGTGGATTAGTCCAAATATGCTTCCAGCAAAAAATATTGAATTAGGTAATATTTTATTTGCTTCAGTTTGTCATTTGGTTGGTATCGATGGATGTACGAGTTAAAACGTGTAAATTAAACATTTTACGATTTTATTACAACTAACATTAAATTGAAATATCTATATATTGCTTTAAACTTGTTTCTGTTTTACCAAATTTTACCGC
This sequence comes from Paragorgia papillata, assembly GCA_035771165.1. Lineage (NCBI taxonomy): Eukaryota > Metazoa > Cnidaria > Anthozoa > Scleralcyonacea > Coralliidae > Paragorgia > Paragorgia papillata. Next base: position 3,619,974 of record JAWNZC010000348.1, read on the forward strand.
TGTAGTGTAGATTGACGAGATTTAATTGCGAGTAACGCTGATAGAAGAAAAAAGTTTGAAATAGTAATATCAAGCGTCATTAAATATGAAAGACCTAAGCTGCTGTTGTAATTGTCCAAACATTGAAAGTTACGCTATGTCATAAAAAGTCAAAACCAAGAGTTCCGAGCAGCTGTCATTGCAAATCTTTAATATTCACTACTCAGGCGTTTCCCTAAGTTAATATAGCTCGTCAATTGGATCATACTTATCAGTATATAAGTTATGCATTGACTATAGCCCGAAAAAAACATTAAATTTGAGTTTCCAACACTCTCTATTACAAACTGGTTCATCAGTGGCTCACTGGTAAACTAAGAAATGTTTTCCGGATGGACGTCAAGTCCCATGCACGTCACGGATGGCGTGTTTAAAATCAGGTTTAAAATACATATTAATCGATTACGCGTATATGGCAGGCGAATCCTCCAAAAGTATATGAGAGATCAGGCTTTGAGACTTTGACGAACTTAAGTATTCTTGGGATGAATATAAGAGCCCAGCTCAAAATACGTATAGATAGAGACATATCTATGTATAAACAATAAATAGAGATATTTTATAAAATGAGATTTAGTACTGACGTTTCGTTGCAACGCGCAACATTTTCAAAGTGAAATATAATACAACTGAAACTAAGTGGGGTTATGCAATAACCAAGGTTAACAACTAGGTAACCGCGCGTCGCACAGGATGGACGCAATTAGCAAACAGCATGAGGGGTGTGCTTGGAGACCGGGCCGAGCTACTGCGCATCGCTCACTACGCTATTGCTCGACTTGCTGTCACACACAAGTTCGAGAGCTCCGCAAATTTCAACTCCCACCATCCCTCCCTTCAATTAAAAAAGAATGGTAAGTTTTTACTCCACCAATTTATTGGTGTGAAGGTGTTAGCGCTAGCTGTCCCGAGGGGGTGGTCAGCCCACCTACTTCTCGCTCCAGTCCAAGGCCCCCTCGGCCAACAGCTTGCACCTAACCAACCAAGCGGGTAAGTAAGGTGAACGAAGATGTTAAACGCATATTTACATAATAAGGGGATGAGGAAGAGAGGAGAGGAAGTAGAGGTGTAACGGAAGTACAGAAAAGTTATGGGAGTTTTTATAGAACAGAGAGAGAGAGCAATGTTTTCATTGAGGCTTGGTTTGAACTTAGAAATAAGGAGACTTTTTCTAATGAGAAGCTCAGATCTAGAGTTACGTCTTTATCTATATACGTATTAATTTGAGTTGGGCTCTTATATTCATCCTAAGAATACGATTTCTGGTAAATTATTGGTTACCATTTTGAAAGAACTTAAGTATGCTATATATAATATATGATGGATCCATTGGATCGCATTTGCTCCAATGCACGCTGTAATACGCGGTATTTATATATAAACAACTGCGAATGACTATAGACCCTTTTAGACCCCATTTACACGATGCAGGTACAATTTGAAAATGGAACAAAATCATGCCGTTTAGGCCTTGCGTTTGCACGATACCGGCACAAAAATGACATGGAAAACGGTACAAAATGAAGACGGGTTCCTTTGACGGCATGAAATGAAAACTAACGGTATCGTGTAAACGCCCATCCCGTAACAGTTTGATGACGGTAATCACGATATATACGACCACAGCAGCAGTATTCACAAAGTCTTCTCAATTCTCATTGGAAGAGAATAGTCACATGCTAATCCGTCATTATATTATACCGGCACCGTGCAAACGCAAGACTTTTTGGCCTGTATTTACACACCGGCATGATTTTGTTCCGTTTTCAAATTGTATCGGCATCGTGTAAACGGGTCTTAATAAGACATTTTCAGCATTTTGAATTCTGAATATTGAAAATATACAAAAGCTAAGAGAATAAACGAAATTGAAAAGAATTCAAAAGAAAAACTGAAAAGAAATTGACGTCATCGGGTGAAAATTACGCATTCTATACTTATTCAATCTCGTTCCCATAGCCCACGTTCCCCGGGAAACGAGAGACTCTGGGATAATCCGTTCCAAATCACAGGATTCTTGTTATTCCGGTTGAGGTACGCATGCGTAAATATCCGAGCGGAATCTGGATAGTATGTTCTCCTTGTTTGACTTTTCCCCAAACACGTCAATGGGGATGCTGGCGAAGCTCGAATTACAGCATCTAGCACATACGGCGAAGATATCGATCGCGGCAACGTCTTCACTGGAGTCTTGTCGTCCGACATCTTTGTTATTTTGGTTTTATTAATTCTACTTCCGGTGACCTCAGACCAACTCATGCTCACTATTCAGCCAATAACGTAACGATTTGAAACGGATTATCCCTGAGTGTCTCGTTTCCCGGGTGGGGAACGTGGGCTCTGGGAACGAGATTGATACTTATTAAAAAGGTCTATATATAGCTGAACCGTTTTCTAAAAAAAACCCCAAAAAAAAAAACTGTTGTCCAAAATGATTATTAGATTTGTAAAGTATTGTGATTTTACCTTTTGATTCACAATGCAGTTAAAGCTAAGACTTTACAGCAATAATAAAACAAATTGAATTTAAAAAATGTGAATTACAGTATGTCGTGATGACGATGCAATCGTTGATAAAAATTGGTAAGAACAAAACTTAATTTAAATCGCCGACAAGTTTCTGTAGGAAGGTATGATCTTAGCAAATAAACCACAGATCTTAGCAAATAAACCACAAAAATCTTAGCAAATATATTACGATCTTGTAAGTTTAAATACCTTCCCACTTCTGCTTCTGTAGTTTGTTGTATATTACTGTATTTCTGTAGCCGCTACAGAAACGTGAGAAAAATCTAGCGATAAAAGTCGCTTATTCTTGATTTAGATTTGTTTGTTGGTATCGATATATTGGAGAAGCAATCGATATTTTATAATTAAATTCCATGAAAGCTAAATTATACTTTTTATTCACATTTTTCGACAGTATAGCGACTACAGAAATGCAGTAATACACAACAAATTACAGAAGTAGAAGCGGGAAGGTATTTCTATTTTGACTGTAAAAAAGCTGGATCTATTCTTTCATTGCTATACCATGCAATGATAAATTTCTTGTATTTTTGATCTGCTTTGTTGTATTTTTTGTATGATATTTGGTCCATGGCAAAAGACAGGATCTAGTATACAGTATTATTACCTGGATGTCTATTGCAAAATGCAATGGCAGATTTGCAATGATTAAAAGTTAGCCAAATTGTCCTATATAGATAAGATTTGATGCCTACTTCCAATTTCTTCACATGCCTTTTGTAGAAGCTTCTACAAATTTTTGATTTTTGATTTTCTAACTCTCTGAAACGCGATTTCCTGCATTTTGAGGTTGGATATTTTCAGTCAACCTATAACCTATTTAATCCACTTCCGGAACTGATATTGTTCAACACGACGAGAATGTGAACGATGAGATAAGATAGGAAAATTGCGCATCTCAGCATCTTTTTATGGTGATAATATCAAATCCGTATAAGCCTCAAGAAGCTGTGATGATTTCTCCTTACTTAAACGATCTACTATTTATAGGAAATCTGCTATATTTGTAAAAAGATATAGTCTGAACTTCTCAGAGGGACAATCATTCAGAAACATAATTTTTCACTGGATATATCTTTGGTATTGAACCAGCAAAAGGTCCCGTTGTCACACTTTATAACAAAGCGACATAGATTGATCGTAAATTGCTAAAATACTGTAGGTATTTTAATTACTTGCTGTGCAGGTCGGTAACTGAATGTGCTTTTATTAAAAACATGCATGTCTGCGTTAGGCTAGACATATACAATACAATGTTCTCTCGTTAACGGGAAGTTCTTATCTTCAATCTGTGCTCCACAGTACAATAAGCATAAACGTTGTCAGAAAATTTGGGACGCAGTCAAGTTATACATTCTTCGCATTTAGCTGCGGGTAGGCCAGGTAATTGATCTTGCAAGGTGAGAGCCAGCTGGCACTTGTGCAAAAATTGATCCACATGACGTTGTTAATTCCAAGTTTGCGCTCTCATTAAGCAATTTTGATGAACAAATATATTCTTAATTACTTTGCCTAGCGTCTTGCACTTTATATCTCTTGCTGGAAAAAGGTTAGATTTTTGGATTAGTCCAAATATGCTTCCAGCAAAAAATATTTAATTAGGCAATATTTTATTTGCTTCAGTTTGTCAGTTGGTTGGTATCAATGGATGTACGAGTTAAAACGTGTAAACTAAACATTTTACGATTTTATTACAACTAACATTAAATTGAAATATCTATATATTGCTTTAAACTTGTTTCTGTTTTACCAAATTTTACCGCTGTAGTGTAGATTGACGAGATTTAATTGCGAGTAACGCTGATAGAAGAAAAAAGTTTGAAATAGTAATATCAAGCGTCATTAAATATGAAAGACCCAAGCTGCTGTTGTAATTGTCCAAAAATTGAAAGTTACGCTATGTCATAAAAAGTCAAAACCAAGAGATCCGAGCAGCTGTCACTGCAAATCTTTAATATTTAGTATTCGGGTGTTTTCCTAATATATAGGTATATAAGTTATGCATTGACTAGCCCGAAAAAAACCCTTAAATTTGAGTTTCTAACTTAGTACAGTTACAAAACTGGTTCATTAATGAATTGGCAATGCAGTTTAACAGGCCTTCGTGACAGTGACTCACTGGTAAACTAAGAAATGTTTTCCGGATGGACGTTAAGTCCGATGCACGTCACCAGAAAAGTGGCGTGTTTAAAATACATATATTAATCATTACGCGCGTATATGGCATGCCGCATGCTGATCTCATTTGCTCCAATGTAATGCACGCTACCCTTTTAAGGACAGGGCCGTAGCAAGAGAAAGTTAATTGGGGGGGGGGCTGGTAGTGGGAATGCACTGCTAGGGGGGGGGTCCGGGGGTGTGACCCCCAGGGAAATTTTTGAAATTAGGATCTCTGAAATAGCATTTCCTGACTTCTGAGAGTAATTTTCAGTAAGTTTAAACGGATTTAAACTGGCCAAAAATCGGTCTTTAATTGCTAAGATTTTAGGACTTTCTGTTCTTTATCACTAAAACAACAGTCAACAACAATAACTGAACATAAATTGTTTTGAGACTTTCGCTATTTTTTCTTAATTCTTAAAATTTTTACAATTCTTACAATAATTTGAGCCAGAGCAAATTATTGGGGGGGGAGGGGGCGGGCCACCCCGCCCCCCCACTCCTACGGCCCTGAAGGAGATAGTTTATAACCCATTCTTGTCCGAGGGCTTCCCCAGAGGTGAATAAAATCGTCTGGCGTTAGCCAGAAAAAAACAACTAAAGACCGATTCGGACAGGAAAGAGTTAATAAGACATTTTCAGCCTTTTAAATTCTATTGAAAATATACAAAAGCTAAGACAATAAACGAAATTGAAAAGAATTCAAAAGAAAAATTGAAAAGAAATTGACGTCATAGGGTGAAAATTACGAGGGTCTCTATATAGCTGAACCGTTTTCTAAAAAACCAAAACAAATCCTCCAAAATGATTATTAGATTTGTAAAATATTGTGATTTTACCTTTTCATTCACAATGCATGTTGAAATACTTTACAGCAATAATAAAAGGAATTGAATTTAAAAAATGTGAATTACAGTATGTTGTGATGACGATGCAATCATTGATAAAAATTGGTAAGAACAAAATTTAATTTAAATCGCTGACGACTTTTTGTAGGAAGGTATGATCTTTGCAAATAAGCCACAAAAATCTTAGCAAATATATCACGGTGTTGTAAGTTTAAAAACACTATTTTGGTGGGAGAAATAGACCGAAAAAAGTATCTGAAAGGTCTTTATACATTTAATATGTAATCGTCATGCAAAAAAATCATTTTTCACGCTGTAAAAAATATTTAAAAATGATTTATTCTTTCATTGCTATCAATGATAAATTTCTTGTGTTTTTTGTATCTGGTTTGTTGTATTTTTTTGTATATTTGGTTCATGGTAAAAGACAGGAGTCTACAGTATTTACCTGGATGTCTATTGCAAAATGCAATGGCAGATTTGCAACGATTAAAAGTTAGCCAAATTGTTCTATAGCAGCACCTCTGCATCCAAGACCAATATACAGATAACAGATAGATAAGATTTGATGCCTACTTCCAATTTCTTCACATTTGTAGAAGCTTCTCACTTGGCCATGGGACACAGAGTGGAATTTCTTGACATCTGTCATTCTTGTTTGGATGAATCCTCTGGGGTATAGAGAACACTGACCTATATATATAATTGGACTGTCTGAGCCCTATTATATATCAATGACTGACAGAGGGTGACTAAATTAAAGATGGTAGTTTATAGGACCTTTGTCTTATAGTACAGTAGTAATTGCTGACCTTTATCTCATAAATAAATTTCTAACATGACTGAATGGTATGCAGGTACAGCTGAGCCCACAATCAAATCGACATATCAGACAGAATATTAGGTCAGTAGTCACTACCACATGCAAGAGAATGTTTTTGGAGTTTGGACAGGACATAAAGATGCACCACTGATATGTTTGTTCAGTGATAATCTGTTCTTATAGATAAGTTTTGTCGAAACACCACTTAAAATATTTATTTGCTAAGCTTTCGGCCTGTTGACTCAGGCCTTCAACACAGCAATTCATATTACATTATTGCCATGAAAACTTTCAAATAATTAATAATCTGTTAGTTGTTTGATATGTATGACTGTTAGTGTAAATATTTACAGCCCAACTGATACATCATTTCCATAGGTAATATAACGTCTGGATTTAATGCTGGCAAGTCTACTGTTACAGGGCCATAGGAAGATGTTTCAGGGTAGGGGGGTTTGTTGAGCACTGAAGGCATGAGAACCCTCTAGGGGGGCATTGGAAATTTTTTTGATCTTCTCACTCTCTGAAACGCAATTTCCTGCATTGGTTGGATATTCCTCTGCACCATACATCTGTGCTAACTGGCAGCAGAAAACTCATGCTTTGACATCAAATTTGCTCAGCCTCCTGCTTCCAGCACCCCTGCTTCCTATGGCCATACATGTAGTGTACTGTTAACTCTGGGATAATCATTGTCTAGTATCAACTAGAAATACATTTACGCAACATTCCCTTGCCCACGTTTACATCGTACACGTACTTCATGTATTTTTATGGAAAGACACCCCCCGGTTAAAGTATTAATATGCATAAATAAACCGCATGTTTATATTACATCCTGTTTTAATACAAGCAGTTCGTAAAATAAATCTTTCACAGCTCCTGGTACTCAATTTCGGTTATATATAAATCCATGTCCTATATTCACGAATTTATTGGTCATGCATGAATCAATTCTTCCTGTAACCATCCCCCCCGGGCAACCCCGGGGACAATGCAGAAAATCAAATCCCGGGGGTGGGGAATTGTTTTATTAATTTTGTCCCGGGGGTAAAGGGCGGGGATGCAAGGAGGCGTGGGAGTCTGGTAACTAGCAGCAACAGAAATGAGCCACTGTTTAAGTTAATTTACATTTGATGTTAAAATGTGTTTAATTATACATTTGTTTGATGTTGCCCCGGGGTGGGGAATTGTCAAATTTCAAAGTCCCGGGGGTGGGGAATTTTCCATGAGCTTCATAAAAATTTACAAATCCCCGGGGTATTGCCCAGGGGGGGATGGTTACAGGAAGAATTGATCCATGCATTAGGATTAGGGTGTATGTTGGGGTCAGGCTTTCATGAAGTACCTGGGTTATTTAGGACATGGAATTATTACCGGAATTATTACCTCGATTTCCTGCTCGCCATCATAAAATCAATAGTGGTCTATAGATCGTTTTCACCTGACGTCACGGCGGCCATATTGGTGTACCAAAACAATGAAATGGCGGCCATATTGGTGTACGGTATGGGAATTAGCTCTTTCTTATTCAAATATTTCGTATTGTTTCACCACCCCCATGGGGTCACCGATCACGTGAGTGAAAACGATCCATTGGTGATAGACCACTGTAGCGTTATCCAATGACAAACCTTATAACTGGAATATTCCTATCCTGACCAATCAGAAGCCGCGACATATTCACGCTGCAAGCAAAACCTGGAAACTAGGCCAAACATGGCGTTCGCTAAAATTTATATACGAGTGATGAAATCATGAAAACATTGGCCCGAAAGTAATGGAAAATTGTTCAGTTTGACATTTTCGAATAAGAAAATGAATTCGCTAATGCCTATGGAGTATATCTACACCAAATTTGAAGCAAAGTGATTACAATCTCGTTTTTTTTGTGAACGATTGTTTATCATTCATGTGCCATCGAGCTACTCTACATTTTGAATGGGGGGACTTCTGCAAACAAAAAGGTAAAACTATCTGAAAATTTGGAACAATGTTTGATTTATGAAGACTTATTTACGTTAACGAAAAGTTGTTTATGGTTGATACTAAAACAATTAGACAGAAAACTCGGTCTCGTTGTTTGGCCTTGTTTAATTGTTATGTATGAGTCAATTCCAACTGCGGTCATCCCCCCCGGGCAAACCCTCAGGAATTTGACTTTTCCGAAAAATTTTGGTCAAATTCCCCACTATGCGGACCGAAAACACAGTCAAATGCCCGACCATCTGGGACTGTCAAGGCTCTATTAAAATATTTTGTTTGAAATATTTCATTCATAGACAACAAAAAATTCACTACCATGAAGTTTCAATGTCCTTCTTTGCATTCCAGACTTTAACTCTTTCCTGTCCGAATTGGTCTTTATGCACTAGTCAATGTGAACCCCCGCCCCCCCAACCCCGGGGATTAGGCAGGGATTATACATTTGCTGTTTTAATGAGAGCTAATTCCCCGCTATGCGAGGCCATTTTAGTTGGTCTAATGCCCGGCCCTTTGTTGCACGACGCTTGTAGAAGATTAATATTAGAGATTTATCAGAACGCTGGATTTTATTAAATAATAAAATGTATGCACACTTGTATAATACTAATACAATAAAATAAATATCAATTGAAAGCTCTCATCTTTTTTTCTTTCCTTTTTTTCTTTTTTTCTTTTGCAAGGTTGATGCTGTAATCAAAATAAAATGTTTTCTGTATTAGAAAACTAAGTTAGAATTAAAATACATTTGATCTTTAAGAATTAAAACAATATAAAAGATTTGTCATGCTTAAGACTATTAAACATCACTGCAAGTCAACAAATATCATTGATGCTCATATCTTGGAAAAAAGCAATAAATTATAGTTAGTGTTTTCTCACCTTTGCGATCATTGCACAACCAATTAGGCCCTGGAACTGTTACCATGCCAAGGCAAGGAAGGTGGAAGAGTACCTTAACACAGTCTTTACCACTACATTTTGCCATGTCTCCATACTCGCCTTGACAGCAGTAACATGTCTGTTGTGCATCAGGTGCTACACAAAGAACAAATAAATATAGCAAATCAACTTGGGCACTTGGTTGGCTCACATGCATCTGGGCTGATATATACAAATAATTATATATTTTTTAAAAATGTACAAGATGGAAATCGATTAAAACCAACCTTGACAATCAGGGCAGTACCACTGGAATGGAGGAGCTCTTGTTATCCCCACACATTCAAAGTGGAACCATTCCAATCGGCAGTCTTCCCCATCACAAGCAATCATCTTTCCACTTTCTGGTCCCTGACACCAGCAAAATTTCTCTGCATCTGAAGACTCCCTGTTCTCTACTAAAATAAGAAATTAATTCATATAATTACTTATTGTTTCTATAATATATATAATTTAACTAAATTTTAGAAAGAGATCAATTACCATACCTTTTTCTATCAACATGTCCAACGTGGCTGCCACAACAGTTTTCCTCAGGGTTCTTGTAGAATTCCACACTTTAAAAGGTTTCATTTCAAAGCTTGGGGTATATTCATAACAAAGGGGAAAATATTAATAATTACATATATAAAGCTTAAATATGTTTTAAAACAATACTTGAGAACTACAAGCACTAAAAAGTTTCACACAATGACAACTTAATCACAAGCTTTTAATATATTTCCCTATTTATACTAGTGATAGTATCAACTATTAAACAAAAAGTTGACTGAGTGTTTTGTGCAAAGAGCTCAAAACAAACCTTTTGCAATCGTACAATTTTACAAAAATAGGCTAAATAGCAAAAATTTATATATGGGAATTTGACAATCACTTTTTGTTCGTAAAAAACACATTGACATGGCATGCAAAAATCCATAAAAAACAATATTTTAGGCCTACACGCTTGAAAATTATTCAAGCAACCTTTCTATGGTTCAAATAAACATTTAAATAATAATAAAAGACGTACCTTGCTGAATAAAAAAGCTGTTTTCCACTGCTAAAAACCAGGGCGCCCTGCTAAAAACGTTGCACCGACGGTGAGCACATGGAGAATTGTCGTACCCAGGCCATGCATTAAATATGCCAATCCGGTCTAATCCCCCGCCATGGTCGCAAAGTCTTCTAAACAAGGCCAATGTCCTGGCTACCAAGGGATCAAATTGTATGCCCAATGCCCCGCTAATCCCCACATAGCCCCGGGGTTGGGGGGGTGGGGGTTCACATTGACTAGTGCATTAGTATTTTATTCTGGCTAATGCCAGATGATTTTATTCACCTCTGGAGAAGCCCTCAGACAGGAATGAGTTATAAACTATCTCTCTAACTCTTTCCTGTCCGAATTGGTCTTTAGTATTTTATTCTGGCTAACGCCAGATGATTTTATTCACCTCTGGAGAAGCCCTCGGACAGGAATGAGTTAAGCAATGGCATTTTCAAATGTTCACATGGAATAACAACAGAAAAGATCATGCAGACTGAAGAGATGGCTAAAACGAGGAGATTTTTCAATGTGCAACCGCTGACCAACTTTTTTCAATAGTCAAATGCCCGACCAGGTGGGATTGCTTTGCGTCAAATTCCCACCTATACGGAGCTCACCTTGGGTCAAATGCCTGGGGTTTGCCTGGGGGGTGACTCTAAACCTAACCACAACCCCCCCGGGGCAAATCTAAATTTAACCACAACCCCCCGGTGACCCTAAACCTAACTGCAACCCTCTGGGAAAATAGTTGCGACAACAGACATGTTATAGCCAATCTCGCACCCAGAGCCATCTTTCCACGCGCAGATATCAAATGGTTCTCAGTGGTACAATCCATTTGAAAATTGACTCTGATTGGCTTAACGCTTCAATGCCTACTGCGTTGTGTGTATAATTTCACACTCATGCTCCTCCCATCCATGATGTTAGAAATTGAAATAAGTTTTATCCCAACACAGAACGCATCATTTTGACGCGCAGTCGAGAATACGAGCTGGCTTATTGTCAATCTACACCTCACTTTCTGGACACGTAACTTGATGCATCAGAAATCACGTGGAGACAATGTCCAACTTTCGAATCTACAAAGCATTCAGAAAGCCCTTTAAAGCAGAGATAGCTACAATCATTGACAAAATTAGTTGAAACGACTCGAATGAATCATGCCATGTTAATTGCTAAGCCTCTTTTTTTGCATAAATTGCTATCCCCCCATCCCCCCTTTTCAAGTCTGAACATTTAAATGTAATGGCAGGTGACTGAGTGCTGCAAATTGCACACGTTGGCGGTTTCAGTTCCACAACATTGAAGTGGGGGGAAGGGGGGACATGAAACCATTTCATGTTAGCTTTGTTTCAAAAATTTTGTCAATGATTGTAGGTTTGTTGTGTACCATCTCATGGTAAACAGTTCTGGTCACAACGCATGTGAAGAAGCAGACGTACATTTTATTGAGACAACCATTTAACAGACAATCATTTGACAGACAATCATTTTATTGTATAATTCTTATTTCTTTGTATTTTTTTGATTTTTGTAATTCTTTTTATTCCATCTTATTGTATTTGTGATTATTAGTTTCACAGAGGGCTACAAGTTTATTAGCCTTTGGCTATTTAGTGCAACGGGCAACCCTCTGTAAATAAAGTGTTTACCTTACCTTACATGCACCTTGGTTTTGCGAATGTTGTTACGTGCAGCGCTATTTTGACTTACACTAGATGGGACACCTAGCTAGTTGTGATGGCTAACTGAGACAAACTGAAACAAAATTTGTCTCCTTGGAAATTGCAAATAGCTTTTTTTGGATCAGTCACCACCTCACGGCAAAAAAAAATACTGTAGACTCTTACAGTAGACACGCTGTCCTCCAATTATCATCTTGTTTTTATTTCACTGCATGCATATAGTACCACTGTTTGCGCCGACGTGGAAGACAACTGAGGGACAAATCGTCCTTGGATTCTATCTTGTCAATGTTCAATCCAGCTTCAAAGATTTTTATCTATTTAAAACTGAAACTGAAACTTTATTATTTAAAGAGGGTTTACAAGAAGCACCTGGTTAGCAGAAGCTATTATAAGCTTACCCACATCATTTTTTACTGCCCAGATCATTTTTCGGCCAGCGTTGCTCGATTTCCATTCTAATGCGGAATGGTGCTTTCGTGCTATATAGACTTTTCATACCTTTGTTGGTAATTTTCCCAGTATGACTGGTTTAATTAATGGGCCTCATACTGAGTCCTGTAAGATTGTGTTTCTCATGCATGTATAATGTGGAGAAAGATTGAAGACAGTGTATGGTAGTCCTTTTTCTCGGTTACGTATAATTTAAGCCAAAGGCATTGCAGATAGGCATTCACAATTTTTTTTGGTTGACCAAGTCATCCTGTTAAAGGCCAATGGAGTGTCGACTAAATAACATTCATGAGTGCTAGAAAACCACCTGACTGCATCACCACGACATTGAGTCTTAAATGTTTGAGCACTATGAGTCCCAGCAGAGAATGTAGGTAAACATATAATTGAAGCCGTTGCGATAATATTGGATAATAACCATTAGAATAATTATTACGCACCAGGACCATCAGTGTTTGATTTTCACGTATTGTTGTTGGAAACTACACGAGAAGTGGGTCCAACTGTGATTTGAATGGTCTGGCTGTGCAAGCTAGATTATTTTTTGGATTGCCTGGAGTTGTGAATAAAGCGAAGATTCCATGCTTGGCGAAGCCCTCGTAATCTCTAGACTCTATCGATATTTGTTAAGATGTTCCATTTTATCTAAAGTTGTTGTTGGACTGTTTTCGAGTGCGGCGATTTAGTGAATCTCGTCGGGAGTTGTCAACTTTATCTGTGTTGTCGCAGAATTTGTTCTGTAAGCTTAAGCCTGGTTTTCATATATCGTAATTCATCGGCGATCATCGGCGATACAGCTTTGCGATGAATTGCGACAATCGGGCAAATGAAAACCGATATCCGATTAAATAAGACAAATTAGGATCCAGTCTCTAGAAGAAAACCAAGCACTTCAAACATGCATGAAATTGCTTCTTCCCTTGTCTCGAATATTTTTCGCACCCAGAATCTCTTCTTTCTATATTTCTCAGTTACGCCGCACGAGCCTTTTCTTTTTCAGTAATTACAGCGCTATTACGAGTGAAAGGTTAGTACAGAGTAATAATCTGTCGTTTAAGGGGCGACATTGACAAAAAAATATTATTTTCCCATATTGATCAGTGATTGTCTGCGATTGTCTGGGATGATCGGCGATCCCGATCGTCGCAAATGTGAGCATCGGTGATGATCGGCGATGAAATCGGCTTTAGTTTCAGGGCGCTTCAATTTGCCGCAATTCTTTCATCCTGATCACGGCATCAGAACTGACGTCAAAAAATATATATAAGTTCCCTGTACAAAGCGGAATACGTGGCCAGGACGCTGACCACTTGCTTGGCTTACAAGACCCATGTACGTAATATAAATGTTATATAAATATAAACTAATTCTTGATTCAGATAAAACTTTGCTATTTATGAAGTATCCGATAGTTTCATCTTAAATTTAGGGAAACTGATGCTTTAATTAATAACGTAACTGTATATTAAATCCACTTCCAGAAGCATATAGGTGAAAGTTATATATCGCATTGACCAATACTATATATAATATGAACTACCGTTAATCGATATAACTAAGCAGTTTCCTTATTCGGTAACATATGATAAAGTGATTATTTTACAAACCAATGGCCATCTGCCATGTACATTAACAACAAACTAAAGGAAAGAAAATTGAAGTGATCTATAAGTTATTTAAATTTCTTAGGTATTGCTCATATAATAACCAACTTTAATTAATATATTGACCGCCAAGAGCGATCTACTTAGCGACAATAAAAAAACTTCATCTGCAGGTTATATTAAAGAATCGGCTGTCTTTGATCAAACAATATCTCGTGTTTCTTTGCCATAATTAAACCTACCAAGAAAAGTAAAATTTAACCGAACTGCTGCGACGAGTAAGAAATTATTCTCTTCACGTATAAACAACTTGATTTTAGCTTATATCGCAACGCTTGTTTGATCTCTCCTAAAGCCTGAATACAAACGGTATGTATATATCACAAATTTTTATTAACATAACTCACTGTGAAACCGAATAACACTTGCATGCAGCTCACAGTATCTACAATTTTTCTCTCTACGTGAACTTAAGGTTGCTTTTGTCGCAGACAGATCGAGCACAAGAATATTAACTTTCCTATCTCCTATAAGTAAATGATCCCGGATGATATCAGATAGTGATCGGGATATCCAATATGAAGTATAGTAGTAAAGGTATATATCCGACAAAACAATTTGCTTTTACAAGTTTCGTTGATACCAAGAAAATATTTGATCTATATACGTCGGGCCGTCGGCTGGAATATACAGGGGGTGGACAAGAAAAATGTTGGTTAATGTGGAATAACTATTATTCGAGAAAAGAAAAATATGTAAAGTGATATATTTTAGAATGCACGGTCAATATCTGCTCAAATATGATATCCAATTCTAATTTTGTTATTGGTTTAAAAAATACATTAACTTTGAAAGCATGCCACGCTGTGAAGCTGTAGTGAAATGAAATCAAGTGACATGGCAACAAAATATCTAACTATTTTGCTGTTATAACACTTTCATAGTATACAAACTCCATTAATCATTTTGAAGACCAATTGGAATAAGTCGAACTAAGATTCACTTCATTTGTTACAAGATTGAAAATCATGAAAAATTAATATATTTTTTAAATCAATGGATAAAATTAGAATTTGATATCATATTTGAGCAGATCTTGACGCATGCATTCTAAATAATATATAAATTTACATATTTTTCTGTACTCTAATAAAAGTTATACAATGCACAATAATCATACTTTCAATGATGGCCACTTTTTTTTTGTCCACCTGTATAGGTTTTTTTTAAATCTTCTAATCTCGTGAAGCGAGTTAACAGTCGAACTGAGATAAAAAAGATTATATGAAACCTAGTTTACCCGATCAAGTTTTCTATCGCAGCATTTTCCTTGACAACTGACAAGTCTCTTTGACGTTGCTGCATATCAGCTTTCTAAAAAGAAGACTTTTTAAGTAAAAACTTGTACACATACATGGGAAAATAAAACTTAATGAAACATGCTCATGGAATGTAGACCGGCTTTTCTTTTCCATCTTAACAGATCGAAATGCTTATTCGACTAAACTGCATTTGTTATCAGACCTCCCGGTTGTTTATATTTGTATATATAAGAAAAGGGCGTTGTCAACGCACGGTCTGTCGAAGTGTATTCGTCTACTCTCATACAGACGTTATTTTGACGTTAAAAATTATTATTTTTACATTAATATAACGTCTTTTAGTACTGATTTGTTTAACTATAATGTAAAGCAATATTATGCGTTTACTAATTAAGCATTTTGCATTAATTCAGATGCATGTATGATGAAGAAGAACATTCTCCAATGGCAAATGGTTTTTACTATCCTGAGGTAAGAACAGATGAGAATGGGACCTTTCCTTCGTTACGAAGATCCAATCACAAACAAATATGAAATAGAAGCCAGTTCGTCAAAAATCACTGGTAAACAACCGAGGGGTGAAACACACCTGAATATCTCGTATACACCTCTAAAAATTCGAAAATCCAAAAAATCTCAAAAAATCCACAAAAATCTCAAAAAATCCCACAAAATTTAAATCTCAGAAAATCACTAAAAATCTCAAAAAAAATTCTAAAAAATCAAAAAAAAAGAAAAAGAAACCCCCCAAAATTCCACCAAACTTCCAAAAATCCCTCGGGATTTTGAAAATCCAAAATACGCTTTTTAAGGAGTGATGCATGCACCCCTCGTAAATAAAGGGAAGGGCAATTACTCGCCTGTTACTTACTAATCGAGTGAACTATACTGACGCCAAAGAAGACGAATATTGTCGGAAAATTTAGTTGCACTTTAGTTTCAAACCCCAGAACAAAAGACAACTTTGCTGCGTAACATGGACCTAAAAACTGGACACAATGGCCAAAATCGAAATGTTATTTTGGATTGGAGAGAGAGCTACAAAAATAAGAGCCGTTCAATCTGGTTGTTATATTCCAACCCTATCAGAAGAAAATTATACTTATAAAATTGATATCACAAAATCAATATTAAACTAATATTAATATCAAGAAATTATATAAAGTATTTAAGAATAGATTGCTGCTTGAATGCCACATATTGAATAATTGATTTGCCAAAGGAAAACATACCCGCAGACTATACTGGACAACGTACTGTCTTAGGAAGTTAATCTTCCCGAACCAAAGATTAGCAGCGAAAGCCTAAATGATAAATGAATGGGAGCTAATCATCCTTACTCGCAGCCAGCGGCTGAATTACGAAGGACTCAGATCAACGAGGCATATCAAAGGCGCTCCAGGCAGCCGCCATACGACACAGTTCAGACCACGGATCACAGCTAAGATGTAGGTGTTGATTTTACGGAGGGAGCGAGGAAAACCGGAGAACCTGGCGCAAAACCCTCGAAGCACAGGAGAGGTCAACTACAACTCTACCCACATCAGTTCAAAGCTCGACAACGGGGTGATTCCCAAGCGGTCACCACCCATCCTAGTACTAACCCCGTCTAACCGGGCTTAACGTTTTGGTGAGAGGCAGCGCGTTAACAGCACACGCCACCCGTGCTTCCCTAGGTCTTGTCATAGAGCAGAAGACAGTTGTATGCAAATTATTGTTTCTAGTTTAGTTAGTTGAGCAACAAGCTGACAATAAAAACAACTTCCACTGTATTTCAGCTCCTTGTCCACAACCTTTTGTATGGATATTATCCCAGGATGTCTTTCATGGGAATTACTCGCTCTCAGAATCAACTGGGATCAACAATCCTGGTTCCATGCACAAAGAATAATTTTCCAATTTTATACAGTTCTTGTCAAATACAGTTCCTTGAATTCAATATTCTTCTACTTTAACAAATATTTTCTGACTTCTTGCAACTCTGGATAATTTTCTGATGCTTTTCAATTTTACGAGTCGTCGTGGGAACTGCATGCACTCAGTTCTTTGGCCATAAGCTTCACCAGCCTGGGTACGAGGTTGAAGCTTCACATACTCTTCTGTTTCGATCGTTGCTCGTGATTTTACAGGAGCTAAGAGATTTAAGAATAAATCTGGAGCATTGTTTGTGTCAGAAATATAATTTACCACGAATATTGCATTCAAAACAACCATCTCTCTATTCTTGCACACGTCTGACTTTGACGAGAAGTTGCATTCCAATGATCAGCCTCGTAGAGATGGGCGTGGATCCCCTCGCGTGTCCACACAATTGCCAAGACCTGTCTCACTTGCGCTCTGTCTCACTGTTCTGTCTCACTGGCGCTCAGACTGCGAGTGTGCATGATGATCACTCGATGTTCTTTCCTTCCTGATAAATCAATACTGCTCCGTGTACATGCCCCATGGGCTTGCATTTGCAATCACTTCGGTTGGACCTCAGAGCTTCAGAGTATAGCACTTACAACACTGTGTTTCGGCACTGAACATACGCTTCTTTAATTTGCCGTCCAAATAACTGTTGTTGCTTCGGTACCCACAATGTTTCTTGTGTTTTTGCAAGCTTCTGTAATGGTGATAATACCGGTTACAACGTATGGAATAAATCGTTCAGCAAAAATCACTAACTCCAAGAAACATGCATCTTACGTTTGCAATGTTTCATGGCTTAGTGACGTCTATACAAATGCTTTTTTTCACCTCTGCTGGACAAATTACCTACGCTGAAACACATGTTCCATGGCGCTTGTTACTATTTAATAACGTGAAATCTTTGTTGTTTCTAGAACTTTTACCACGTTCATTAACCGTCTAATAATTCCTTTTCTGTTTCAGCAAGAACAACATCAAGACATAACGCCATATAATAAACTACCTAATAATTACCTCGATCGCGTTCGGTCTTTGCAATAAAATATCAAACTTCAACCTTGGACGTATTACAATACAGCAAGGCCTCAGTCAGTTTGATATTTTACCGTAAAGACCTCACTTTTGGTTATTAAGTAACAGGTTAGTAGATGTACAACTTAATTATACATATATATGCATGGGTAAGACTATTTCACTGGGCACTAGAACATTCGTCAAATAAATAATACACTACTATAGCTTTCGAATGGCGTCCGTTTACACGAGTGGCATATCGACAAATCTCATAAAGTTTTACCAAATTAACTGGATTACCTAGACCAAGCCTAGAGATGACGGAGTATACGCAAGATGGAGAACATTTTTATAAGATTAGAATTCTTGGCCATGCATTGTTGTGGGCACACATGTACATATATAATATGCCTTAGGCTGATCTGTAAATTCTTGGGTCTTCCAACTGCATCACCCTACTGAGAATTAATTAAATTACCCTACTAATAAGTCTTCTGAGATTTACCGACAAGATTTTATAAAAATACACTTCAAGTCAACAGAATAAATGATAGTCTTTTAGTTTTTTTAGAAATTAGTCTTTAGAACATTTTAACTCATAATTAGATCTTTGTTTAACCCTATAGCTTTCATGCGCATTGTATATAGTGGGAGAATTTGTCTCGCCATAGTTATAGTTGAGGGAGCTGGTTTGAAAACTCCATTGTTTTTCAAGATGACGTAATGGTGATGTTATCAAAGTAAATTCTACGGATACCGCTGACGATGAAAAACTACAATTAACACGTGACGACGAAGGAATACGCGAATTAAACACGGACGTTGCTATTGGATGACATTATACAATAAATACAATGTCTTTACCACCTCATCTGTTCTCTTCGGGCTCTGTTGCCTATATAAGCTAGGCTGCACGTTTCTCTCCAGTGCCTCCTGTCTATGACTATAGGCTTGGCCAAGCAGGCGCGCAACTAGGGGGGAGGGGTTGGCGGGGGGGGGGGGGGGGGGGTTGCAACCTCTGCCCTTTTTAACCCCTGCCCTTTTTGTGAGACCTCTAATACTAGGTTAGGCATTAGATAAACATATAATTAATCGTCTGTTGTAGCACGCAATACAATTCTCCGCAAATCTGGCGAGACTCAGAGGCTTCTAACAGTGGGCCTGGGCGTCAGCTAGGCTGAATATAATTATGATAAATTTTAAATAATGCGAGACCAAAATAAAAATTTCCGCACCCGAAAATACGAGAAAAGCGTCCTCAAAATGCAGGAAATGCCGTTTCAGAGACCCAAAATTCAAAAATTTTCCGGGGGACGTGCCCCCGGACCCCCCTAGAATCTCCGCTTCCCACGCCACTGGCTTCTAGTCCCAAATTCTTTAGAATACTGAACGACTTTGCCCTTTTTTGGCGTTCAACCCCTGCCCTCGAAATTTTCTAGTTGCGCCCCTGCCAACCTGCAAAATGGTTGTGTATGAGCCAGACGGTTTGTTGGTACCACTCTAGGGGACAAAGGGTGACATACATTTTTGAGAAGATTTCTATGCGCAGTAAATGAATATGTGTGTGGCATTTGCCAAAGTGTCATCTTCTATCGTTTTCCAGAATAGTCGGCTTAGTACATTATTTTGCCTTATGCCGCCATGTTAGATAGATCTAAACTTCTATTTCGCGATATATATTAGGGTCCAGAAAATAAAGCTTTGCAAAATATGGACGAAAATAGCTCCTTTTTTGTTGCACTGTGGGTATGATGTTTTTTAGACCCTAAAAATGTTTAATGTATTATAAAAGTTTAGTATAATAAAACAAATTAAATGGCGATTTAATGGCATTTCTGGCTCTCATGCTGAAAAACTGGGGTTAGAGTCAGGAAACTATATAACCATTTCCCCCCTGAAAATGACACATCTGGAAATGTTATCATCCAAAAATGTGAATTAGGGATGTTGACCTACATCACCATGAACATTAGCCTTTGTCCCACCAAGTGGTACCAATCGATCAATTTTGGGATGCTGGCTCATGCACTATATATAACCCAGGAACTCTTTGTAAGCCTGACCCCAACACAAACTAACCCAGGAAAGTATTTGTGCGTCCATAGGACATAGTGTCTTTCTTTCTCCACCGTCCGCTTCCATGTTCTTTTAGGGCGCCCTACTTTCCTCCTGCCTTCTGGAACCTGCTTTTTGTGAGTGCTGTCATACAGTGGCAGTTATCATTTATATTTAGCACATGGTCAATCCATTTCCATCGCCTCTTTTTAATTCATCGCTTGGCCTGCTCATTTTGGTTCTCTTGAGTATGTCATCACTTGACATGACACATGGCCACCTGACTTTCAATATTCTTCTCAAGCATTTGAATTGAAAAGTGTCCCACTTCCTGTTATCACTTTCATTGATTTTCCATGTCTCACTTCCTTAGAGCTTCCAAGAGATTGGAACAGTCTTAATTTAGTGATCAGAGTGATTTCAGTTTTTGAGTTCCATATTTGTTTGAGTTTCTTGAATGATTCCATAGCCTTGCAACTTCTGTTATCGAGGTCTTCACCTCCTCCTGCTTGCTGATATTGGAGCCAAGGTACGTGTAGAGGTACTTTTTAACTTCATTAAGTTGCTGACTTGCTATGTTTATACAGTTATTAGATTTACTGTTTATTCTAATTACTTTAGTGTCATTGGTATTTATTTTTAGTCCAGTTTTCGATGCAAATTCGTTTAGCTGTGTTACCAGCTTTGTCTGTATGTGTTGATTATTTTATGAAAAAAGCGCAATATGTCATCGGTAAAATTCAAATCACCCATTTCCCCTTGAATTTTCATCTGATTCCTGTGTTATTCCCATCTGTTGTATTCTTCATAATCCAGTCCATTACAATCATAAAGATACAACCGGACCATTACACCGCCTTGCTTCACTACAGTTTTCATCTTGAACCATTCATGCGCCTCCCTATCATTTAATACTGTGCACTCGCTATTTTCATACAAGATCTGAACTATTCTAATTATTTAGGTTAGTATTCCATACTTAGCAATATTCTCCAAAAGCGTTTTCGATGTGCAGAATCAAACGCCAATCTACAAACGTAATGTAGAAGGTTGGCTACCACTCCACGACTTGCTCAATTATATTTCGTAGAACAAATATCTGCTCTACGGCGCTTCTTCCTCTTCTGATCTCTGCTTGCTCATTTCATAAATTGTTGTTGACTCCATACATCTCTAATTTTATCAACAGCATTTTCCCAAGTACTTTACTTGCGACAGATTTTATAGTTATTCCTCTACAATTTTTACATTCTAAAAAAGCACCTTTCTTTGGTATTTTGACAATTAGCCCTTGCTTTCACGTATTTGGTACTTTTTTCTTGTCCCAAATTGTGTCAAAAAGTTCAGCAAGTCAGTCTACAATTGTGCCTGTGTCCACTTTTAACAACTCTGCAGCAATTTTAACTTTTCCACTTGATTTTCTATTCTTGATCTTTTTTATTGCTAATCTAAGTTCTACTTTTGAGATATGGGTAGTATATACTGATCCTCGAGAAAGTGCGTGCTCAACCTCATTATTTGTATCCTCTGTTACTGGATTGTTTGACATTGGTCTGATTAGAAATGTTCTCGCCATTTCCCCCCACTCCTTTTTAAATATTTAGTTAATAAGTTTCCATATTTCTCCTTGACTGCATTCTTGTTTTGCTTCTGTTATTCGTTAGTGTCTTTGTGATCTCATACAATTCTTTCATTCTCTCATCAGCCAATTTCCTTTTGTCATTTCTCGTACTTTTATCGACTTCTTTATCTTTTTTTCAGGTAGTGACTTATTTAAGAGTTTTTAAATTTATTCTGTTTGATTTTGCTTGTTCAGTATTGTTCTTCTTTTTTTCCGTCTTCCCAATCAGATTCCATCATTCTTGGCTGATCACTTCTTTTTATACTCAAGAAATTTATTCGCAGTCTTTTTGTAAGCATTCTCAAAGTGTTGCCATTTATTCTCTACACTTTTTTCCATTTCATTATGATCCTAAAGTAAATCAAATTTATTTCTCAGCTCAATAGTGAATTGGGATCTAATATTATAGGCTGCTGAAGTTTGTTGGGTGAAACTCCCTCCTTTTTTTATTTACTGTGGTTTTAGTCTAAATTTGGTGCAAACTAAATGATTGTCGCTCGCTATGTCAGTTCTCTTCATGACTCTTGCTTGGTATTCCTTACAGGTGGCCTGTGCTGTCTGGTTATTAGTAGTACATGATCAATTTGGTTAACGGTTTGACCACCTGTTTGCATGTGTATCTGCTAATGTGGAGAGATGAGACTAATCTCTCTCCATTGTCATTCCTCACTCCAATTCTATACTTTCTCATGATGTTCTCACAGCCCTCGTTAACCTTTCAAACCTTAGCATTAAAGTATCAAATTGAAATGAGTAAATCGTGAATGTTGTCTACAATTGACTGCAGCTGTTCGTAGAGAATGCCCTTATCTTGATTCATTAGTGGATGAATGCACTTGGATAATCGATAGCTTCATATACTAATAAGGTGTTACTCCGAGTGTCCAACCATACCAGACAAGTAGAGAAAACTCTACTTGGCCCGTCCCACTTGGCTACTGTCCCACAATTATTCATGTATGAAGACTGTTGTCTAGATATTGAAGAAACTAGTCTGTTTCGAAATATCAAATAGCCTAAATGCTATCATTCGACATTCAGCTCCCAACTTGACCTGTCGCTCAGTTGGGGTTCGAATCCCAGCCGGGCCAAGTAAAGTTTTCTCTATTTGTCTGGTATGGTTCGTCACTCGGAGTAACACATTATTATTCTCGATCCACCCAAGTTCACTGTCCCACAATAATCATTCCAAAGCTTCATATACTTTGAGTAAAATCTTGCATACATGTTCCGATCATTTATTGGTCTCAATTCTATCATTCAATGACTGTTCTTCTTTTTGACATAATTATAGCGACTCTAGTGATGTAGATCATTATCATTCCCTGGAAATTTCCACTTTCTCTTGCGTTCTCTTTGCGATCACTTTCGTAGGCGACCAGGTCTAGTTATACGACCACTTTTAATTTCTACCTACATCCCTGAGGGCATGGTCGCTTACGAGAGCTTCAACTGTACCCATGCAAGATATCAATATCACATCTTTCATTCTTTCCATCACTTTTGCAAGTTGTGCTGATTTTCTAATTGTATTATAGTGTTCGTAATACATTCCAACCTTAATTTCTTTTGGCCTGCTTAACGACGCATTCAACCGCTGAACAAGGAATTACCATGTAATACACAAACTGGACAAAAACATAGAGCAATTAATGACTTTCGTCAGGTTTTCATACCGGCATGCATATAATTCAATTGACTATAACGCTAATCGATCTTACTTTTCAAGAGAAGACGTCTTGGCAAGCCATACAGGAAAGGGTTAACTTTTTTGTACGTATTTTAGCTTTCATTGTAATTTGTCACTCTACATTAATTATATGTAAAGGTGGGCTTAATTTTAATGTTTAAATATTTTTTTAATATGTTATCATCTTTAAATCTTTAGCCTGTAATTATTAATTAAGGGCCACAAGTTTATTAGTGTTTTACACTATTTAGAGTCTACCCTCAAGGCGTTACCCTCTTACTTACGTACTTACTTACTGTCAAGTACACAACAGTTATTAGTGGTGCTGTGGAAGATCTTGAGATTTTTACGGGAGACGATTTTTCGTATATTATGTATAGGGCTACCACATTGTAGATTTACCCTAGATTTTCCTTCTTGATCTGAACTGATTTGTTTTCTTAATGACATTTTATGTCATTAATCTATTTTTCTAAGCACATATCACTTAAAATGTTTCTTTTTTCCAAAAGGCGGTTCTTATTTATGCATTTATTTAGATCTAGATGAATTATAGCTACAGTAAAGAAAATAACAGTCATATAGATAATTGGACAAAAAACTTACTAGAAAACGCTCGATATTGGTTGAGTTTGAATTATTGTACGAGTCGTTTTTGATATCAAGAATTGTCAAGGTCTAAGTTTGTTTCATCTGCCAAAACCGAAGGCTTAGACAACAACAACAACAACAACAACAACAACAACAACAACAACGATTAATAATAATAATAATAATAATAATAATAATAATAATAATAATAATAATAATAATAATAATAATAATAGACATATCACCAAAGTGTAGGATGGAGTGTAGAGAAGCGGATGAGACAATCCGCCATATAGTGTAAAAATATTAACACCTAGCACAAAGCCACAAAATGAGTACAAGAAATGTAGACATGATAAAATAGCACTTTGGTTTCAAACCCCAGAACAAAAGAAAACTTTGCTGCAGTAATGTCGACCTAAAAACTGAACACGACGGCCAAAATCGAATTGGAGAGAGAGCTACAAAATAAGAGTTCGTTCAATCTGGTTGTTATATTCTAACCCTATCAGATGAAAATTATATAAACCTATGAAATTGATAGTAACAAGCAAACCTTAGGAAAAACTTTGAGAGAATAGATTTTGTAACTGGAATGGAGCCACTACAAAAAGCATGCCTATCAGTGAAAAAAGCCAGGATCACTAAAAGTACTAGAATATTGAGTTATATAAACTTTTATTTCAAATACATGGTCGCATATCAACCTTTTGTACAGGAACAAATGGCCCTGGTGGACCCAGGCTATCTCAGCCTCTGATTGGTCAAGAGCTTATTGCGTAAATCAGCCGACGGTTTGATTTTGTATTTTTTTTTTTAAATTGTATTTTGACCTTGTCGGTTGTTCCTGCACACGGCACGGGAAATTATATTTTAAACCATGCAATAATTAGGTGTAATTAGGTATAATTACTGTAATTAGGTATAATTACTGTGTAAACAACTGAGTTCTAGTTAATAAAATGCGCAATATACTGCGCATTTTGAGCTAGCCTCCACCAGGGCCATTTGTTCCCGCCATTTTGTTTTATTCGCCATCTTGGGCCAGTTCCCTACAAATGGCCCTGGGTACGAGGTTGGGTCATATATTACTTCGAAATTCTGCACTGTGACATCCAGTGCAAAACTATCGAAGCTCTAGAGATTCAATTGTATTTATTTTATTAATTAATTGATTTTACGTGTTGCGTTGTAATCTATTTTATGTGCACGAAAATTTGAATGTCACTGCTGCTCAGTAATAGAGTATACGTCTTCTGAGTTTAAAACGATCAAAATTAGTAGAAAGTTCAACTTCTGAAGTTCGAAGGGTAACAATTACAGAGTGGCTGTTTGTCTCTTTTAAAATGTAGTAAACTTAAATACTACATGTGCTCAATTTATTAGAGTGAAATTACTATAACACTCACAAGGATTTTGTAACCACGGCAGAAAAAAAATGTTTCTGGAATTTTGGATATTCTGATCTCTTTCCCGAAATTCCTCTTTTTCCTCCACCATTTTTGAAAATATCGATTGAGAATAGTCCCAGTACGCGAGTTCGACATTTAGACTGCGCATAAATTTGACAAGTTCTCCGTCAGGATAACACTTATTCATGTATAACATAGTTTATTATACATAGCACAGTTTATTTGCATAAATTAATTCACACAGAGCAAAGATTTACTTGCAATCGGTTAATAAGAAGTTTAAGAAAAGAGAACGACTACTAAAATAACTTTTCATGCAAATGCAGGTTCCAAGAGTAATTTTCATGCCGTCATAACTTTGTTGATATCGCAGGAAAAAAAGCACTTTTACATTTTAAAGCCGACAACGTGGATTCAGGTAACTGCAGAATCTTATTCTTGCAACGACCATTAGTTGAGCAACCCCTTTTCATTGAGAAATATACAGGATGACGAGTCTGTCCAATTATTAATCTTGAAGTTTGAAAGTAATATATCAACAACGAGTTTGAGTGTTTCATCAGGCGATCCAAACACGAGAAAAACCCTGATGAAACACGATAAACGAATGATTTCAATTGGAAAATGCAATTAAAGTAAACCCTCATTAGATTTTATCATGAGTGTGTGTAAAATTTATTCATACAGCAACTTGTTTATTTTGCATAGATAGAGATCTTAAGAATTAGATGAACACGGCCAGTTTTCACCTAATATCTTGGGAGGTATACGATTTTAGCGTGTTTTACAGGAGTATCCAACTTCAATCAGGTGATTGAATGAACTATATTGTCATTGGCCGATTATCTCATGAATTATTACATGTAATGAGTTTGAGATGTATATGTACATCACTATTTACTACTAGTGTTAAATTTTCCACCGAGTGTCGAAATCTTACTTAAAGCAACTTGCTTTAGCTTGTATGTATATGTACATCACTATTTACTACCAGTGTAGATGTATATGTACATCACTATTTTCTACCAGTGTTAAATTTTCCACCGAGTGTCGAAATCTTAATTAAAGTAACTTGCTTTAGCTTTATGCTATGTGTGAAATAAATTTTATCCAAATTCATGGTACTAAAGATATTAAAATATGTACATGAGCAAAATATATATGTTATGTTCCTTGGTTTCGATCGCTGGTGTGTGGTGTGCTGTGCAGTGCTGTGGTGTGGTGTGGTGTGGTGTGGTGTGGTGTGGTGTGGTGTGGTGTGGTGTGGTGTGGTGTAGTGTGGTGTGGTGTGGTGTAGTGTAGCTAGTAGAAGTAAAAGAAATGTAAGTATACTATACAACACGCGGTATAAGTCAAAAGATGGGGAAAATGTTTATGTTATAGACAAATATTAGTGGTTATATTTGAAAGGTTTATAGGAAATAACACACTGTTTCAGCATCACCCCATACTGTTTGGTCTTCCCTTAATTAACACGACAACGGGAAACAACAAAACTGCACGATAAACTTTAGAAAGGGGGTAATGGTTTTTCGAATATATTTTGTGGAGTTCTTTCTGTTTTAAATGTGGGTTATAAAAATACCTGATAAATTGTCAACTAACCGAGACGTAAAATTCAGTCTATATTGAAGTTTTATCCTATATACACGTCATAATCTTTATTATTCTAAATGAATGTTGAGATCCAACGTACATGCATGAAACAATGCCTTAACTCGCAAAATGTTTTGTAGAAGCCAAATGCATGTACCTCAAACTATAATTTAATTTTTAATATTATAATATTTACACAATTAGTGCATCGTAGCGTTGCTAAGATTTCATGACAAATCACTATGTTTGCTTTCCCAGCATGATAAACTGTACGGTTGCTCTAAAGGGTCGCATAACATTAGGACTTCAGCGATCACTCACGTTTTTCATTTAATGCCAACGGTCCCTATAATTTAAAACGCCATGCCACGATAACGAGGGCGACGTGTGTGACCAAAGCTGCTGTTAATGTTAATGAGTGACGCTGCAGCCAAATAATATCGATAACCTTTACCTTCAGAGATCGACTATATACTAACGGAAATACGCCGCTTTGTATAATGGTACTATATTTTATATTTTATTCAAAAACAGTGTGACTGTAATATAAATTGTTTTATTGCTGTCGCTGTATATTCCTTAAACGTTCCCGTTGTTTATACCTCGAAAGTTAACAACATAACAACGTGGAATGTTTTTGGGTAAAATCCACCTGTGCTAGCTCAAGATTAACATGTAGATGCACGACGTGTTTCCGGTTCTAGGCTTTCCATTTCAAATCATGAGCATTATTGAGGTCTTTTTTAATTTGTGTTCTTAGTGAATAAATTTGGCTGGCCAGTGGGGGACGTTAATTACGTTTGCAACGGTATCGAAGATTATTGCGGCTGGACTCGCACTCTATCATTTACCGATCGAGGGATTTAAATCAAACCTAACTGAAAGGACGTTTGTTCGCACGCTTTTGCAAAGGTAACTTGTGGTCAGCAAAAGAGATGGCAAGATTTCGTTGGATATTAGTTGGGCTGTTATTTGTCGCCTTCGCTAAAGGCAAGTAGAACTATACAGTAGTTACTCTTTCATCATAACGCGCAAACCCTCCTTGATCCGAATAGACGTTTGACATTTTGGTTCCTCCAAAATGGTTTGTATAAAATATAGAATACGGTTTATCGTGAATATTTTATTGTTGTAGTGTGGAGTAAGAAAAGTGGGAAATTTGAGCTGTCCTTCGTGACTTGGCCCAACGAAACCCAAGTGGTGGTAAACGAGACTGTGAAATTTCTATGGAAATACTACGTGAAGGGAACAGACGTCGACATACGATGGGGAACATCGAAGTTTATTTCGCCAAAAGTAGCTACTTTTAAGCAATTATTTTTCACTGCCAGAAACTACGAAAAATACAGAAAACCAGTATTAAGTACAACTATTCCCGAGAGGTATCGCCATCGTATCCGGATTATTGGACAAGCGACCTTACAGATCGTTAATGTCACACTGGAGGATGAAGGAGATTACCTGTGTGAAATAAGCGACAGTGGAACTGCTTGGAAAACACTCTCGAGAGCTGCGACGTTACGTGTTCTCGGTGAGTTTATATAGTACATAAGTCTACATTTGTGTTTATAAGGTTACAAAAAGTATGTGGAATTGGTTTGACATGCAATCACGAAGACGCTTTCTTATTTTGGAAACATGTGCGTTTTGACATACACACAAATAGTTTGCCGAGTGCTCGTCAATTGTCCAAACACAGCCAATTCGTAAAGACTCAAATTGTTGACCTAACTCTAGGACCACACAAAACCCAAACAATCTAAGGTTTTATTATCTTTGTTCAACAATTCACAGATCATTCAATTTTATATATACAAGCATATATAGTAGCCGTTTTGGCAAGAAGCCTGATCGTTTACTCTATATCTCAGTCAATGTCAGGAAGTTTACCTTCAAAAAATATTTTCATGCGAATAATGATAAGCCGCTTTCGGCTAGACAACGACTGCATTTGTTTTATTTAATAATCAGAATCGTTCAAATATTCAATATGCCCCGGCAGCATTTATTGTAACCAGGCGAATTATCAGTTATCACTCTTTCAGGCTTTGTCCTTCTCCCTTGTCAATGAGATTACTAAAAACATTTGGAAATTATAACAAGATAGATAAAGATATGCGACAACTAGATCTCTGTTATTATTAATACGTTTTCTTGTTTTATTCCTCGCATTATCATGTGCATATTGCTTCCAAGGAATGAACAATAGCTATTAGGCTACCAAATATTGATAGAAGCCGTTTCAAGCTGAGTTAACATTTTTATTCCCTGTTAACTTTTGTATAAGTCGCTCATCAACAAAATATTTTGGTAGTATTTCTTTAAATCACCGTGTTTAAAACTTCAAAGAACTTACCCTATTTTAATTCTAGAAGATTGTAAACTGAAGCCGAATAAATATTTGTTTTCCGCGTATATTTTTGTAAGTTTGGTGCTGCGAGTAGAAACAGAAAATGTCATTGATTGCATGCAAGCTGCTTATTCTCCCGTCGTCTGACACTCAGAGTAACTCCGATTGAATCTGAATTTGACATTGCAACGAGATTCTAGCTTGATAAGATATATCAAATAGCCACAATTTCAAAAGTAATATCATATTCTACGCTGATATCTTGTTTCGGCTTCAAGAGGATCCCGCTTGCTCTTCAATTATTCAGCGAGGGCCCCGCAGGAAATCTTTTTATAACCGCGATGTACCGCAATTGCTGTTGAATCCGATTACAAACGAAATTTTTCTTCGTTACTTTGCACTTGTAATGGAAGTACAATCACCAGGAAAAGACACTGTATTCGTATACGGGCAAAGACGTGGGCTTGTTTGTTTTGTCCTAATCAACATTTTTAAAACACAGTCACTCTTCGGTTTGTGTTTTTCATTTATTATTTATAACTTGATCCGGTGGACGGACCGCGTGGGATCTGATCGAACTACTTTTTCTTATCATTAATTCACATCCACTGACTTTGTAATTACGACGAAAATTCAGAAACGAGTAGGCAAACATGAAAACAATTAACACGACATTGCGTACGTACTCTAAACAATGCTTGATAAATAATGTTTTCATAGTTTATCTGACGAGAAAATGCAGTTGCATCAAGAGCAAAAACAGGTCGCTTTTTTAGTAATGTATTCTTGGGGATGAATGAGAACTGTGCCCTGTATTGTCTCAATAATAATAATTAATTTATGTCACTTCTGTCCCTAACTGCTCAGTTATGCGCAGCCTTCTTGTGGATATATCAGTCATAGGTTTATCAATATGACTTATTTATAAACCAAAAACAGTACTGTCTTGATTCTAATAATCGCGCTACGATGACTTGCACAAAAGCAAATACACGGAACTGTGTGATTAAGAAATATGTTGTTTCACAACAAAACCGTACCGTAGTTTTTATCAAAAAGATTGACAATTTGAGATTTTGAATATCTGTCGTAATCAGCATATATTTCATAGGCAACACTGATATATTTTGTTATCTTGGCGATAAAAGTGGCTAACAGATTTTTTCTGGCTTTGTTTTTGTATGTTTCCACATTTTAAGTACATTTTTAAGTGCCTCATTGTTTATCTACGAACAAACATATTAGCAAGATATTGCCGTAAGGCAAAAACATTTTAGGCATTTTTAACACAATACGTTTACTTGGTGAAAATACACTTGGCATATTTAAAAAATACAGTAACTTTCACCTAAAAGGAGTCAGAAAATTTTGATTTTGTCAAGATCAAAATTCCAATAAACGCCGATGCATTTTAATATTGATAATAAAAATAACGATCTTTAGTTGAGATCTGTCATCAGTTTGTTCTGTTGGTACTGATAACGAACTCGCAGTAAAGATACAATATCAATCCTATTCTATACTGTAACTGTTAAAATGACTTTATAACAACTTATATTTCAAAAAATATTTAGCCATAAGAGACATATTTGACTGCCTTTGAGTTTTTGTGTGTTTGACGCAAAAACACAAAGCAAATACAAATTTAGACAATCAATATCTCGTAGGTTCTCTAACGTTCTCTATTGAAAAAAAACCTCTTACCAAACTATGTAATTTTAAAATAGCTTTGTTTATTTATTTGTACGTAAGAGCGCGTAATTAACGCAGTTGGGTATATTCATTTTGTATGACGCTGTGTGAGACCTTTGTCTGCTGGATACCCAAGTATAAGATCGAACAAAGTTTTGTCCTTTATCACATATCTGTCTATTTAAACTAAGCAAGCTGTGCAGGTCAATGTTCCTTAATAGATGTTACTCACGAACAACATGCCTATATATAAATATTGACGTTTCGCTTCATCTTTTTAGCAAACTTGAACTCCAATTTAGATTACATCTTTCTGCAACGGACTGATAGAGGGATAACAAATCGCATATAAGGCATATCCATGAACAATGACTGTTTTTGTTAAATAGTTTCAAGCAAATGCATTATCTCTACATTTCTGTTTTGTTTGTATTAATTGTTTGCTGATTAAATATGGGCGTTATTACGCATTTTATCGTCTATATTATTGTTTATAAAGAATAAAGACAGAATCCAAACTATATATGCTTTGACGTACCTTTTAATGAATATTGATCATCAGCCACCACTATTTTTCTTTTCATTTGCAATTTATATAACTAGCAGTTATATATTCCATGCAATTTCCACTTTTAAGTTGTGTAAATTTGATTCCAATATCAATCAATCTATTACTGAACAAAAGACTTTTTATTTGAAAAAATATTGTTATGACTTTAAAATTAAACTCAATATTGGATAAGTTTAATTAAAACATTAACAACATAAAAGTGTTTTGTTAGATAGGTTTTATATTTGAAAATTGTTTCCGTTTTATACATTTTTTCAATAGTTCAAACGGATCGATTGTGTCCCACCGCAATACCTTTCTTTTTAATTTTCTGCATGTTATTTTAAATAACTAAAGATGATTTAATATTTTTTCCTGTGAGCAATAACATCTTATTTGATCACGATTTGATTATTAGATCTGTTTACAAGCCTTAATCCTTTAATTTGTTTATTTAGCATTGACAGGAATGAAGAAGCAAGTTATTCAGCCAACGTAAAACAATTCTTTAAAAAGGCTTATAAATCACTCTTATTTTTATTTGCACCCAGAGTACAAGAAATTGTTTTATATAAATCTAAATTTAATACGGCTTATAATTCATTAAATTGTTACTCCGTCTTCGGAGTAACAAATAATAATGGATTGGTTATATATTTTGTTTAGACAGCGTGCTTTCAACTGCATATAATTATTAGAATCCAAATAGTGAAATAAGGGTATATAGCGTGCTAAGTAGGCAGTGTTGAAACAACAATCGAAATATACTAAAATTAGATATACTGCCGAAACAGAGGACGTAGGAGTCTAAAGCCCTAATCAAACGAGAACGCAAGTTGGCAGTCAGAATTTCTGTGGCGGTCATTCGAACTCCCCAAATTAACAAAATAAAGGTTTCATGAGTGTTTTAAACAAGTTTTAAATTTGTCACGGTACATGATATTTTCAGGAAACTATTCAGAGCGGTTGGCTGAGATAGCGTGACTGCCAACTTGCGATGACTTGCGTTCTCGTTTGATTAGGGCTTAACGTTTCGAGCGAAGGCCCTTCGTCAGAGAGAAAGGCCCTTCGTTTCTCTCTGACGAAGTGCCTTTGCTCAAAACGTTAGATTCCTACGTTCTCTGTTTTGGCAGTATATCTAACCTTACTATATTTCTATAATTATTATAGTTTTTATTTTTATCTATAGTACAGAAATAAAATAAAACTATTAAGGAAGAATATATGCAATGTGTTTTAAAGTTGAAAAAAAGAAAGAAAAAAGAATCTTGAATTTTGTTTTTTTATTATTACTTTTAATTTAGCGATTTAATGTAAATATCTAGCTGTTTTTCTGAATCAATTTCAGACTCGAATTTGTTCCATTTTTTAATAAAAAAATGGACGGTGTCGACACCTTTATAATAAAATTGGTTTATTTTAGTCGGATCCTATACATAATCCCAACGGCTTGGATCAAAATCTGTCACCTGTTTAATCAGATTTTGTGAACGGAGGCGTGGACAACGACATGAAAAGTGTGTGTGTTGTGGAGTGAGGGAGGAAAGCAGAATCCGAAATATTTATGGATGTGTAATATAGTTTGAGTGCATGCTCTTCTGAAAAATCAAACAAAAATTCGAAACTTTGAGGGCTTTTGAACAAGTGACAAGTATTTCTTGCATTTGCATTTATATATAAACATAACAAATGTGTATTTTTTGTATTTGTAACCTATAATTGTTTCCTCTAGTTCCTCCACACATTGAAAGTCATCCACTCGAAACGATCTTGCTAAGCGAAGGAGAGCAACTAAAATTGGGATGCAAGGCTAGTGGAAGGCCTTTGCCTGATGTCAGCTGGTATAAAGATGGCGTTGAGTTGACTCAGGATACAGGATCATCGGAATATATTAAAGGAAAGGTGTCGAGAGGAGATGATGGAACTTATAAGTGCATTGCACGAAATAATGCATCACAAGATCAGTATAATGTTGAAGTGACTGTTTGGTGTAAGTATATAAGAGAAAACGTATATGTGATAATTTGGACCCTGGTTATCATGCCAGAGACCATCTCATTCACATATCAAACAAATTGAAACATCTCAAAAACGAAGAAAACTACGGAAACGTTGTAAAAGATCCTTTCCATTGCCATGTATTTCAAGAGTTCTTTCAAATTGGATGAACTTAATTTATATTGCTAATGCTATTTAATACAGATAACGATAAATGGATGACAGACATGTGGATACGTCGGACAGACAAAAAATAAACTGATCGAAAAAAATAGCTATATAAATTTAATTATCAAATTTTAAATGATATCATATTTTACCTGATAGATAAACCTGTTGGCACAAAAATCAAAACGGACGCAAAGAGTGACACCCTGAGTAAAGGTGGTGATTTAAAGATCGTCTGTGATGCTGGCTCAAAACCGAAACCTACTTACAATTTCTACCACGAATCTGACGACGGTGTGAAAAAAAGAATAGGGGGAAATCAGGCATTAGCAAGCGGTGGAGAATTATTCATCCGAAATGTGAATGCATCCGATCGTGGGAATTATTCGTGCATTCCACAGAACATAGTTGGCAAAGGTCTGGAGGCAAAAGTTCGTGTATCTATCTTATGTAAGTTTGTTTCATATATACATTTAATAAAATTGTATTTTAACACGTGGATATACAAGGCACAGATGTATGTGAGTGGAAGCATCTTTCTCTTAATGCAATTGGAAACATCTAATTCGTATCTGACTCCGAGCGGCGCTATAGACTTATGGCATTGATACATGCATGTTGTTTTTGATATTTTTGTCACGATGTCAATGGAGTCATGGTATATATTTCTGAAAGTTTCACTTACGACATATTAAGCGTAAGTACACAGGTCATATATTACGCAGCACGCAAACTAGAACTGCATAGCACTGGAATTTACACTATAATAGTTTTAATGAATAGCCCTATCCATTTTATCTAAACGGCTTCTTCCTTTAGAGATCCGACAAGTAATTGGGCCATCCCTCATAGGTCCAGTATTGGTACAGGACGTTTACAGCGAATTTCAGGGAGAAAATTTGCGGGGTTTGGTAAAGGTGAGGTAATACGGACAACATTTTTCTTCAGCTTTCAACGGCAAGCAACGCAACTTTGTTGCGTTGCAAGTTGAATAGCGTTGTTGCACGTATTACCACCCATGCACCTTAAACATTAATTGGCACGCAACAATGATTTTGTTGCAAGTTGAATCAGCATGTTGCAGCAAGTAGAACTGGAGTCCACTTTTTCAACAAACCTTTTCAACTCGCAACAAAATCATTGTTGCGTGACAATTAAGGTGGGTGGTGCAACAACGCTTTTCAACTTGCAACGCAACAAAGTTGCGTTGAAAGTTGAAGAGAGATGTTGCCCGTATTACCTCACCTTAAAGTTAAATTCGAAGCACTCTTCTCTAAGGTGAATTTAATAAAAAAACTGCACGATCAGACTTGAACATCGGCGCTGAGATGAATAGCACGTGTGCTAACCCCGTTGCCACTAACAACCTTAAGGTTGCTCCACACAGTTTCTTGAAAAATGGAAAATACAAGTTTGAGAGTCCAAAACACGTGATTAAACAATTCAGAAAAAGAATAGAACTAAATGTTATGCATAGTTAAACAGTCTGACAATCAAAAACTGTTACCAAATAAATAGCAGCAGTAGTTGCTAAGGCAACAATGACGTTTCAAAATGGCTGCCAATTACACTTCAAACTAATTTAATTTTAAAAATTTTCCATTTAAACTTTTCTTGAAGTATGAGTAATCAATAGGCCAATTTAAAAAAAATTCTGTAGAACGAAATTTTTTAAAAATTAACAAACATGATTTTTCCGGAAAATAAATTATTCGTTCTACAGAATTTTTTTACAATCGGCGTATTCATTACTCATACTTCAAGAAAAGTTTTAATAAAAAAAAATATTGGGGATCACCAAAGTTTTTTTCGAATTAAATTAATTTGAAGGGTAATTGGCAGCCATTTTGAAACGCCATTGTTGCCATAGCAACAACTGTTGCTATTTATTTGGTAACAGTTTTTGATTGTCAGACTGTTTAACTATGCACAACATTTAGTTTTATTCTTTTTCCGAATTGTTTATGCACATGTTTTGGACTCTCAAACTTGTATTTTCCATTTTTCAAGAAACTGTGTGGAGCCACCTTAAGTTGATCATACATGAAATTCTATAACTTGACTTGCCGCATGTGCATATAGCTAAGCTTTTAAGTGTTCTATAAAAATATTTTGTATCTTTTATCCATTTAATACTAAAGCGAATTGCATGTCGGAAAAAGTCAATAACATAAGGCATGCACTTTTTACCTCCAACTCGATACTGTGCAATAATTTAGAATGCCCTGCAAATCGGCCACACGCTTGCAGCTACGTTTATAGCACGAATATAGCAGCATTCCGGAACAAAAGTCCCCCGAAGTTTGACTTAAATACTCAAAATAGATGTTAAAACTTTTCATAAGAGTACACCGAAATATTATATTGTTGTTTTGTTTCGAAGTTTACCATAGTTACCCTAGATAACAGAACCTAAAACTTTCAAATAAGAACGACATGCTTAATATGTCGTTACTGTATAAATATGTCAGATTGTGTTGATATACATTATAATAGCAAGCGGCAAAATTATGATACATATACTACTGTAGAATTTCGAATACAAGAATTGGGATACTTTTCTGTATAGAATTATTTAATCTTTGTTATTTACTGTACCTCAAATTTTATACTTCTATTTTAATACTGTAGATTCAATATTCTATTTTCTATGTGAATTAAGTTAGTAATCATTTAAAAAAATTTTTTGTAAAATTATTTTACAGTTGCTCCCGAAATTATAAGACTCTTTCCTGAAAAGGTGAATTTGACAAAGAATGATGCTCTAAAAATATCATGCGCAGCTGTCGGGTTTCCGAAGCCTAAAATTAAATGGACGAAAGGAAAGAATAGTGCGGTGTTTCTTGGTGAAGGTGATGTCTACGAAAAACTTAAAGTTGATGAAAACGACGCAGGAATTTACGTTTGTACAGCTAGTAATAAAAATCTACCAGATGCGAGGAAATCTGTCATTATCAACGTGTTTTGTAAGTGTTTGCTCTAAGGCTACGTCCACACGTATACGTTTTCGTAGCGTTTTCATATTGTTCTCCGTCCTCAAGGGAATAGGAAACAATGGTCTACTTACCTGAAACAATATGAAAACTCTATATACGAAAACGTATACGTGTGGACGTAGCCTAATACTCCAAGTATTTTATTATCAATTCAATTATTATTATAATCACAGGAGAGAAGCTTTAGCTCATTAATACAAATTACCCAATTTCGGTTGTTTCCTCAGCACGGTGCAAAAACCATTTTACAGGTATCCTGTAGTTTTTGTAATTAGATGATCAATAATTTGGTTGACAATTGCATATATGCAATAGCTCTCTGAAATTAGTCGTTGTCATATTTTTTTGGGATTACGGTTTCGTCGTTTTGAGGTCTATTTGGAGTTCTCAGTAGGGGGACAAGCTGGACCCATAGAAAAAGCGAAATAAACCTGCAATCAATTATATATAATAACAGCAATAACAAAACTATATGTTTTAAGGTGCTGATTGAATTTTCTTTTATTTAGTATATACTCATTTTTTTTGAAAAATGAAAAAATCTCTGCTATTATCATATAATCCTGTACTTACAGTACCCATGATTTAATAGAGACTAAATTCATTAATATGAACAATCTTTTTCCAGACAAACCTATTATTGATAGACAGAATTCGCCAATTGATGTTCCTGCTCGGAAAGGCGATCAAGTAAAGTTGAAATGTGTCGCTCGTGGAAATCCAACTCCTTCTTTTGAATGGAAAAGGGATTATCGAGATCGTCTTGGATTTAAGTCAACTTATACCATAAACTCAATAAAAGAGAGTGAATTTGGAAGATACACATGTGCGGTTAGCAATGCTATAGGGACGACTATACACACTGTAAACGTCTTTGAAGTGGGTAGGTATATACGCTATAGGATATACGCTATTTTTCATTTTATTATATAGCCGCGGATGCGCAGGATACGAAGAAACTCGATCCCTTTTCCTGGAACAGTCAGTGATTAGCACTAAGGAATAGACAGTTCAATTCATATGAATTAAACAGCTTTTTTTCTTTCGAAATTTTTTTCACTAAAATCCCTAAAACATGCAGTTTAACCACGTAAAATGCCAGATATTACTAAGCAGTTCTATACTTGCCAACTGTTGGGAGACGCGTATACTGTATATACTTCGGTTGATCCAAACTCCATGTTTCACCCCCACAAAAGGTATCAATGTTTTATCGCCTTTACTATATAGTGCTTATTTTCAAGCATTGTCATAACATTATATTTCATAAACAACTGTAAATTTTATTTACTATATAGAAAAGAGAAAATTGGTATAATTGTGAAATTTCTATAGATAAGAATTTGTTTTGAAACTATATTTATATCCATTTTTGAATAGATGTCACGTTTATGATTGATCACAAATATAATCGCATGCAAATACACTGTACTGTATGTAAAAAGTTTTTGTTCTGTTCAGAAGATTCAGTAGCGTTACATGACATGTCCTCGTCTAAATGTTTTGGCTAAATCATATATAGTAACTGTATCAGTTCCATTATTAAGTAACCCAGTTCCCTGTCACTAACCAGCTTTAGTTCAAATTTCACGCGGCTTTCTTTGTTATTCATAAGTCTTCATCTCCCATACAAATTGAATTGAATTGGTCATTACAAATGCACGGTCTTTATTTGTATAAGCCCAGGGAAGTATACAGACAAAGACAAAACCTTGTGAAATTTGAACTAAGTACGCGCCTCGAGAAGTATTGCTTTTATATTAGAACCTAGTCTTACGCAATGACTTTTCTTGTTAGAGAAACCTATGGTGACAGAATTACAAGTTACCCGTATTACGGCCAGATCAGCCCATGTTACTTGGAAACAAAGCAGAAATACGATATTTCCTATTACGCACCAGGTGTTGTCATATGGACTGGAGGATAGCAAAACAATGAAAAAGATAAGAATACCTGGAGAGCAGCATAAACATTCCTACAAAATCAAGGATCTCTTGCCTTATTCATATTACGTAGTTCGTGTGGAAGCCTGGAATAAACACATTGCAAGTGATCAGAAGGAAAAAAGATTCCAAACTGATACTGCGCGTAAGTATATCGAAAATTTACTGCACAAAAGCGTAAATACGGAATACTTAACGAGCGTTAACGCTAATTATATAGAGAATAACTACACCTTCTGTTCTTTCGAAGTTAAATAATCATTCATGTTTCA
This sequence comes from Paragorgia papillata, assembly GCA_035771165.1. Classification (NCBI taxonomy): domain Eukaryota; kingdom Metazoa; phylum Cnidaria; class Anthozoa; order Scleralcyonacea; family Coralliidae; genus Paragorgia; species Paragorgia papillata. The sequence continues at coordinate 3,659,251 of JAWNZC010000348.1, forward strand.
GCTAAACTGACGCAATAAAAAGCGTACACTCTCCGATCACAGTTTTTTTTGCAAATGTTAAGGAAAGGTATATGTATTTTTGTCTAACGACAGCACGCATCTAAAGAGACCGTTTTCTTTTTAGCACCTACCATCAGCGTATTAAATAAATTATATTCCATTAAATAACATTTCTACTATAAAAACCTAAAATAATTTATCTACATTCCACAATCCTCACATTAAGACAAAATATGGAAAATTCTGCGTGGTGCCTGTTGTATAGCTAGTGATGAGAAACGTCTTAACATCCGCCATGTTTTGATATTTTTATTCTCATGAAAATCTACTTCTTAATTTTATTTAACTTTACGTATATTTTTAAATTTGTGCCTAGGTCCTGGAGAACCTGGACCACCACAAATGCAGATTGTCAGTTTCACATCTGTTCAAATCAATTGGACACCTCCTAAGAAAACAAATGGTGAATTGACCGGTTATATGTTACAATATAGCATATATAATGACTCGTCGACTTCGAAAGATTTTAAAACAAGCGGAGTGAAGACCTTGGCTGTTCTAAAAGACTTGAAACACGCAAAGACATATAAATTCAGAGTCAAGGCAGCTACAAAGTCTGGGTACGGAAATTTTAGCGAATATGTTTTATTCACGATATCAACATCAGGTAAGTCGTAGTAGAATTGTTTTTTTTCAATAGAAGTTTCTTATACATTGTACGATGATTTTGTTGGCCGCAAGTCTTCCAAATTTGTTACCTAGTGTAAAACTTCTTCATTGTCTAACTAACCTGGAAATGTGTCATAAATAATTATCTATACGAGCAACAAAGCGCAATAAATGCAAACACAATTTAGATTCTATTTTAGAATTATTTTCAGAAAAACATAAAGAAATTTATAATTTTTTTTAAAGAGAAAGAAAGAAACCATGAAAATATTATATAATTTTCTTTTCAAAATTGATTGGGTGAAAAAAGCTTAGAAATTATTTTATATGCATCTAAATTGACCTATATAAACTGGTCGAACAAGCCAATTTATAACATGAAATTTTATCGTCAGTCCTTCATGATGAGAGCAATCAATTCAAGACTCTGATTAATCAACAAGAGAAATATTGACGTGAATAACTACTTAATAACCGAGAGTGAGGTCTTTACGGTAAAATATTAAACCGAGGTCTTGCTGTATTGACCGAGCGATAGCGAGGTTAATACGCTCAAAAGACCGAGGTTTAATATTTTACCGTAAAGACCGAACGGTCGAGGTTATTAAGTAGTTTATTATATGGCACTTTTTATTTCAAAATCAATCTTGTATTTCTTGGTCTTCGCTTCCTTTAACTTCGTCAAAACACCGAACTAGCGTTATTTTCTTCTGTTTCTTTTCTCGTCTGGATAATAGAATTTACTTTTATAATGTTCATCGTCGTCTATTTCATCTATTTTCGCCGTTTTTCGGCAATAAAAGTTTCTTATTAGGATTTTTTGTTTGTTTCCAATCGTAGGGCATTAACAATTTTCATAATGCCCGTGGGCATTACGGAGAAATCTCGCCCCGTCCGCAACCAATCACAGCGCGTGATTTTACCGGAAGTAATCCGTGCCATATAATAAATATAATTATTACACGTCAATATTTCTGTTGTAAAGTATAGACAGTCCAAGGTTTTCCGGAATGAAGAAATTTTGTTCTAGTAAGTTCAGAAATTCTAATGTGCAAATGTAAAACCTATGAATTATCAGGACTGACACTGAGATTATTCATTGGACTAAAATGAAGCACATATGTAGACTGTAAAACTTTCTAAAGAAAAAATGTAATTTTTCAAAGTTTTTTTTTTCTTTTAAGCTACCTAATTAAAATTTTTGTATCACTATACTTCCCCAGTGTGGCGTTTTCCGTACATCAGATTTATGTGGCAAGGTATAAAATTCCCTCATCTCAACCTTAGTGGTACTTTTTGATGTTTTTTCTTTATTCTCTCTTTTTTATTGTTTTTTTTTAACAACAACAATATCCGACAATTTAAGAAAATAAAGAATAAAATATAATCCGAAAATAGTCATCTTTGACTTGATATTCAAGTTAAAAACAAGACGATATGAGAGATAATATTTCGACTCTATTGCAAAGTCATTATCATGCAAACCAATAATTTGGTACACCAAATGGTTTGATACTGACTTTGCAATAGAGCTCATATTGTCATATCTTGTTTTTAACTTGAATATCAAGTCACAAGATGACTATTTTCGGATTATGTTTTATTCTTTATTCAACAACGATAGCAGTTTTTGTTTGGCAAGCTAACTTTAAAAAATCTTGTTGTATATACCTGCATATTTGGTTTTATGTTATTTCACTCTTTCGTTACTTTTTCCCCGCTAAAGAGCCATCAATACCTCGAGATCCAAAAGCATCTCAACCGTCTTTAAACGTCTACCTGCTTGAATGGAAAGGACCATTGAAGACGTTAGGAAAGGTAGTTAAGATCTTGGTGTCGTTGGAATGGAAAATGAAACATACGGGCGCTTATGGAAACGAAGACAGGGAAATTATTGTGGACAATCGTGCTCGCTCCCGATTGCGCAGAGATACAAGTTTTGATTGGAAAGTCGAACTGAAGCAACTTTCACCTGTTCGAAAACTGCAGCTTAAAGATTTATTTCCCAACACAGTCTATAGCATTTCAGTAAAAGAAGGAATGAAAGTTAAAAATGGTATCTACTGGAGTGCAAAAACCCAGTCAGTGGGTATAGAGACCCCGGCAGGAGGTATGTGAAAAAAGTATAAGAAAAAAGCAGAAATACATGAAAGTAAAGAAAACAAATTTTAAAAATATCTTGAAATCTGAGTTGGAGTACTGGAATGGAGTGGAATTGAATGGAATGAGATGGGATAAAATAGAATGGAATGGGATTGGATGAAATGGGATGGAATAGTATGGGACAAACAAAACGGAACGTTTACTTTGATACTGATTATATTAAATTAATAAATGATAATATGTTACATATAACACTTATTTTTCACTTAATAAAAATCGCTGCGTACAATTTATATGCCAATAAGTCTTTGGGTACGGCCTTTCGCTTCGAAAAGATATTCATACCTTACTATCAACATATACATATATTACACTAATACGATTCAAAGCAAAGTGCGAAGTTTTCAGTTTTTAACATTTTCTAATAGTTTATCAGAGTGTATTTAAGTGCTTTCAACTCTCAAATGTTTTACTTTTTTATGGTTTTAGTTCCTAGTAAACCAATGGATCTTACTGTTGATATGCAATCGGAAACAAGTTTTTCACTGACATGGAAGCGGCCGGTTTATTCTGGAGGCAAATTAAAGACATACACAATATTCTATCGAACCGGCACAGGTCGTTGGGAAGTGAAGAAGCTGAGTACCGATCTTAAGAACAAGACATTTGGGATGACAGTGGATGGAGTAATTGCTAACGCAAAATATGAAGTGAAGGTTGGCATAAAAAATTGTTGTTGTTAGCAGTCAGTAAAATGAGCAATAAAAATATAATAAAAAATTCTTATTTTGAATGACAATTATTTGCAACTGAACATATATATGCTGTGTGAAAAATATCAAAAAACATCTTACGCAAATACATGGCATGTTATCTAAGACGAACTGGTGCAAAAGTTGAAGTTTTCTTTTCGAATACATTTATGAGAAGGTGTGTTCAAAAAAGTGATTTCAAACTGGTTGTGCGTTTTCTGAACGTTTAAAGATAAAGCTCTCAAGTCTCAATTAAGGTTACAAACCAAATAATAATATGGATAATAATAAACGTTTTCTTGCACTATCATAATACATGTACAATAAACCATACAAAACGGTATTAAACCATGTTTTAAAAAAACAGCATTTGCTAATCAAAAAGAAATTAAAAAAAATATTGAAGGATAAATTGAAGAGACTATACGCAGTAGCTACGATGGTCATATCGGAGCGTAGCTCTTAATACAAAATATACATAGGTAGATAAACAGATAGCCTTTATTTTGACACGATAAATGTTTAAGCTACAAGCTTGTGGGGTCATGACAACAACAATAGACTCTTTCTTTCTAAATTAGTTTTTCCACTTGTTTTGGCATTTGAAACATTTTCTAATCTATGTGACTTATAATGACTTATGATGTATTTAACGTCGTAAGCACAGGATGTGGTCGCCCAATCATCCGAGCCAGGGGCTCATGTTAAAAGTGCACGACATAAGCGAAGACCTAACGTATTAATTTTACGGAGGGAGGAAAACCGCAGAACCCTGCGAAAAACCCTCGAAGCACAGGAGAGACCAACTAAACTCTACTCACATGAAATTCAGGTTCGAGAACGGGGTTATTCCCAGACGGTCACCCATCCAAGTACTAACCCCGTCCAACTGGGCTTAACTACAGCGACGAGAGGAAAAAAACTAATAGCATTGCCATTGGCACTTTAACAGAAATAGACTATTACTTAAATCTTAACTAAAATAAAAAGAATTAAATGCTAATTAAATTATAAAAAATTTCCTTTAATAATTTAATACAGGTGCAAGCAAATGGACACAAACCTGGACTGTTTAGCAATACAGTAGAATTTATGCAAGGTAAAAACTGATTAAATTTTACATTCTTTGGTTCTTAAATAAAATAGAAATAAACAACAACGACAATGACGACGACAACCACGAATAATACATAAGTCTTCTGATCATCATATATGTATCTGTTGAAAAACTTTTAGATGCCAGAAATTCCTTATTTTTTTTTAAAATCTTATTGAAACATTGTCATCTTTTAAGTTTGGAACTTGCACATACGGGTCAAAAATTGTTATTCTGCTCAAATCATAGTCCCTAGAAATAAATTGTCTGGAAACGTGGCCAAAGTATTTGTTCTAAATTTTTGTTCACGTTTGTGCACTTTCACGCTTGCTGAACACATTGTATTTTTGCATTTTGATGATTTTAAAATGCAAAAAGCTTCACTTTAAGGTACTTTGCGTCGGCAAAAGTTGGTTAACAATCGTATCAAATAGGATAACATCGTACGCAACAATTTTGCTACAACTGAGTAACATTTTTCGTTGAAAATTGTATTTTGTAACATCGCTTTAATTAAAAGCTTTATTGGCATTTGACAATGGTGCAATTTAAATTTCAACCATGATGTGCAATATGTACACGAGTTCAAATTATTATTATCTGCATTCAAAATATGTGCTCAATCTATGCACCAACAAGATATTTAAAATTTACGTGATCTTGTGACTGTAATTTAACTATATAGTGGAAAACTATACGTGATTACCACTTACCAGCAAATAATTTTCGACATTAAAGTCGTCGTCTTGTGGTTAAAATATAGTTGGTCTATAATATTAGTATATACATATTGTATTCTCTTATATATTGCATTGACGTATGTCAATATCAGTTTATCATCCAGAAAACGACTAAATTTCAGAAATTCTTACCTGTTTTATTTAACTTGCATTTTGTAGGCAGTAAAATTTTAAAAGTGAACATTGATGCCTATTCCGAAAGCAGTTTTACAGTAACTTGGACGAAGCCTAGCAATCCTACAATAAAAATAACAAAGTATACAATCTACTATCGACAAGTAAATGGAAAATGGATGTCCAAAGAAGTAACGTCTGGGTTGAATAATAACACCTTGTCGGTAAAAGTCAATGGACTTACGGCTGGTGCACTATATGAGGTCAAGGTAAAGACATTAAATTCACGTAAATCTACTGTTAACGGCATAATATGGAAAAGGGTTAGAGAAATATTAAAGTGCATATAAACCCTCCACAGTTTTTAGTTCCCTGTTTAGAGGGCGGAAAAACAGTTGTAAAGTTATTTTACAGTTTTTGATTTGGTTGTTTTGTTTCCGAGATATATCTCTTTGAACATTGGCAAAAAGTCCTATTCGCTGGAAATTGCCGCAAATGCTATTTGGTCAATATTGGGACTGGTAACTACTGATGTGACGTCATTTCCTCATTAATACCATTGTCAACAATGGAATTAACACCATTGTTAATGAGGAAATGACGTCACATCAAGTAGTTCCAGTGCCAATATTGACCAAATAGCATTTGCGGCAATTTCCAGCGAATAGGACTTTTTGCCAATGTTCAAAGACAAAGAGATATATCTCGGAAACAAAACCAAATTAAAAACTGTAAAATAACTTTACAACTGTTTTTCCGCCCTCTAAACAGGGAACTAAAAACTGTGGAGGGTTTATATGCACTTTAACGTCTAGAAATATAAAAAAAACCCAAGATTAACCCAAAATTAACCCAAGCATAATGTAAAAAAATGCCGTCACAGAAATACATCAAAAGTATTTGACATAATAACTGATTTTCGACTGGATATTGCAGAGAAAGACCTATTAACGCAATACCTCCCCCCCGTGAACAGTTCCTTTGTAAATAGTTATTATGGGCCGACAATAGAAAACTTTTCATAACTCTATACCACCTCTATCAGAAAGCTGCAATTGCTATTCACAATTGTGAAGTAGCATTCGAGATTACCAATTTACTCTTACGAAAAAGAAAACACAGACTCAGGAACTACGGTGTGTTTACTCAGCATTGTCGTCTATTTTGAAACCACATAGACAAATATTCAAAGTTTTATTTTCAAAGATAATTGCATACGAAAGTCGTATATTAAATGTGTATGAGCGCCGCTGAGTAGCATGACTGCATGCTACAGTTGATGGGTTTCAGGGTTTGGTGTTCATTTTTAATTTGAACTATAACACCGAAATTTATTTTGTTTTATGCAATCTATTCAGTTGCAGGCTCGTTCTAGTCATCATGTTTACCTCAGTGAGAAACTCGAAATACGTTCAGGTACGTTGCTGTTCTTTTGTATGGTCCAAATTGTTTTAACCGATAATTTAAAACTTATAACCGTTTACCAATTTTGTCTAAAGCCTGGTTTCATATAGCCGTAAGAGCCGGCGGCATGGCTGCGGCAAGGGGCGATGGTCCAATCATAGACAGTGTTGAATTAGCCAGCAATAAAGAGCTCTATGCGATTGGACCATTGCCCCTTGCCGCATCTATGCCGCCGACTCTTACGGCTATATGGAAACCAGGCTTAACAGAAGATCAACGGTTAGCATAATTGCATAATTTCGACTATACTAGAAACACGACAACTTCTCACGTTCGTTGTTTACGTGTTTATTCAGAACAGTGCATTTTGTAGGATCGTAGTTTGCATGGCGCTAATGTGTTATCGTGACATCGTTAAACTTTGGGGCAATAATATGTAATTAAAAAAATATTGCAACGATTGGAATGAGTGCTGTATGTTCTTCCAATGAGCGTCCTTCTTTCGAATTAGCGGACGCTTTTGAATGCAATTTTGTAAATACATAAACACCACCAAACAAACACCTCATTCAAAGAAGTACTGTATCTTCTGATTTGTTTTTATTAAGTAAACCGATCGTCACAGTCGTTATAGTTCTTGTTTTTAATAAAGTTCTCTTGTCATAAGCACCCCTTTCCAAATGAACGCCCCTATTTTAGGTCCTAAGCCCACCGGGGAAGGGATTATGTATTATGGTATGTACAAATATAGAAATAATCACAACTGTATCACGACTTTAACTCTAGATCACGTTAAATTCTGAACAATAGAGATACTTTCTTCGTTTTCTGCATTCAAATTACTACAGTTTGAAGATAATTGCTTGTTCACTTCGCGTTGATTGTATTGAGGCTAGGGAATAAACCGAAAAGCAAATGGAATAAAATTTAAACATATACAAAAAATCACAGCAAAATTTTGTTAGCATAGTTTTTCAACTCGCATGGAAGTGGACAGCTCCACGCAGGTTGAACTTAGCACCATAGCCAGTTTTGTCAGTGTAGCGCTTTGCGTCGTGGCTCGGAGATATATAAATATGTCATTTCTCAATGATATTAAAGTGCCTATGAAATGAAAAATGGAGTTATAAATAAACCCTCTTATTTGAAAATAGTTTTGGGATTATAAAGATTGGCGTTGATAATTCTTTCGTATCTCGCTTCGTTCTTGAGATATTGAAATTTGTTTGATATGGAAATTTAACCTCTTGACGTCACACGTGCATAATGACCTACTGAACAAATTATATATCTTTGCAATTATCAAACAAAATCACTTGAAATATTGCATGCTTAGTGTTATAAGAGACACGCATGTACAGGATCAGTGGCGTGGTGGCAAGTTTCAGGCTGGGGCGGCCAGATTAGCTTTGGCGCCCCCCCCCCCCCTCCCAAAAAAAACCCACAAAACAAATTAAAAAAAGACATTACTGTATTTGAAAAATGATCACTTTTTTTTAGTAAATTGTTATTCTTCATTATTTTACATGTAAGAGTTCTTTCAAATAAGACAAACTTAATTTTCGCTTCATAGGCACTTTAATGATTTCTATCGCATAATTTGGAAAGAGGGTTTATTTATAATAATAATAATAATAACATGTATTTATACCGCGCAAATTCAACTTTAAGGTTTTCAAATGCGCCTTACAATAATTTTTGACATGGCCGAGTCGGAGGCATATTAAAGGCGCTCAGGCAGCCGCCATACGACACATATCGGCCCACGAATTACAGCTAAGATCTAGGTGTTGGTTTTGCGGAGGGAGGAAAACCGGAGAACCCGGCGAAAAACCCTCGAAGCACAGGAGAGACCAACTAAACTCTACTCACATGAGTCTCAAGCTCGAGAACAGGGTTATTCCCAGACGGTCACCCATCCAAGTACTAACCCCGTCCAATCGGGCTTAACTATTGGTGAGAGGCAGCGCCCTAACAGCACACGCCAACCGTGCTCCCCACAATATTTATATATTATGGTTGTTTTTGCTTTTTGCATACGGGTCATTAGTCGTGTGAAGAATATGATAACACGTTATACACTATTGAAACAATATAATGCAATCTTGTACATCAGTGTAATTTTAAGTGATTTTAAGATTATAGATACGATACAAAAAAGGGTATTGGAACATTCTTAATACATTTGATTTTATATACACTGTAGCGATGTTTTTATTTATTAATTTATTTATTTGTTGTCTTTTTTTGTTCTTGTATTTTACCAGCAACAACACAAGGAAGGAAAAGCGAAGGAAATGATTACGTGCCCATGTTTGGAGGAATTATCGCAGGTGTTCTAATATTTGCTTTCGTCATCATTGTCGTGGCAATGTTTGTACGATACAACTACAGGTAAACTTTGCATGTTCTGTTTTTTTAACACCAGTTTCCTCATCATTAATTTATATCTATCATTCATGCATTATCAGGAATATAAGAAAGAACTGTTTAGATGGTTAATAATATACACGTGCTACCAAAGTACAAGTTGGCCAACAAGACTGTGTATACAGAACTGAAGTTTATTGGGATTGAAAAGTTAAAAAATCCCAGAGTATGGAAAAACGTCTACAACTCCAAGGGCACGAAACCATGACCCTCTAAAGTAAACTCTGTGACCTTCCATACAAAATGATTCTGAAATCAATAATATGCCAAATATAGAGTTTAAGGATTTGAAATTATTTTCATGGAAAATACTGTCTATTTTGCACCATATATACTTGTTTTAAAATATTAATAATATATAACGCGGTACGTCAAGTTTTTCTTATGGCCTTTTTTTAACCGGGCCGTTTCTAACGGACAGCTGATAGTTTTATTCTAGCTATAAATACCAGCCCATGTTATCATAAAATAGGGAATCTCTGTTAGATTTATTATTGTTACATTTTGATTTTTGAAACAAACTGGATTCAAGCTATAAATTTATCCACTCTCTTTTCGATAATATAACAAAAAAACGTTGCTTATATTTTTTAACTTTTCTGTATGGCGATTTTGTATAAAAAGATGGGTGCTAAAGTTGTACCCCAATGTATACTCCTCATGTACTCCCAACGTACCTATAGTAATGTAAATTTTTGGCACATGTACATCTTCTCGACTTTGCAATGTTTGTTTTATTTAATTAGAAAACGACAAAGAAGTCAACGGCGGTCAACAGCTCAACCACATCCTACTCCTGGCGTTCTTATCACGCGAGAGAATGGACTCACACACATGTCGTCTCCATCAGAGCATCTCAGTAGCGACTCTCCTGGCAGTGAAAAATACCTGAGACCTGAAAGAAAAGGAAACTCAGTCCAAGGTGTATATCATTATGATTTTGTCGTTTGTGGATTTAACAGAATGGATTCGAGATAGCGTTTTGTGCTGTCATAGCAATTTCAGCTTTGAGCAAGAGATTATGACAGAATCTCATTTGAGCAACGCCAAAGTATAACATTGTCTAACGTCTTATGTTATTTTCTCTTTACCGAGTCATGCACTATGTGACACTGTTTTAGATATGTTAGTTTGTACTCTTAATATGTATCCATATATGTTTGTAAATATCCGTTGTTGTTTTATTTTCCATTGAAACGTTTGGCGGACATTGTCTTGGCCTATAAGAAAACTTGGCATGGATTAAATGAATAGTTGAATTAGTGTCAATTATACATTGTTTTGACTTTTGAGCTTGTATCTAAAGCAACAAAACAGCTGAAAGCGTGGCTAGAAATGATGTTAAATTAAGACCAGTAACATCCATTAATAAAAATTTGCATGCTTTTAATCATTATTAGTTTTATTTTGTTCACTGTAACCGTCACGAGAAATGCCTATTTAATAGAAATACTTAGATTGAAATAAATATGACGTGTTTACCCTTCGCACATGTATAGCAATTATAATAATCAATAGGAAACATAATTTAACCTTAGCCTTAACATTGACATTGACATTGAGAAAAAGCTAAGAATAGAAATTCTAATAAATATCGGTTCAAATGTTTTGAGTCATCCTTTGGGTATCTGACATTAAACTTTTATAACCTATTTTGACTTACCTAATAATTTTATTGATTTTTATTATATTTTATTGCGCAATAGTTTGGTGTCTCATAACTTTTTTGAATATTTTGGCTGAGGCTAACTCAAATATATTAAAATTGCTGGTACTTCTTAGAACAATATATCCTTTCAAAAAGAGATTCTTTAAATCATTCTTACACTATCGTTTCAAAATACTATAGGGTCACAAATAGAAGTTATTAGTGCAACAATTTATTGGATAATATTAAAAAACACAATTTGGAAGACGCTTGATAAAAAATAGCTTAGATACACAAAACGCTACTCAGATCCACTTCTCGGCTTAAAGCTACCCGTTAAGTTTTAATTCGTCGTAATATAAGAATATACAAGATTGGAAAGAGCTAAAATATCGTATGAACTCGTTCCGTCTATTATGTTCTTCCATATTTCATTTAGTCAATTGCTAGATAATTTAATTCAGTTTGGTCTCAAACTTAAAGAAAGAAATCAAAGAAAGTGACAACGTAGAAAAAATAAATTATTCTGCCCATTTCTTTTTTTTGAACAGGGATAACCGCCAAAAATGCCAGTCATACTTAGATAAAAAAAATCTTCATTAAAAATTTATGCTAATTAAAATTGATAATCGCGTTACCTAATTTAAAACCGAAATGAAAGCAATTGATGAGCAGACAATATTGTTCAGAAAACACTAAAACAGATGGTTTGTTTTCACAAGTTATTGGGAAGTGCACTATGCTAACTTGAAACCATCTGCCTATGGCCAGATCAATAAATCCAAATCGCTTCTTCTTCAAATTGAAAAGGCTGTCTTCTAAAGACTGTCGTAAAAATATAATTGAAGTTCGGTCTTTATGAACAAAAATTTAGCTGTTTACTTGTATTAATAATTGTAAATTAAATTAGATAAGTTCCGACTTGGTTTACCTACATATAAAGCGAATTTGCAACGTAATGTAATGTAAAACATAAACATATAAAGCATATAAATATTCAACCGAGATATTTTATAATAATTAAAACAGTGTGAGAGATATAGTTGTTAGGTTGATATCATTCCATTTTGAGATATTTCTTTTTCATTGTTTTAAAAAGTACTCTTATTACAACCAAGTGTATATTTTACCACTAGATAATGTCATCATGAATGACCTTGCAAACACCTTGTCTCTCCACGATAATGCGGTTATTTAAATGACGTTTTTTTACTTACTATTAAGTGCCCCTCGCTGTTAGCATGGCATATGAGAATATCAATTCAAATTTCGGTAAATTATTACTAACCATAAACTGCGTGTGATCAATATTGTAAATAATTAACTATTTTCCCCAAATTTTAGTGCCCTTGAAATTACTTGGAGGAGAAAGAAAGGCAATTCCTACTTCTGATCTTTTTGAATACTGCAAAGAGCATCGCAAAGAAGGAAATAAGGGTTTCTCCGAAGAATTTAAGGTAATTTTGATTATAATTCAAAATGTTGTACAAAAATAAATATACATGTTTTGGTCATTCTGAATAGTGTACCGGACTCTTTATTTATTAACGAGAAATAATCTTGACAATTACGTGGTATCTTGATTTGGGAAAAGTGGTGTTAGGGCAGAAAAGCTGCGCAACTTATTAATAATAGATTAAAAAGAAAATAATAAAAGTAATTATTTCCCATTGATAGTAATTATCAAATTTGTTTTTGTAAATTTGTAGTTTCCAAAATTTATGTTACTTTCTCTGATTTTTTATGTCACACTTATGTTACTCGGAGAAATATAACGACACCACTACAACAACACGTTTATTCTTTTTACATTTTTACTTTTAATTTTAGTCAATTGAATCTGGTGTTAACTATCCATATGAAGAATGTAAAAAAGTTGTAAATAAATCTAAAAATCGATACGCCAATATCGTGACATGTAAGTAACAAGCATGAAGGATGGCTTAGTTTAGTAATTTTTCGTAGTTTGGTTATGAATTTCTCAATATTAAACATGCACTGAAATAAATTTTGGGAATTTAACACGTTAATCTAGGCTACTGAAGCTCACATGACAGACCAATATTTAACGAGAACGAATTGTCTAATTGTTTAGTATAAAGCAACTAGGCGGACAAACTATTATTTTAAAGTAACTGAAATTATTTTGCATCTAAAACTTGTCTCTTTCACTACTAGTGGTATATCATCAATAGACTGTGAGGCCAATCAGAATGCAGCATTTGTAATAGTCCACTAGTTGCATGGCTTAGGCCTAGGTCAAACGTCGCTCTTCTCATGCACCGAACCTAATGCAAATCAGCATGAACAAAGGATTTAGCTTATTATCATTAGGTTCGGCGCATGAGAAGAGCGACGTTTGACCTAGGCCTTATACTATTTGATATACGAAGCGCTTCGCTTGAAAAGTCAGGATTTTTAAAATACTAAAAATCTCGGCAGTCCATCACTATTTTTCTCTTTGTTATATCCAAAATACTGCGTATAAACGTGCAGAAATCTACATTTTTAAACATATATATATCAATAAATTGAAATCATAACATACTCATCACCATTTTTTTTTACTTAGATGATCATACTCGTGTCTGCCTTTCTAATCTTGGTGATCCTGGATCAGATTACATCAATGCAAATTACGTTGACGTAAGTTACGATCTAATAGTATGATCTTTTGTTTATATATACGAGTTATACATTTAAAATTCGTTACACTATAATCCCCACCAAATTATCCTTAAATTGTGATATAATTAGTACCTAGTAAAAGAAATTAGACTATCCACGTTCTTAAATAGGTTCTGAAAATTGCCCGTTGCTGCGCAGAACAAAGATTTAATATGGCTGTGGTCCACTGCTTCTGTGCCAATAACGTATAATTTGTCTATTTATAGGACTACATAGATCATGCTCTGTAATTGTCTTTTTTATTTACACAACAGGTCGTTTGTGTCAACAATAAAGCTAATAGAGTAGAAAATTCAACTGATTGTACCAAATAAAATTCTGCTTCAATTTTACAAATTAAGCTACAACAGCTTGTTATCTAGGGAACATTTTAGCCAACAAGTTTATAATCCACTAATACTGTCTTCTTTATTTAAAATTTAATGCTTTCTTTTTTAAACTAGGGGTACAATTGTCCTGAAAAATTTATAGCAACTCAAGGTAAAATTAAATTAACTTATAGCAAAGTTCCATACGTTATTGATTAAATTAAACTTTTTGTTGAAAAATATCTGCTGTACAAATAGCTTTTATGTAAAATGAACAAAGGATTATATATTATAATTTAGCTTCGTAAACTAGTACGATTATTTACATATAATTGTTAAAATTAATTATAAATTATAAAATTAGATTGAGTTCATACAGAACAAATGAATCCAGTTTATACCTTTACTTATCGGTAATCGTAAATAAAAATTATACTATTATCCAAATTATTTTTTATAAAAGTTCTTTCCCTATCTCTTTTACAAGTTTACTCAGATAACTAGTTTATTTTTGCATACTCCCTTATAAAAATTCCACATGTCATGTTCCAAAATCACAAGCGAAAGGAGCAAAAAACTTACAACATGCCTCACGGCCACATGTGATTTTGGAACATGACATGTGGAATTTTTATAAGGGCTTCTTCATTCCTTCTTTCTCATCAATCGATCTGTGAATTCCACTTTTTCACCCTTAAGCCCTTTTCGCCTCCTGAAAGTAATTAAGGCCCGGGGAAAAAATGCACTTTTAGGTCCCATGAAAAGTTATTGTGAAACCACTACTGGCTAAGTATATGGCTGTTCTATTCACATCTTTAGCCTTCTGAAATTGGCCATCATGGAAATCATTCCTAAACCTTCTTTTTAATAGATACATGTATCGATACTTTTTAAAACCTAAAAACCTCCTTTGGTTCACAAATCTGTCCATGCATGTTGTCCATATGAAATTTCTATCTATACATACTTTGGCTAACTGGAACAGCATCAGATTCTTTACAATACTCATCAGTTGTCAGATTTCAAATTTGTTTAAGAGCTATATCGAGAAAGAGCTGTAATAATAGTTTGGGTAACAGAAAGTATTATGTAATTTACGATTTTGATTCCAAGGATATTGTTTATCTTATTAATTGTAAGTGTAAGAAGTGTTCTAAGCAGTATGTATAAAACTAAAATATTTATCTTTGTACGTTGTACTTATATACTTAAAATTAATATATTTAATAGGCCCAGTTTCAGCAACATTTAGTGACTTTTGGAGGATGATATGGGAGCAAAATTGTGCAGCAATTGTCATGGTAACTAACCTTATGGAGAAAGGAAAGGTAACTAAAGTTTCTTTAAAATATAACAGATAATTCTTTATAATGTTTATTCGAATTATATCGCCTCGATTCAAGCTAAATGTATATACCTGCCGTTAGAAAGCGACAATTTCAAAGTTTATCCTGTTACCATTTACAGGTAAAATGTCAAAAATATTGGCCAGTAACAGAGGCAGAGCTCTTTGGATCACTTACAGTAAATCCTGTCGAAGAATGGGAGCTTACTGATTATACCATAAGGAAATTTCAATTGCAGCAGGTAATGGCACTAAATTTTGTTTTGTTGATCTTTTTTGTTATTTAGGAAGCGATAATTTGTGGAAACAATAAGTTTATATTTATTAGCAAATAAAAATAAACAAGACGCCTGGGTCAGGCGTTCCTCCGCAGAGGCTCTATACCGCGCGAGCAAAGCTAGGAGTGGGCCGAGAAAGATCAGATCGAAGGCTGAATGTGGTGCATACTTCACATTGGTGAACATATTTACGATCAAAACAGTTGTCAGCTACATCTGATCACTGTTAAATTACAAAGTCAGCCAGTCACTTTCAAAATCTACTAACAACGTGAAAGAACATCTTGATCAAAAGGCAAAGCTGTTCAACTTTTTGTCCAACTCCAAAAGCGAAAGGAGCAAAAAACTTACAACATGCCTCACGGCCTCACTCCATCACACGGCAAACAACTCACCGAAAATAAAATTTGCAAAAATGCAAAATCATGACACCCAAAAAAATAAATAAAAGGGGAAAAAACAAAAACGAGCCGAAACCTAGACTCGGCCTTATTAATTATGTTCAATGACATTATGTTATGCATTTATTTTACGCTCTAAAGAAGACTTTCCTCGGGATTTCTATACCTAGTTACATACCCGATTAATTTTGTTATATTTTAACTTCCATTTTGATTTTAATTATACGTTTCAGATCTAGTTTAAAAACATACTGTACAATACTTGTTTTAAGAAGATTTAAGACTGAACACAGCTTAAACTATAGTCAATGCTTTGCTGTACATTTTATTTTTTATTTAGACATCTTTAGATTACAGTAGATAGACACCTGCAAATATAGTAGTTGGCGAAGTTTGTTTATATTAACAATGTGATAACCAACTATACTAATCTACGAGTCAAATCCAACTGCGATCATCCCCCCCCCCCCCCCCCCCCGAGCAAACCCCGGGCATTTGACCCAAGGTGAGCTCCGTATAGGCGGGAATTTGACGCAAAGCAATCCCACCCGGTCGGGCATTTGACTATTGAAAAAACTTGGTCAGCATTTGTAAGTTAAACAATCTCCTCCAGCCATCTCTTCAGGCTGACGTGGAATATCGACAGAAAAGATCATGCAACATTTGAAAATGCCGTTGTTTAAAGTCTGGGATGGAAAGAAGGACGTTGAAACTTCATGGTAGTGAATTTTTTGTTGTCTATGAATAAAATATTTCAAACAAAATCTTTTAATAGAGCCTTGACAGTCCCAGACGGTGGGGCATTTGACTGTGTTTTCGGTCCGCATAGTGGGGAATTTGACCAAAATTTTTCGGAAAAGTCAAATTCCCGGGGGTTTGCACGGGGGGGGGATGATCGCAGTTGGAATTGACTCATACATAACGTTTTCTTTTTAGAACAACAATTCTGAACTAGTAAGAGATGTTACTCAGTTTCATTATACAGCGTGGCCAGATCATGGTGTTCCTACGCATCCATCACGCCTTTTAGCATTTATAAAGCGTGTTCAGCATTATATTAGAGTTTCTACAGGAAAGATTGTTGTTCACTGCAGGTGAGATACAGCATGGAAACATTGTCGTTTTTTGTCAATATTTTTATAATTACCATGTTATGTATAGTCAGGATGTGAGCTTGAGGTCGGATAGATTGCAAAATTAATAAATGTTTCATACGTATTAGTGCTGGAGTTGGAAGGACTGGGACGTTTATTGCCTTAGATACCTTGCTGCATCAAATGAAAGCTGAAAGTATCGTTGACGTCAGTGGCTTCGTGTCCAACATGCGTACACAGAGAAACTCGATGGTTCAAACGGAGGTAACATTCGTTTTAAGCATTTTACGATTTACAACTTCCTATTGTTAAATTCAATTAAATTTATGTTGTTTATCTCAATTACCTCTTTGAACACTGAGTACTAAGCTTTTTACATGGAGTCAAAGGGTCAAACATAAAGAATGAGGTAGCTGAGGTATAGCTCGTGTAAGGCAATTATACAAACTAGCACATAACAATTACCAAAATAATGTTCTACAGTGCATGTTCTACACCATACATATTGATTATACTTCAACTTTAGAGACAAGACCAGACTATGCCAGACCTGACCAGACAACACAACACAACACAACACAAGTCAACACAACACAACACAACACAACACAACACAACACAACACAACACAACACAACACAACACAACACAACGCAACACAACGCAACGCAACGCGACACGACACAACACACATACAACACACACACAACACATGCACACAACGCAACACACGAAACGAGACGAGACAAAACAAAACAAAACAAAACAAAACAAAACAAAACAAGACAAAACAAAATAATTGAAACCGAACTTGGCAAAACTTGTGGAAGTCAATGAATTCGTAAATGTACAATTTTTAGGCGCAGTACAGCTTTATATACGAAGCTATTCTTGAAGCCAGTACATGTGAAGGTACAGAAATTGCGGTTCCTGACTTTGAAGAGAAACTGAACTTACTCGAGCAAATAGATTCGGAAGACGAAGAATGTTTGCTTGCTAAAGAATTTCAGGTATAACTACGTCTTTTTTAACAGACTGTCATGCGACAATTAAATGCTTTCAATACTGATTTTTTTTTTAACTGTATGGCTCTCATTTTTATCCATTCTGATAGAATATAAATGCTGTATCTATTGTTGAGAAAGAAACTTGTGTAAATGCCTTGATGCCAGAAAATCAACGGAAAAATCGATGTAGTTCAATCTTACCATGTACGTCCACACAAATAATTATATTGTATAACGTTAATATTGTTTTACATCATATTACTATTCAACTATTTTCTCTGGCATGCGACTTTTATGTTTTATGTATTTTACTGTGGCTAACGCCAGACGATCCACGCAGTAACGTGGGAAGATCCATATATTTCAGAATCATGCATTCTCAAAACATTTTTTATGATTTTCTTATACTGCCAATGTCAACGAAAAAGGGTTGACTGCAGCGGAATTTTAACTAACATCTTCCGGACTTCGATCCGCTCCTCGTAACAGTGTCTCATGCACTTGGGCTCGATAGGTCATAAGGTAGAGCTGCCAGCTGGAATTTGCGAAGGCACAGTCCGCTTGAGTCAACAAATTTTCCTCTTGACTGGCAGTTTGGCAGTATAAAAAAATCATTAAATTTCCTTTTAATGCACATACGTTAGTACTGAAGGATCTTAACACACTTAAAAGTTTTGCGCCTTCAACAAAATTTGTTTGCAACAAGCATGTGTACAAGTTTTAACAATGACGTTATTTAAAAAAATTGTTATAAATTTTGTAAACCCATTCTCGTTCCCAAGGTTACTCGATGAAGAGTTCTAACAAAAATTTCGACTTTGTTTTTCTAGTTCTGAGATTTTCAAATTTAATTTGTTTTTTCGCTAATTATTCCAGGAATAATTCACAATTCATGAAATATAAGCATAAACCTTTTTTTATGTTGAAGATGATTATAACAGAGTTAAACTGTGGCCATATCCAAATGAAAGAGGATCAGATTATATCAATGCATCATTTGTAGATGTAAGTTGATAGATATTATATGGTTTAATATTCACTCGTGATGTAAGTTTATATAGACATGGTTAAATATTCATTTGTTTGTTTGTTTGTTTGTTTGTTTGTTTGTTTGTTTGTTTGTTTGTTTGTTTGTTTGTTTGTTTGTTTGTTTGTTTGTTTGTTTGTTTGTTTGTTTGTTTGTTCTTTCGTTCGTCCGTCCGTCCGTCCATTCGTTCATTTATTTAACAGTGCTAATTAAACAACAACGTGACTTCTGTGTGCATTTTTATTTGTTGTTGACCGTGATCTATTAAAGGACACACACAGAGATGGCGTCAAACACGTCAGCTCACGTCAGAAGACAGCTAATCCCCGAAAAACTTAAACTGCTATTTTACAGAACGATTTGAATGAGCTCTCTGACTGTGAGTCTGTGACAGAATGACCACCGTCACCCTTGCCGCATTCATTTATACCATTGCCTCAGGGAGGAATTTTGTTTTGATAAGCCAATAAGGGGGAATCTTTAGATAAGGTTTAGGTTGGGCTTTATCTTTTTTCGGCGTGTTTTTACGCACTTTACTTATCTGGCTTTTGCATCTGACCTTGTTCACATGTCACACAAACTACACTTAATGATCGCTTTCAGGCAGGAGATACATTATCTCTTACTCCCTAACATTAACCTAAATTTATTAATAATAAATTTCTAATTAATGAACACGGTCGTATTTTAATGATACAAACTGAGACAGAGGCATTGGTTATAAAGATTTTCTAAAGGATAAAGGGATAAAGGACTGGGGGCTAATCATCCTTACTTGCAGCCAGTGGCTGAATTGCGAAGGACGCAGATCAACGTGGCCGTGTCGAGCATACCAAAGGCTCTCCAAGCAGCCGCCAACGACACAGTTCAGACCACGGATCACAGCTAAGATGTTGGTGTTGATTTTATGGAGGGAGGAAAACCGGAGAACCCGGCGAAAAACCATCGAAGCACATGGAGAGATCAACTACAACTCTACTCGCATGAGTCCAAGCCCGACAACGGGGTCATTCCCAAGCGGTCACCCATCCAAGTACTAACCCCGTCTAACCGGGCTTAACTTTTTGGTGAGAGGCAGCGCGCTAACAGCACACGCCACCCGTGCTTCCCAATATATGTCGTAACATATAGGTAATCGAACAGTATTTCCACAAGCGACATTTTGAACTTTGTAAGATTGTTCATCTGGCCTAAATGGCATATCGCCTAAACCGGTGATCAATGAAAATATGAATATAAAAACATTTATACTCCTTTCATTTTAAATAATAGCACTTTTCACTTTAAACGAATAATAGTTTTTTAAGAAATTAGCATCTTTTTTCTATTTCTTGTTGTTTTAGGGTTACAGAAATCGTGAAATATTCATCACTACCCAAGCTCCATTAAAAGAATCTTTAGAGGATTTTTGGCGAATGACTTGGGAATACGAATGCTATGTTTTGATAATGCTTACAAATCATGTTGAAGATCATCAGGTAATGACGGCGCAAACGAATTCTGCGAATTGTCATATAATTATAGCAAAACAGTATATGCATATGTGACTCTTTTTTGGCACAACTATACAAAAAGACATTTCCAAAAAAAAAGAACGTAGCATATCGTTATTATGCAATCACTTAAACTCATTAACAATTATTTACCTAATTATAAATCTGAAAACTGGAAAATCAGCTTTAGCTGTTTTGAATTTTAAACTGATATACTGTGTTTGTATTTTTTATATATATTCAGTGCCCACACTATTGGCCCTCAGAGGGAGAAGAGTATGTAGTGTTTGGCTTACTAATGATAGAAGTTGAATCTAAGCAGGAATTGGATTCGTATATCAAGAGAACTTTAAAATGTACAAATACAAAGGTAATTTATGACTGGTTATTTTTACTACTTAATATAGGAACATGTCACAATGCATGACGTCTGTCATCTTAATATTCTACTTGTACTTTCACTTCCATTTCAGCATTTCTACTTCCATTTCTATTTCCACTTGACTTCTACTTTTACTTCCCCTTCATTATACAGTGTAATTTTCCTCGGCGCATGCTGAGTCAAAAAAGTGTGTGTGTGTGTGGGGGGGGGGGGGGGGGGGGGGGGGGGGGGAGGGGGGAGGCAGGGGCATTTTTTGACATCCTGTGTATATACAGAACTCGTGACTAAAATTCTTATCAACAGCTTCCGTAGGTCAGTTGTCAGATCACTGCATGCACTAGAATGAAATGGTCGCGGGTTGATTTCTGGCCGGCAACTGATCCCGGTTTGGTATTAAAATTATTTATATTCTTACATGCTAAGTCAGTCAAGGCCTTTTTGATACTGGTACAAGTGACAGATCATCTTAAATATAGGCAATGCATGGCTATGAAACACAAATTTTAATAGTAGTGTCTTGAATGTTCAATAATTTATAAGAATACTGAAAGAAATAAAAGTCAGGCGAGCCTGCGTGCAGACGCTTCGCATCGAGAAACAATTAAGTTCGAGCATTTTCAATGATTGCATCGGTCAACCGCACTGTCGTGCTAATAAATAAAGCCGTCCTGGACACGCAGTTTAAAAAACAACAACTGCATGAATAAGCGCCAAATATTATTTATAATTAACAATCTTTTATACAAAGAGTATTCAGTGATCAATCATTAGGTATATAACAACTCCGTGGGTTAGTAATTAGTAGTGCAATTATGATAACTTAAAACATGCATTATTTTCGTATGCCGTATTTTCTTGGTTAAGCCATAATATTTAATTTTTTTAAACATTTCAATCTTTTTAGAGTGGAGAAATCCGTAAAATCTATCATCTTCATTATACAGCATGGACAGAACTCAACGTTCCTGCTAGTCCATCGTCTGTGCTAAGTTTTATACAAGATATCTTAAAATTAGAACAGCAGACAGGAAATGGCTTAACTCTAGTGAACTGCAGGTATGTAGTCTTGGCTTGTGGCACTATGTTAAAATATTTTATTATTCGTAGAAATGTCATTGGTATAATTGTTAAAAACTTATATCTAAACAAAGTCAGTTGTATAACAAAACTTGCAACATATGTTTCTCTAAAACGACAAACGCAAATTATCATTACATTTGGCACATCTATCACTTTCGTTTCACCATCAGTGAGGAAGGTTTAAATGTTTTAAAATACAGTAGCCAGTACCTTTGTTATGATATTAAAGGAAAAGGTGAATAGTTAGCAGCTAGAACCATCTGAAGTAGTCAAACGTCTCACCTCTAGGATTGAGCGCATTGAAAAGTTGAGGTTTTCCCGAAGTGTCTGCTTTTTCCGCTTTTTGCAAATTATAAATGGTCTCTATGGTGAATAATGATGTCAACAAAATAACGAATCTTCATCAATAGTTTTAATAGTTTAATTCTTTAACACCAAAGGACGCCATTCCCAAAAATATTTAAAACTGCACCAGAAAAAATACAATGTTGCCCTGATACGTCTCAACAATATGCAACCAGTTAGTGCATTATAAACATCCCTATAATTAGTATTTCTCGCATTTGACGGCATGGGGAGAATCGAAGTAGAATTTACGTTTTGTATGAATAACAAGACTTTTATGTTCTTCTAGCGATGGCAGTGGTAGGACTGGTACCATTATCACAATCTACATTGCTTTGGAACGTTTGAAATTGGAAAGTATAATTGATGTATTTAGTATTGTTCGTAATCTTAGAACTCAAAGAGTTGGAATGGTGGAAAGCATTGTAAGTAAAAATTAATTACTTTTTAATAAGCTTTAAATTTTCTTATTCCAAAGATACTTCGTTGGGCACATGAAAGGAACACGTGTTCAGTACGTGTTTTACAAAGTAAATTAACATGTGTTTACTAATAAGCACATAGCAAAAAATTCTTACTTGTGATTGAGAAGAGTACGGCAATTTCTAGTTAATTCAGTTGAAAGTTAAAATGCTGTCATGAAATTTCAGGGTTACTGTGGCGACAAAAATACCACGATTCTTGCATGCATGAGCCCGCAATACAATAGAATGAAAAGTGTGCGTTATCTACATCAAGACCCTGTTGCAGTCTGATGCTCTTATAATACATCGCAATGCCAAGTTTAAAACCATGACAAGATTATTTTGTTAAACTTTCTGGAACACGGTCCCCATGTTTTGACACCTGGCCCGTTTAAATTATTCTCAAATTACACCCATCCCTATACAGCTGCCTATAATTGTAGCAAACAAAAAGTTTGTGTTTATTATTAAAACAACAAGCGTCTTTTTCACACACTGATCCACACACTGAACCTGATGAAGATTTGTTTTTCTTAAATTCTGGTTTACTCAACCGACCATCAATTAATAAAACAATTATAATAGAAAATTGCAATAAAAGGATTCCAGGAAGAATACTCTACTGCGTAGAACGTTCGTTCCTTCTGATATTTAGTTAGTTTTTCCGGCCTTTTTTTTAACCGGAATGTTAAATGTCTAAAAGGAAATAAAAAACCGTACTTTAAATCAAAGATTATCACAAATGATTTTTTCGTAAACATGCATATTGGTTTTAAAGAAAGAATAATAACGGCAACTAAGAATGCCCCATCAACAACAATAACTAATTTTATTCCGCACCCATCCCTGGCGAGCCCTATACGTCTAAAAATGAGACATTTTGTATTCTAGTACGAAATATTCAACTGATTCTAATATCTAATGTTCAGTTGCTATTTTATTTATAGGAGCAGTACAGATTTTGTTATCACACATTGCTACAGTACGTCAAGTCATCAAATAATCAGTCATACCAATAATTTAAGGTATATCTTTGAGTGCATGGAGAAAAACGTCAACAACATGGCTATCTTCGAGTGAACATACTTTCTGGACGTTGGCTGGTCCACTATACAATGAGTATGCTCCTATTGGACTTCGCCAAGACTAAAGCACAGAATAGAAATACAACCAGAAGTCCAACTCGCGTCGGAACCTTTGAAGTTTATGTCCTCGCGCATGTCGCCTCGCGCATCTTGATTCCTCGCCATCCTACGCCATCCTACGCAATCCTGGCAAGTTCCCCCGGCAGTTTGGACCTTCAAAAGAAGGTTACAACTGCCGGGGGAACTTGCCAGGATTGCGTAGGATGGCGTAGGACATTGCGTAGGATCGCGTAGGATGGAGTTGGATGGCGTAAAATATCGCGCCTGCGCATTGAAGAAATGCGGACAAGTTGTCACTCGAGTTGGACTTCTGGTTGTTTTTCTATTCTGTGACTAAAGCGAGGAATCAAATGTGTTTCCTGTGGCAAGCATATTGCTATCATAACTTTCGTAACTAATAGCGCTCAAAATCATCTAAATGGTTATATTAGCTTGACCACGGCAAGAAAGAAATTATGCCGATCCAGACTAGAATAAATTGGACGACAATCTAATACAACAAGAACTGGTAAAAAAAGAACGCACTGCTTTTATAATTCTAATCCTGCCACTAATTAATCTGGACCATGATCAAGTTCAATACACGAAGAGATCGAATTTAATTGACGGTACCGAAAAAGATGGCGGCGGTACATTTAACCACTATGCTTTGCGACCTCAAATCAGCTCAAATAACAATTAAACATTGTTTATCATGCTAAGATGGATTAAGTGTGCAAGAACTTCATTCTTACCAAAGTTGATGGTTTAAAACCGTATCTTCCAATAATTCTGCAAGAAACAATATTTACTGCATACAAAGGATTGTGGTTAAATGTACAAGTCGCCATCTTTTTCGGTACGGTCAATTCCTGAACAATAGTTTATTTTGTATTATATTATACAATGGCTACACTAACAGACAATTCATGATTGCTGGTTTGTGTAGCTTAGTGTATTTGTAAAGTTAATCACTCAGCTTGTGTGTACTATTGTATGTACTATTTACAAAATGAATATATTTTATTTTTACACGGATATATATTTTGTAACGACTTATAAAACGCGTATTTAGTTAGCTAGGAATACATCTGCTCAACCCTCGACTGAAATAAGATTTAATAACTAAACTAGTGGTGTAGTCCTAGAACATTAACGGGGGCTCACTGGAAAAAATCTAGAGTTCCTGAAATGCCATTTCCTGCATTTTAAGCCCGGCATACACTAGAAAAAATTTCCGAAACAAGTCACCGAAACACGGTTTTAGAACAAACGTTTCCAGTGTATGTTGAAAAGTTTCCAAAACTTTGTTTCAGAAACGAAGTTTCCCTGATTAGAACACTGTTCTATTTTTTGAAACAAGTTTCGGAAACTTTTTCGAAAATGTGTTTCGGAAACTTGTTTCAGTGTATGCTGGGCTTTAGCGTTAGATTTTACAGATTTCTGAAGGTTAATATATATAAAACTACTAAAACAATTTTTGATGAAAATGACTGAATGTCTCTACTTAAATTCCACTCTATTTACAGTCATTTGCAATATACTTTTCACCAAAATGTTTGGAAGTTCGTTCCGAAGTTTGCAAGTTCATTGGGAAGTTCGTAGTTCGTTTTGAACTACGCATTTGATTGGCTGCTAGGAACCAAGCAGCTAATCAAATGCGTAGTTCAAAACAAACCTACTACGTAACGAATCTGCAAACGTCCGAATGAACTTCCAAACATTTTGGTGAAAAGTATGTAATATGTTGCAAATATATGACTGTAAACGTTGTAATTTGTTTAAAAAAAACCCATCAAATGGGGTAAGTCCCACCCGAATTAAACAACAAAGAGGGCGGCGCCGCAGCCCTTCTGAGTCTCCCTTCCCACTACACCAATGATATCACGCAATTACCGAATGTGGGAGGCTGGCTATCAGATTAGAGATGTGCAAATCCGATCCGAATTGTTCGGATTCGAAGCAATAATATTCATTTCGGTTCGGATTGGATTGGAAAAGTTGTTTGGCCATCGGATCGGATCACGATTACCAAATTTGAAATTTAAAAAAATTAAAAAATCACTCCTATTTTCTGTTAACGGCAGATTGAGTGTTGAGAAGACATTGTAAAGTCCTTTATAATTTAAGTAGAAACGAACAATGTTTCGGAATTGTGCTTCACACATGTTTCATATTGTTTGGACTTTGGATTGACATTATATCAAAGACCAATTATTTAACTACGTTTACTGCGGATTCAGGTTGAGTGTTTAATGACGTTACCTTCGTGTGGTCGTTGCAACAAATGAACAGATCTGTTGTCAAGTGCCAAATGACTTGTTGCAAGGATGGTAAGGCGTGGTTGTGGGAAAATCACTTTTTCACTGTATCTATTGTTCGCGTTTGATTGTCGTTCGCAACGGTTTGCAATTGTGGCAAAATATGAATAATCTTATTAAAATCCAGTTTGACTGTAAATATTATTCCAAAAGCAGAGTCGCGCTGATGTTTATTGGTAACAATGAGTTATTGTCTTTGTCGTATGATGGATTTTACTGTTAAAAGAATATTATTAATATTATTAAGAATATTATATATTGATATACTTCCCAGGAAATTAAATGCCTGTTGCTGGATTATACCGTCAGCAATAATTTTGTTTATGATCAACAGTCTCAGATCGTGAGACAAAATGATCGACGTGATTGAAAGCGCATTTTCTTGAATATGTTGTCGGATTATTTCGGATCGGATTCGGATTTCAAGCATTAACAAATTGTCGGATTGTAACCGTCCAATCCGATCTGACGCACACCTCTACTATCAATTGCCAAATTGATAAAGGTGAGCATAAATAAATTTGATAAATATATATAAACGTGACAAACAGCCAGTGGTTATAGATCAGGGCCGTAGGAAGATCTTTCAGGTTAGGGGGGCCGAGCGCCGAAGGCGCGAGAACCCTCTAGGGGGGTCCGGGGGCATGGTCCCCCGGATATTATTTCTAACTCTCTGAAACGCGTTTTCCTCCATTTTGGGGTCGGTTTTACGACAAAATATTATGATCATAAACAACATAATTTTAGTTTACCTTTACTTCCTTCCAGGAGAAAGAAGAATTTTTATGAAAGGACATCATATAGCGAGAACACCGGGAAGCGCGCAAGCTTTATATATATTAAAGCATTGGTGATGCATAATATTTCCAATGACTGCGAGGTTCTTTGGCGCTTTCGCATCAGTAGCTTTAACTGTTATCTTGGTTAACTTACCAACTTCAGTCTCTGTATCTTGCGAGTCTTGCTGTGGAGCCGCGACAAAGAAAGATTGAATCTTCCTCTGCGCCATATACGTCGGCGCTAACTGGTAGCCGAAAAAACTCGTGCTTTCACATCTAATTTTTAGGGGGGCTCAGCCCCCTCCTTCTGGCGATTAGGGGGGCGCTAGCCATCCTTGCCCCCCTGGTTCCTACGGCCATGGGTTAGAGTTGTTTCCAGTGCGTTTGAAAATTGCAGTTTTTCAATACTCGAGCAAGAGAAATATAATAATCTCATAGAAAAGAAGGAACTGAACACGCATAAGAGATTCAAATACGAATACTGCAATTTTTAATGCTTGCTTCAATTGGTGGTATATAATATCTTCGGTTGTCATGCAAAGTTAGTTGAGTATGAATTTTAAATATTCTACTTGAATTATTAAAACTACATTTCAATTTGTTTCCACAGCAATTCAGGCTATTCACATTTCCCAAGCCTAAAAAACCTGAATACAAGATCGCGAAGGGTTAACCTTTTCCCCGTAATTATTCTAATTTATGCTGCTTCAATTCAACAAAAGTTCATGTCACTTGAAACAATAATATTTCGACTTGGACGATTTTGTAAATAACTGATTGTATTTGTTTCTTAAAATATAATACTAAAACAGTTTACACTCTTAATTTACAATTCACAACTATTTGTTGAAAAGATACATGCGTATATGCCTTCAATTGCACAATTTTGACGACATATATATGGAAAATATTTTGAAATGCAACTGTGACACTGTCGGGGGTAGTTGAGGTTCGATGATCACAACTAACAACTTTATTTCCTGATTCATGTTGGTTTCGTTTAGTAAAACCTTTAAGCGAGATTGAGAAAGAAGATTCGACAGGTAAGCTGCATGAACGTATATCTTATTTGTTTTTTATATAACCCTGTCAGGAATAGTGATCAGCAACAAATATATATTTCAAGTTTAATTAATGGTTATTTAGAGTGTATTGTATCGTAGTGTATTACTAAAAAAGTGTTTTAAAATTAAATGTCAACAGGGATTTCCCTACAATCGTTATTCTAGCTTGTTTAGATATTTCATGCATAGAATAGTAAACGTATTATATTCGGCTATCAAAGTATTTCAATATCAATATCTGACATCTCTTGTTTGGCATGTATATTTTATCGATGACCTGTACCGAAAGGTTTAGCAGCGCTACTCAATCGACTATATATATTAAATATACAATATATTGCAATTAAAGAGGTTATTAAAGCTTTATTAGTGTTCAGTCACTCGATATTTATATAGTTGAAATTTGAAGTCTTTATTTCTATTAAAATGCTTTCTATAACAAATTTTGATAAATTCAGTAGAGTAATAATTAGATCACTGTCTGTGGCTTCAAGAGCTGAAGGTATATGTAGCTAGTCCAGGTTAACTTGTTAAGCATTTGTACATTTAGTTGGTCTGGTTGTACAAATTTCAATTGGGAGTTATCGCTGCTTACTTTGAAAGAAAATGTGATAGAAGAGTTTCTTGCGTTATATAATTTATTCAAGTAATATTTAACTAGAAAAATCTGCAGAAGAATTTGACATATCTGCATTAATTACTATTCATTGTGAAGAATTAGATGTAGGGTATTTAAATGAATATTTTTTCATGATACATATAGGCACGTTGAAACTTATCACAAGTTAGACAGTATATAATAACTGAATTTGCCCAAATAGTTACAAACAAAAGGCCGTGAAGATAAATTATTTATAAGAGTGGTCGCAATTCGTCATGGTGGACTATAAGTATAAGTATACCTGAATCAACGAAATAATTCGGGCAATTTGTAATAATAACATCTAATATTATAGCTGAATAGTTCGTTGTCTGATTATCTGATTGCACCCGAGTCATTGGTTAAAAATATTACCAATAAAAGATTATTTTGGTCATAATGAGCATTTAAATCACCAATTATCAACATATAGGTGCATGTATATGAATTTTGTCTAATTATGTCTAGTAATTATTTTGAAATGAATCCGAAAAAGCTCGGATGAGTTTACGAAACGATTACATGAAGCGGGGTAAGCCGGGATGAGTTTTGAACTGATTGATGTGGATGATTTCAGGGCGAAATTCGCAATTATCAAGTAAATAAGGGCAAAGTTACGTTAGTTTTACTTCCGTTTTACACTATATACATATAATTAGTCTATTATTTATTTTGTAAGCCCATCGTTAATAAAAAGATTGTTATAGTCCACAAAAGCGTCTTCACGAAACACACGAACAACGTTTTGATGTTATATTTCAGTTCCTTTCAGCACTATTTATTCACACAGTCAAGTAAACGAACGCGTATCGAAGCGAGTTCAACAGTTTTTCAGCCCGGTTTGCAGGGATGAAAACGATTACATGGACATTTTCATCCCGGTTAACATGGCTAGCCCGGTTGCGACAACCGGGATCCCGGCAAACCGGGCTAGCCCGCTTGGGCTAGCCCGCTTGCCATGTAATCGAAATGTTAAAAAATCATGCGTTTTATATATAAAGCGGGCTAGCCCTGTTAACCGCGAGCTATGGGCCAGCCCGGTCCATGTTATCGCCCACTTAAATAGTAAATAGGAATTAACAGAAAAGTATTGGAGTAAACTGTGAAAAGTATTAATAAATATAGGCGCTATGAGTTGTTCAATCGACGGTCAGATTTACTGAAATGTCAACCATCTTCAGAATATGTATCTGCATTTTGGTCACTCACTCACTGGGACAACCAAACCATATTTAGTAAAACCTTCTATTTGGCGAATTTGTAACATCAAGACTGCGTACTAGTATTTTCTCATCCGAACTTAATACGACTATCATTCTCACGAGCGAATTTAAATAACTTCACATTAAACTTTGTCGGATCCTCATTGATGTAATAATTGGTATACCTTTTAAGATTTTCCTTTTCATTGCAGATTTATACGTTTACTATTCTATACATGAAATATCTAGACAAGAGTAACGATTGTAGGGAAATCCCTGTTGACATATTCTCCCGCGATGAGCTTATCTCTTGGAGAAAATATAATAATCAAATATGTTTAAATAAAAAAGGTTATTTACATTACACATATATAAACCGTCCCTTGTAATCTTGTTTTAATTAAGACCCCGTTTACACGGTACCGGACGAATTCGGAACCGTTCTCGAATTTAATAGTACGGTTCCGCCTGTTTACACAGAAGAAAAATTTGGAACCGTTCTCGAATTAGTACGGTTCCGCCAGTTTACACGGCGAAGTAGGACAAATTCGAGACAGGTGTCCCAGTTAATTTGGACCCCCCTAAATTTGGACCCCTGGCCGTTGGCGGATTTGGACCCCCCCTCCAAAAGTTAAATATATGTAGTGTGAACACAATAATATAAACGATATTCATAATAGCGAACAGTCTGAAGTTTTTTTGTCACTTTATATTAGTGATAAAGAACACAAACCGTAAAATAGAAACCACTCAAGAGTTAGTAAAAGCGATCTCCACACTCTCCATAGCACGGTGGAGAACGCTGGTGATTTATACGATCGAGCTAACAGCGTATAGAATAAATAAGATATACGTCAGTTGCAATGGATATACCAGGCGGGAAACGTAATTTAAAAATCAAAATCAATGCCTTCAAGTACGGTGCGCTCTAACTAATTTTGTATATACATTTTTTAGCGATGTTTCAGTTATCCTTGTAGTTGTATACATATTTTCCATTTGGTAACTTTCTAGTTTTATTGAAGTACTTACTCAGTTTAATAACAGTGTTAAGATTTTTGAATTTAGATAATGTTACTGGCAAATGGCAATAGAATTTTATTTGATGCATGTACGTCAACGAATTGTATTTGTTTCTTAAAATATAATACTAAAACAGTTTACACTCTTAATTTACAATTCACATCTATTTGTTGAAAAGATACATGCGTAATTGCGCAATTTTGACAATATATATATGGAAAATATTTTGAAATGCAACTGTGACACTGTCGGGGGTAGTTGAGGTTCGATGATCACAACTAACAACTTTATTTCCTGATTCATGTTGGTTTCGTTTAGTAAAACCTTTAAGCGAGATTGAGAAAGAAGATTCGACAGGTAAGCTGCATGAACGTATATCATATTTGTTTTTGATATAACCCTGTTAGGAATAGTGATCAGCATTCAGCAACAAATATATATTTCAAGTTTAATTAATGGTTATTTAGAGTGTATTGTATCGTAGTGTATTACTAAAAAAGTGTTTTAAAATTAAATGTCAACAGGGATTTCCCTACAATCGTTATTCTTGTTTAGATATTTCATGCATAGAATAGTAAACGTATTATATTCGGCTACAGTCAAAGTATTTCAATATCAATATCTGACATCTCTTGTTTGGCATGTATATTTTATCGATCACCTGTACCGAAAGGTTAGCAGCGCTACTCAATCGACTATATATATTAAATATACAATATATTGCAATTAAAGAAGTTATTAAAGCTTTATTAGTGTTCAGTCACTCGATATTTATATAGTTGAAATTTGAAGTCTTTATTTCTATAAAAATGCTTTCTATAACAAATTTTGATAAATTCAGTAGAGTAATAATTAGATCACTGTGTCTGTGGCTTCAAGAGCTGAAGGTCTGAAGGTACATGTAGCTATATAGTCCAGGTTAAGTTGTTAAGCATTTGTACATTTAGTTGGTCTGGTTGTACAAATTTCAATTGGGAGTTATTGCTGCTTACTTTGAAAGAAAATGTGATAGAAGAGTTTCTTGCGTTATATAATTTATTCAAGTAATATTTAACTAGAAAAATCTGCAGAAGAATTTGACATATCTGCATTAATTACTATTCATTGTGAAGAATTAGATGTAGGGTATTTAAATGAATATTTTTACATGATACATATAGGCACGTTGAAACTTATCACAAGTTAGACAGTATATAATAACTGAATTTGCCCAAATAGTTACAAACAAAAGGCCGTGAAGATAAATTATTTATAAGAGTGGTCGCAATTCGTCATGGTGGACTATATAAGTATAAGTATACCTGAATCAACGAAATAATTCGGGCAATTTGTAATAATAACATCTAATATTATAGCTGAATAGTTCGTTGTCTGATTATCTGATTGCACCCGAGTCATTGGTTAAAAATATTACCAATAAAAGATTATTTTGGTCATATAATGAGCATTTAAATCACCAATTATCAACATATAGGTGCATGTATATGAATTTTGTCTAATTATGTCTAGTAATTATTTTGAAATGAATCCGAAAAAGCTCGGATGTGTTTACGAAACGATTACATGAAGCGGGGTATTAGCCGGGATGAGTTTTGAACTGATTGATGTGGATGATTTCAGGCCGAAATTCGCAATTATCAAGTAAATAAGGGCAAGGTTACGTTAGTTTTACTTCCGTTTTACACTATATACATATAATTAGTCTATTATTTATTTTGTAAGCCCATCGTTAATAAAAAGATTGTTATAGTCCACAAAAGCGTCTTCACGAAACACACGAACAACGTTTTGATGTTATATTTCAGTTCCTTTCAGCGCTATTTATTCACACAGTCAAGTAAACGAACGCGTATCGAAGCGAGTTCAACAGTTTTTCAGCCCGGTTTGCAGGGATGAAAACGATTACATGGACATTTTCATCCCGGTTAACATGGCTAGCCCGGTTGCGACAACCGGGATCCCGGCAAACCGGGCTAGCCCGCTTGCGCTAGCCCGCTTGCCATGTAATCGAAATGTTAAAAAAACATGCGTTTTATATATAAAGCGGGCTAGCCCTGTTACCGCGAGCTATATGGGCCAGCCCGGTCCATGTTATCGCCCACTTAAATAGTAAATAGGAATTAACAGAAAAGTATTGGAGTAAACTGTGAAAAGTATTAATAAATATAGGCGCTATGAGTTGTTCAATCGACGGTCAGATTTACTGAAATGTCAACCATCTTCAGAATATGTATCTGCATTTTGGTCACTCACTCATTGGGACAACCAAATCATATTTAGTAAAACCTTCTATTTGGCGAATTTGTAACATCAAGACTGCGTACTAGTATTTTCCCATCCGAACTTAATACGACTATCATTCTCACGAGCGAATTTAAATAACTTCACATTAAACTTTGTCGGATCCTCATTGATGTAATAATTGGTATACCTTTTAAGATTTTCCTTTTCATTGCAGATTTATACGTTTACTATTCTATACATGAAATATCTAGACAAGAGTAACGATTGTAGGGAAATCCCTGTTGACATATTCTCCCGCGATGAGCTTATCTCTTGGAGAAAATATAATAATCAAATATGTTTAAATAAAAAAGGTTATTTACATTACACATATATAAACCGTCCCTTGTAATCTTGTTTTAATTAAGACCCCGTTTACACGGTACCGGACGAATTCGGAACCGTTCTCGAATTTAATAGTACGGTTCCGCCTGTTTACACAGAAGAAAAATTCGGAACCGTTCTCGAATTAGTACGGTTCCGCCAGTTTACACGGCGAAGTAGGACAAATTCGAGACAGGTGTCCCAGTTAATTTGGACCCCCCTAAATTTGGACCCCTGGCCGTTGGCGGATTTGGACCCCCCCTCCAAAAGTTAAATATATGTAGTGTGAACACAATAATATAAACGATATTCATAATAGCGAACAGTCTGAAGTTTTTTTGTCACTTTATATTAGTGATAAAGAACACAAACCGTAAAATAGAAACCACTCAAGAGTTAGTAAAAGCGATCTCCACACTCTCCATAGCACGGTGGAGAACGCTGGTGATTTATACGATCGAGCTAACAGCGTATAGAATAAATAAGATATACGTCAGTTGCAATGGATATACCAGGCGGGAAACGTAATTTAAAAATCAAAATCAATGCCTTCAAGTACGGTGCGCTCTAACTAATTTTGTATATACATTTTTTAGCGATGTTTCAGTTATCCTTGTAGTTGTATACATATTTTCCATTTGGTAACTTTCTAGTTTTATTGAAGTACTTACTCAGTTTAATAACAGTGTTAAGATTTTTGAATTTAGATAATGTTACTGGCAAATGGCAATAGAATTTTATTTGATGCATGTACGTCAACGAATTGTATTTGTTTCTTAAAATATAATACTAAAACAGTTTACACTCTTAATTTACAATTCACATCTATTTGTTGAAAAGATACATGCGTAATTGCGCAATTTTGACAATATATATATGGAAAATATTTTGAAATGCAACTGTGACACTGTCGGGGGTAGTTGAGGTTCGATGATCACAACTAACAACTTTATTTCCTGATTCATGTTGGTTTCGTTTAGTAAAACCTTTAAGCGAGATTGAGAAAGAAGATTCGACAGGTAAGCTGCATGAACGTATATCATATTTGTTTTTGATATAACCCTGTTAGGAATAGTGATCAGCATTCAGCAACAAATATATATTTCAAGTTTAATTAATGGTTATTTAGAGTGTATTGTATCGTAGTGTATTACTAAAAAAGTGTTTTAAAATTAAATGTCAACAGGGATTTCCCTACAATCGTTATTCTTGTTTAGATATTTCATGCATAGAATAGTAAACGTATTATATTCGGCTACAGTCAAAGTATTTCAATATCAATATCTGACATCTCTTGTTTGGCATGTATATTTTATCGATCACCTGTACCGAAAGGTTAGCAGCGCTACTCAATCGACTATATATATTAAATATACAATATATTGCAATTAAAGAAGTTATTAAAGCTTTATTAGTGTTCAGTCACTCGATATTTATATAGTTGAAATTTGAAGTCTTTATTTCTATAAAAATGCTTTCTATAACAAATTTTGATAAATTCAGTAGAGTAATAATTAGATCACTGTGTCTGTGGCTTCAAGAGCTGAAGGTCTGAAGGTACATGTAGCTATATAGTCCAGGTTAAGTTGTTAAGCATTTGTACATTTAGTTGGTCTGGTTGTACAAATTTCAATTGGGAGTTATTGCTGCTTACTTTGAAAGAAAATGTGATAGAAGAGTTTCTTGCGTTATATAATTTATTCAAGTAATATTTAACTAGAAAAATCTGCAGAAGAATTTGACATATCTGCATTAATTACTATTCATTGTGAAGAATTAGATGTAGGGTATTTAAATGAATATTTTTACATGATACATATAGGCACGTTGAAACTTATCACAAGTTAGACAGTATATAATAACTGAATTTGCCCAAATAGTTACAAACAAAAGGCCGTGAAGATAAATTATTTATAAGAGTGGTCGCAATTCGTCATGGTGGACTATATAAGTATAAGTATACCTGAATCAACGAAATAATTCGGGCAATTTGTAATAATAACATCTAATATTATAGCTGAATAGTTCGTTGTCTGATTATCTGATTGCACCCGAGTCATTGGTTAAAAATATTACCAATAAAAGATTATTTTGGTCATATAATGAGCATTTAAATCACCA
Source organism: Paragorgia papillata (assembly GCA_035771165.1). Classification (NCBI taxonomy): domain Eukaryota; kingdom Metazoa; phylum Cnidaria; class Anthozoa; order Scleralcyonacea; family Coralliidae; genus Paragorgia; species Paragorgia papillata. Next base: position 3,695,000 of record JAWNZC010000348.1, read on the forward strand.
ATTATCAACATATAGGTGCATGTATATGAATTTTGTCTAATTATGTCTAGTAATTATTTTGAAATGAATCCGAAAAAGCTCGGATGTGTTTACGAAACGATTACATGAAGCGGGGTATTAGCCGGGATGAGTTTTGAACTGATTGATGTGGATGATTTCAGGCCGAAATTCGCAATTATCAAGTAAATAAGGGCAAGGTTACGTTAGTTTTACTTCCGTTTTACACTATATACATATAATTAGTCTATTATTTATTTTGTAAGCCCATCGTTAATAAAAAGATTGTTATAGTCCACAAAAGCGTCTTCACGAAACACACGAACAACGTTTTGATGTTATATTTCAGTTCCTTTCAGCACTATTTATTCACACAGTCAAGTAAACGAACGCGTATCGAAGCGAGTTCAACAGTTTTTCAGCCCGGTTTGCAGGGATGAAAACGATTACATGGACATTTTCATCCCGGTTAACATGGCTAGCCCGGTTGCGACAACCGGGATCCCGGCAAACCGGGCTAGCCCGCTTGCGCTAGCCCGTTTGCCATGTAATCGAAATGTTAAAAAAACATGCGTTTTATATATAAAGCGGGCTAGCCCTGTTAGCCGCGAGCTATGGGCCAGCCCGGTCCATGTTATCGCCCACTTAAATAGTAAATAGGAATTAACAGAAAAGTATTGGAGTAAACTGTGAAAAGTATTAATAAATATAGGCGCTATGAGTTGTTCAATCGACGGTCAGATTTACTGAAATGTCAACCATCTTCAGAATATGTATCTGCATTTTGGTCACTCACTCATTGGGACAACCAAACCATATTTAGTAAAACCTTCTATTTGGCGAATTTGTAACATCAAGACTGCGTACTAGTATTTTCTCATCCGAACTTAATACGACTATCATTCTCACGAGCGAATTTAAATAACTTCACATTAAACTTTGTCGGATCCTCATTGATGTAATAATTGGTATACCTTTTAAGATTTTCCTTTTCATTGCAGATTTATACGTTTACTATTCTATACATGAAATATCTAGACAAGAGTAACGATTGTAGGGAAATCCCTGTTGACATATTCTCCCGCGATGAGCTTATCTCTTGGAGAAAATATAATAATCAAATATGTTTAAATAAAAAAGGTTATTTACATTACACATATATAAACCGTCCCTTGTAATCTTGTTTTAATTAAGACCCCGTTTACACGGTACCGGACGAATTCGGAACCGTTCTCGAATTTAATAGTACGGTTCCGCCTGTTTACACAGAAGAAAAATTTGGAACCGTTCTCGAATTAGTACGGTTCCGCCAGTTTACACGGCGAAGTAGGACAAATTCGAGACAGGTGTCCCAGTTAATTTGGACCCCCCTAAATTTGGACCCCTGGCCGTTGGCGGATTTGGACCCCCCCTCCAAAAGTTAAATATATGTAGTGTGAACACAATAATATAAACGATATTCATAATAGCGAACAGTCTGAAGTTTTTTTGTCACTTTATATTAGTGATAAAGAACACAAACCGTAAAATAGAAACCACTACAAGAGTTAGTAAAAGCGATCTCCACGCTCTCCATAGCACGGTGGAGAACGCTGGTGATTTATACGATCGAGCTAACAGCGTATAGAATAAATAAGATATAATTCAGTTGCAATGGATATACCAGGCGGGAAACGTAATTTAAAAATCAAAATCAATGCCTTCAAGTTCGGTGCGCTCTAACTAATTTTGTATATACATTTTTTAGCGATGTTTAGTTCTCCTTGTAGTTGTATACATATTTGGTAACTTTCTAGTTTTATCGAAGTACTTACTCAGTTTAATAACAGTGTTAAGATTTTTGAATTTAGATAATGTTACTGGCAAATGGCAATAGAATTTTATTTGATGCATGTACGTCAACGAACCAAATTTTCGAACTATGTGAAAATGTCTGAACAATGTTTTCTATTACTATTGCAACACAATAAGCTCGACTATGTGAGGTTTATAAGTGGCTTTGGATATGAAAATTAATGAATGTAACATACTCATCGTTTTCTGGGTTGTTTTGGATATAAAAAATGTTTAAAAGGGGGGGGGTCCAAATCCGCTAAAGGGGTCCAAATCTACTAGGAGATTTGGACCCCCCAGTCCAAATCTACTGGGGAGTCCAAATCCGCTGTGACACCGGTCTCTAATTCGTCCGGTACCGTGTAAACGGGGCCTAAGTATAACAATCATTTAATATATTTTTTTACATAAATACAAGTTCAGGTGAGATTCAATCTGCATTTATATATTCAGACATTCATCGCCTATGTGTATGTGGTAAAATTGTGTATTGATTAGAAAATATAGTCTCACATATATTTTAATATTTCGATTTTCTAAGAAATAACTAACTGATGATGCTGAAGACAGTTATATTATTGAAGTGTTTAGTGATCACATTGGGTAAGTATTTTATAAAAATATATCAATGAAATTAATAAATATTAAAATTCTTTTGTTATGTTTTTGTTATGTTTATATATTTTGTATTTTTTGCTTCTTTTCATTATAAGGTTATATACAGTAGGCCGTTGCAAAACGCAACACCTTCCCTCCCTCCCTTCCTTACGTTGTTAGTTCCAAAGATCTGGTAGAGCGTATAAACGTTCGCATGATTAGATTCATAACGAAATCCATAATTTAATATTTTCTTCCCACTTCTGTTGCGAAGCAGCGATGGAGGCAAAACTCACGATGGAAAGAGCTAGAATTCTGATTGGGGAATATAAAGTCTGTGGGAGTTCCCTGCAGTTTTTTAATATTAGATATTAAAATTGGTTTACAATACAAAGAACAATAGAAAATACAAAATAGTAATGGTAAAGAATTAAAAAATATTAATTTTTTTTAAGGATTTAGCGTGAATGATAATGGAAAGAACAAAGAACAAGAGAGACATTTAGAAACGTCTTTAGTGCGCTTGTGGGAAACGCAAAATTTTTTGAGTAAGGTTTGCTTTTTTATTATCACCTTTTAAATATCAGAAAGAGTGTTATCGATATGATCAAAGATTTGGAATGGGAATCTCTAGAAATTAGAAGAAAGAAAGCCAGGTTGGCATTATTATAAAAGTTCTCCCATAATCTCATCGACGTCTCAACAGACAAGTTTTTGCAGTTGAATACTGAGACAAGAATACGCGGTAGTCACCCTTATAATATATATATATATATATATATATATATATATATATATATATAGTTCAATCTACAGACACGGTGTTTCGCTGTACAACAGCTCATCAGTGTAGCTTGGAACAATCTGAATGAATTTCACCAATTACTTATACACATGCGATCGTCGGTGACAACCGCATGTGGGAAAGCATCGGTGAAATACATTCAGAGAGCGTGAAGTGCGCATGGGCCCATATATATATATATATATATATAAAGTATAAAGTATAGTTTTACCTTAAAGTCTTCGCTACCAGAGGTTTCACCCTAAACGGGATCATCAGGCGACTGGAAAATATCGGTTAGTGGGCTGCTTAAATGCGTTAGTTGGGGCGTGGGTGTGGGCGTCGAAACGTCCGTGAACCATAACTCACTTATATTCGCACCCGTATACCGGTTGTGCACTCTTGTTTACGTAGTTTTGTAGTTTTATAGTATTATACCTTAAAATGCGAAAATTTCGGTTTGACCATTCACTGAAAAACATTCCAATACCACCACAAGATGCTTATTTGAAAGATTTGATCGAAAAAATTGAAAGCGTAATAAAACGTATGAGATGGAAAGCTCACTTTTTTCTTAATGGTGATAGAAACCCGCCAAAAAATAACCATTTCGGACTGCCTTCTAACAAAACACCTCCCACTGTTTTGGATTTCAAACCTTTCGAAGACGACTTAATAAAACTCATTGAAAACACCAAATTTCGGCATACGAGCAATCCATTTCAGGAATCTTTGGCAAACGATTTGAAGAAAATTAATTCGTCACCTAATATTTTTGTCTTCGCCGACAAAACTAGAAACATTTATGAAACCTCGCTCGACACATACAACAATCTTTTGCATGACAATATAACAAAAACATATAAACATGGATCAGAGGGCACCATAGAACAGATAGACAATGAACTGAAACACATTTCGAATAACTTGGGAATTGGCGACCGTATTGAACACATGAAAAAACGCGAAACATTTATTTCACTCAAAGATCATAAGGATAATTTCGAAAACAACCCAACATGCCGATTAATTAATCCTGCTAAAAGTGAGTCCGGAAAGCTCAGCAAAGTAATTCTTGATAAAATCAACTCTAAGTTAAGGAACATTTTGAACGCAAATCAATGGAGAAGCACACAAGAAGTAATCGAATGGTTTGGCAACATTGAAGAGAAAAACAGACATACCTTCATTTCGTTTGACATTGTTAATTTCTACCCTTCAATTTCTGAAGACCTTCTGGACCAAGCATTATCTTGGGCCAGAAATTTGGCTATTATTACCGAAAGTGACATTTCAATAATAAAACACGCTAGAAAATCGCTCCTTTTCAACAACGAAAAACCGTGGATAAAAAAAGACAGCAACAGTTTATTTGATGTTACCATGGGTAGCTATGACGGCGCTGAAGTATGCGAACTAGTAGGCCTTTTCATTCTAAACGACCTAGGGAAAAAGTTTGGCAACCAAAATATTGGCCTATATAGAGACGACGGATTGGCAGTACTAAAAAATAAGACCGCACAATTGGCAGACAAAACAAGAAAAGATCTTCACAAAAGTTTCGAACAGTTTGGCTTAAAAATCACGGCAGAAGCAAATTTAATTTCAGTAAACTTTTTAGACGTCACTTTCGACCTAAGCAATGGAAAATACAAACCTTTTCGAAAGCCCAATGACGATCCATTATACATAAACAAGCAATCAAACCACCCACCAAGCATTTTAAGACAGCTACCTACATCAATCAACAAGCGCATTTCCCTCCTCTCGTCTGACGAGCGGACATTCCATCAAACCGCACCAATTTACCAAGATGCATTAAGGCGCAGCAATTTCAACCATGAGCTAAACTACACACAAGAAGCACCACAGCACAAACACGCAGAAATAGACGCCGCAATATCATCTGGTTTAACCCTCCATTTAACAGAAATGTCAAAACAAACATAGGACGCAACTTTCTTAGCCTTATTGCCAAGCACTTTCCACCAGGACACAAGCTTCACAAACTTTTTAACAGAAACACAGTCAAGATTAGCTATAGTTGCATGAACAACGTCAAGTCTATTATCACGAAACATAATTCACGCACAATCAGGAAAAGCAAGCCACGAAGCATAGTTACAAGCAGTTGCAATTGCAGGATTAAGGACAATTGCCCCCTACGTGGGCAATGCATGACAAACAACATAGTATACAAGGCATCTATTTCCATAAGCAACACGAACATCACCAAGCAATACATTGGCATGACAGCAAGTACATTTAAAGAGCGATATCGTAACCATACTAAATCTTTCCAGAATAAAAAGTATTCAAATGAGACGGAACTTTCGAAATACATTTGGAATCTAAAAGAAAAAAACCAAAGTTTCGACATAACCTGGTCTATACTAAAACACTCAATTTCTTACACGGGAGGATCAAAAAGATGCAATTTATGTTTGGACGAAAAACTTTTCATCATGAAGGCAGACAAACAACTCTTACTAAACAAAAGATCAGAAATAGTTTCGACGTGTCGGCACAAAAATAGATTTCGGATCAACAACCTAAACAATCAAAGGAATGCGCGCAACGTTTCGACGCCCACACCCACGCTCCAAATGAATGCGCCGGACGTTTCGACGCCCACACCCACGCCCCAACTAACGCATTTAAGCAGCCCACTAACCGATATTTTCCAGTCGCCTGATGATCCCGTTTAGGGTGAAACCTCTGGTAGCGAAGACTTTAAGGTAAAACTATACTTTATACTTTATACTTTGTATTTTGCTCTATCTATATGGTATTGAGCACTCTCTAACATTTCGTGAACCATAACTCACTTATATATATATATATATATATACATATGAATTTGAAGATTTGTAACCAGGCGTAATGTAGTAGGTAAGTGTTCTCCGGATTATATTATTAAAGTTTTGAGCTTTCAACTCGATTCTTCGAGTCTTCTTCAGAAAAGTTTAACGGTGTATTAGAATGTTCGCGCTGTTCCTCACGTAATTGTATTCGACGAGAGCGTCTGATTGGTGCGATGCTAGGAATAGGTGGTGTTTGATTGGTTGTGATGGGACACGTTGCTAACCAGGTCTGTGTATAGTTGATGGTGGTCGTGGAGTGTCCAGTGTTCGACGGGTGGATTTCTTCGGAAGGAACGGAGGGAGGGTGTGAATCAGGATTCTTATGTGAACGTTTTAATTGAAGGTAGGTTGTAGGTATGTCGATGTATCGGTTTAATGTACGTTTGTCTATGCTGTGCCACGCTTCTTTAAATTCGCGCGCATGTTTGGTAGTCGCCTGTCCTAGTATTTTCGTTCGTGACCAGTCAAAAGTGTGTCCGTTGAGTCAGTAAGTGAATTATGGTCATGTCGGTTTATAGCGTTCTGATGTTCTGTTAGTCGTGTCTCAATCTGTTTAGATGTTTGTCCAATGTATTGTTGTGAGCAGTTACGGCAAGGAAACATGTAAATAGCGTTGTGTCTATCGATTGTAATCGTCTTGTCTTTGTGTTTCGTGAAATTAGATCTAAGTTTATGTGTTGGTTTGTGTGCTATGTCAATGTTAAATGGTCGGAGAAGTCTAGCTATAATTTCTGACGTAGTGCATGTGGATGTAGGGTAAAGTGATCCTAGTCCTTTCAGGAGCACTGATCTAGGTTGGTCAGGTGTGATGTTCGTTTTTTGCGCGTTAAAACTTTGTTGATGAAGTTCCTAGGGTATAGTTGTTTATATGGAATGTCGAGAAAAGGTATCTACGTTCTTCTGTTTTGGATTGTTCTGTGTTACAGTGCGTGTCAATTCGGTTGAATAATGTTTTAATACAACTGATTTTGTGTTGAGTAGGGTGGTTGCTGTTGTAATTCAGTATTTGGTCAGTGTGTGTTTTCTTTCGGTAGACTTGGGTGTGCAAGGTGCCATCATTAGTTTTAGTCAGTAAGACGTCGAGAAAAGAGAGTTGGTTTTTCTGTTCTTCTTCTTTTGTGAATTTAATATTTTCCGTAGTGTTGTTGATTGTTTGTAATATTTTGTCAGTTTTGTCTTTCTTGATTATTCCAAACACGTCGTCTACGTATCTGTCCCATGTTCTAATGTCGTTATTGTTAGTCATGGTTCTCTTTTCTAGTTCCTGCATCACTGCTTCAGCAAGGAAACTGGAAAGAGGTGGCCCCATAGGGGTACTGGATACTTGTCGGTAGAAAGTGTTTTGAAAGCAGAATTCCGTTGAAAGGCATAGGTTAAGGAGTTCAAGTACTATTTACATGTTTCCTTGCCGTAACTGCTCACAACAATACATTGGACAAACATCTAACAAGATTGAGACACGACTAACAGAACATCAGAACGCTATAAACCGACATGACCATAATTCACTTCCTGCCAAACACGCTGACGACAACGGACACACTTTTGACTGGTCAAGAACGAAAATACTAGGACAGGCGACTACCAAACATGCGCGCGAATTTAAAGAAGCGTGGCACAGCATAGACAAACGTAAATTAAACCGATACATCGACATACCTACAACCTACCTTCAATTAAAACGTTCACATAACAATCCTGATTCACACCCTCCCTCCGTTCCTTCCGAAGAAATCTACCCGTCGAACACTGGACACTCCACGACCACCATCAACTATACACAGACCTGGTTAGCAACGCGTCCCATCACAACCAATCAAACACCACCTATTCCTAGCATCGCACCAATCAGACGCTCTCGTCGAATACAATTACGTGAGGAACAGCGCGAACATTCTAATACACCGTTAAACTTTTCTGAAGAAGACTCGAAGAACCGAGTTGAAAGCTCCAAACTTTAATAATATAATCCGGAGAACACTTACCTACTATATATATGGTCCAGAAAACTAAGAAAGACGTTTTTAAATTTTCTTTTTTTCCACGGACAATTAAAGAATGGAACTCACTCCCCTCGGAAGTTGTATGTTCAGATTCCCTTTTAAAATTTAAAACCAAGGGCGATCTTTTATAACACATGTAAATATACTTAAATTTTTAGATTTAGGTTATTTATTCACTTATTTATCTCTTTAGTTTTATTTATCCTAAAATCAACATATTTATAAAGTTATTTATGATACTTATGCATATATAATTATATACCTGTAGTTTGAATTTGGTGTGATGTTTGACGACTTTACCGACATTTAATAAATGTAGATGTACAGATCATAAAGTCTGTAAATACATGTAGATAGTTTTTTACATAAATGACACTTACGTACATGTACCAACATACTAGAAAAGCGATTTCTAGTTGTTTCTAGTTAACTTTTAAATTTTATTCTGCAACTAAATTTAATTATGTTTTTATGACTGTTTTAATTCAAATTTGTCAAACTGAACAAAATTTTACTGAATTTCCGCGGAGTCTATGAAATAATTATACTAGGAATACTGAACCACGGCTTAAAAGTGCGACCAGGCAGGGGATATTGCGCACTGCAGAATACTAGAATTGCTTTGCTTGAACTTACGTACGTTTTCTTGACACCCGTTTTCAAAATTATGCAAACCTGTATGTGTTACTCACAAATATATTTTTTCATATATTACTGACGTCTCCATTCTTATAAGCATTACGATTTTTAAATACTGCCATGCATGTTAAAAATACGAAGTGAAGCAAAGTTGTTTTATTATAGTGGCTCCTTTAGCCATTGGAAGACAAAATAATTACACTAAGAGTGTTGGTTATAGTTTCTCAAACTAGTCTGTATTTAAAAAAATCAACCTACTCTACATGTAAAATTTTTCCTCCAATTTCTAAAATAATATAATAATATTTATTGAGAAAAAGTTTGAGAAAAAAAGTTATATTACGGTAATTAAAATTCCTGAATCTGTTATTTTGTAAATTAAAAATATATTTGACTAATTTAAAAATTAGCTGTAAACTGATTCATTCCCATTCATTTCTTCATGCCTAATAACTGATAGTTATTAACTATTTGCCAAAAAATTTAGATGACCGCATTTTGGTAGAAGAGGAGTCAGATGAACAATTCTTTGCACTTCGTGAACGCCGCGCAAGTGAAACCGCTAAATCTGCGAATGGAAACAACACTGATGGTGGTACAGGTAGTACAGGTAGCGGTAAAGGTAAGCCATACACAATTCCTTGACATGTCTTGTTCTAACTTTTAATAACTTTATTTATTAACCAAGAGTTAACTTTGGTTAATAATTGTTAAATATATATATATATATATATAAACAAATAGAGGTAGAACGACTCAACAAATTTGATTAGGCATATTTATTACTATTTAGTTTCGTACCACGAGATGTGGCACTCTTCAGATAAAACGGCCTAACAAAAAATCGGCCTTTTATCTGAAGAGTGCCACATCTCGTGGTACGAAACTAAATAGTAATAAATATGCCTAATCAAATTTGTTGAGTCGTTCTACCTCCATTTGTTTAATATGCTCTGGGTATCCATTGAGCACTCTGCCAAATGTTATTATAACCTACTCAACCTATCTATCTATATAGTAATATTTAAAACACGAGCAGGAGTGTTTTATCAGATTTAAAACCACTGATAAAACACGTGATGCGAGTGTGTTGAATGGCTTCAAAAACGATTCGTTATTGGATGTTATGTTCATTAGTATTCTTTATATAAAATTGTATGTTTATTAGTATTCTTTATATAAAATTGTATGTTCATTAGTATTCTTTCTGACGTCAAGAAGTTTTATCAGGTATAAAACCACGGACAGGGTACTGATTTCCTTTTTGTTTTCCTCATGAATTATTAATGAGTTTTTGAACATAAAAAAACTTCTAAACATAAAAATTTCTAAACCATCACCATAAAAGTACCTATAGGTTATAACAAAGCAAGTCATTCACCGAATGTGGGAGGCTATAAATTATCATACTGGTGATTGGAGCATGCGCTGTGATACAAAAGAGTCCCACATTTTATATTCAAGGCAAAGAGGAATAAAGTTCTCATTTAAGAAACAGCTTGTTTGCAACTAAAAGTTGCCTCTCCCTCTCGTATGGGGTCGCTACCAGCGTACCCTATGGGGTCGCTACAAGCGTACCCTTGTCGAGATTGTTGAGGGACAAGTGTCTATATATGTGATATAGACCTGATTAATAAAACATCAGTGTCTATATCACATTTATATACAGGCTAATTGGTTTATATCATACTATAAAGGCACTGATTAAAGATTAATTTCTTTTGAGTTTTCCTCATGAATTATTAACTAACTATCCAAATATCGCTGTATATTTGCGTTATTTGGACAGTTTTTAATGCAGTTGTATAATAAATATATATATATATTATATAATTGGAACGTTTTCCATAGGTGCCTATAGACTTTTTTCAAAATGGTATATATATATATATATATATATATATATATATATATATATATATATATATATAAAACTGCATTAATAATTCATGAGGAAAATTCAAAAGAAATTAATCTTTAATCAGTGTCTTTAAAATTATAGTATGATATAAACCCCATTAACCTGTATATAAATGTGATATAGACACAGATGTTTATTAATCAGGTTTATATCACATGCATATATAGACACCCGTCTACTCTCTCAACCATCTTGACAAGAGTACGCTGGTAGCGCTCCCATACGAGAGGGAGAGGCAACTTTTAGTTGCAAACAAGCTGTTTCTTAGATGAGAACTTTATTCCTCTTTGCCTTGAATAGAAAACGTCGGACCCTTTTGCATCACAGCGTATGCTTCAATCACCAGTATAGCAATTTATAGCCTCTCTTGCTTTGTCATAACCTTATATAACTTTATGATGATTTAGAAGTTATTTAAATTTTGGCTCACATCTATATACAATGATAAAGCACTCGGTTTTTAAATATTACATACAGTACCGCTCGCGTATATCTTAACACATTTTTGCGTATGATACGTGCATGTATGATACGAGTATGATACGCGTATCATATTTTAAGATATACGCGAGCGGTACTGTTATATACATACATACATACACACAACACACATACATACATACTTTATTTATGCTCCCCAATGGGCTTTTCAGCATACATTTACACGATTTAGAATAGTTAAAATTAAAAAGGAAAGTTGAGTTCAAAATATTTAAGAAGAAATTACTATATTTACAAATGTTAAAAATACGTATAAAAATTATGCGTTCAATAGATGTTTCTTAAGTTCAGATTTAAATAATTTAATATCATTAATTAATTTAAAAGAGTTGTCCAAATTATTCCATAATTTGACAGCACAATAATGAAACGACCTCTGTCCATGCAGTGGTTGTCTGAAACATTGGGATCAATAAATCGTTTCTATTTCTAGTGGAGTGTTAATTCGTGTATTGTGCCACGTAGGTAAAATTTTTCGCTTCGATATTATAAGACGGGGACAAACCGTTCAAACATTTGAAAATTTGAATAGTGTCTCTGTACTGTAGTTGACGATCAACCGGTAACCATTTTAATTCTTCAATGGAGTCAACTGGTGTTATGTGGTCGTATTTGTAAATATTTGATATAACCCGTGCAGCAAAGTTTTGTACCATTTGCAGCTTCTTTATGTTCTTTGCTGCAGTACCTGACCACACCGAAGAGCAATAAAATAGTTTGCTTAATATACCAGTGTTTGTACAATGAGAGTCAAGGTTTCCTGAATACCAACTTACTGAAGTGTTCGTCAAATTTCAAGTGTGCATCAATCAATAATTACGCCTAAATCTTTAGCTGAGAACACAGGGTGCAGAGTTTTTCCATGAAAATTCAATGAAAGACCTTCAGTAAAGGTTTTCAATAACTGTGGTGATCCAAAAAGTAAGAATTTGGTCTTGCCAGGATTTATTAGTAGAGAGTTTGCACAGCACTAGCTGGTAACTCTGATGAGATCTTCTTCCAGTTTGACCTTCGCCTCCAGATTGTTGTTAATTGGAAATGACAGAAGAACTTTCCTATCATCAACATATGATTCCAGCGAGCAGTCCTTTGTAACAGTAGGAAGATTGTTTGTAGAGATGCTGAACAGGATCGATCCTTGAGGGATGCCATGTGTAATGATTTGGGGTGTTGACTTGCTAGCGCTAGGGCCAATTTTGAATTTTCACATACTGTGACCCACCAGAGATGTAACTGCGAAACCACTTTATAGCTGACTATGATGCTCCAATATATTCTAACTTTTTCAAAATAATTTCATGGCTGATACTAATCAAAAGCTTTGGATAAATCGATTAAATTAGAGCTGTTACTTTTTTCTGGTCCATGGCCTGAAAGATAATGTCTGTTGTAAAAATGTTGAGAGTTTCAGTTGAATGAAGACTTTTATTGCCACTTTGGTGAGGAGACCTACTTTTCTTCCTCTCTCTCAGCGAAGAAATAAGGAAAAGAAGGCTCTGCTCGCAGGGTAGTGAGGAGAAAGTTTATTATATTTTTGTAGTTAGTCAGAGAGTTGGTTGGTTGAGTGCTACTTTGTCACATACTTTAGATAAAGTACTGAGGAATGACAGAGGACAGTTATTTGATGCTATTTCGTGTTCTCCTTCTTTTTAAAGTAGTGGTATAATTTATAATAATTGTTTATAATACTTGTGAGTGCTGTGATGATGTAAGGTATTAAATGAGTCTTTTACACTCGCATATTCACCTTATCTGGCCCTGGTGATTTATTGGTTGGCATGACTATATGCGTTTAACGTCTTCTTGAGAAATTTAATAAATTCAAATGACTCTGGCATATATATATATATATATATTATATATATATATATATATATATATATATATATATATAGTTCAATCTACAGACACGGTGTTTCGCTGTACAACAGCTCATCAGTGTAGCTTGGAACAATCTGAATGAATTTCACCAATTACTTATACACATGCGATCGTCGGTGACAACAGCACGTGGAAAAGCATCGGTGAAATACATTCAGATAGCGTGAAGTGCGCATGGGCCCAGAGTGCTCAAACTTCCACAAGGGTAGTGAGCGTTGTATATATATATATATATATATATATATAATAGTTCAAGTAGTCGTTTACAATAGACCACAGAGTGCTCGATACTTTTGAAGGTAGAGCAAGATCGATTTTATTTAAAAAAAATGAACGTTGCTACTCCGAGTTTCACGCGTTAGCGATCATCAGGCAACTGAAAAAAGTTTCACTTTAGGTTCTGTTTTGTATTGCGTGGCACGCGTGAGATCGCGGCACACGTGACATCACCGCACGCGCGAAATTGCGTGGGATAAGTTCGAGAGATTGTTCCCGGATGTACATCTCTGTTCGTAGAGCGGCGGACGTTCCTAGCATAAAATTTGTTTTCATGCCGGCATTTATTGAGGCGAACTTGCTCAATAAACGATCGGAGTTAATTTCAAAATGCCGGCATGAAAACAAATTTTATGCTAGGAACGTCCGCCGCTCTACGAACAGAGATGTACATCCGGGAACAATCTCTCGAACTTATCCCACGCAATTTCGCGCGTGCGGTGACGTCACGTGTGCCGCGATCTCACGCGTGCCACGCAATACAAAACAGAACCTAAAGTGAAACTTTTTTCAGTTGCCTGATGATCGCTAACGCGTGAAACTCGGAGTAGCAACGTTCATTTTTTTTAAATAAAATATATATATATATATATATATATATATATATATATATATATATATATATATATATATATATATTTTAAGAAATAGAAAATGGCCGCCCGTGTTTATATAGCCTGATGCAAACATGAGAGTGAGTTGGGAGAATTCAAAAGTTTATGTGAGCCCGAGCCGTAGGCGAGGGTTTACATAAGTACTTTCGAATTCTTCCAACTCACTACAAACTTCACTCTTAACATATATATATACTGTATATATTATATTTAAGAGATAGAAAACATTTTTCGTTGTGTTTCTATAGAGTTTATATAGAAACACGAGGAAGTTTGGGAGAACAAGAAAAAAAATAAAAATATTTAACATTCACCAAAGTGGAGGTAAATATCCACACTATTCACCGACACTGAGGTGAATAATTGTTTTAGCATATACCTCATAAATGAAATAACAAGTTTAACATTCTTATATTTTTCGGTATTTTATACGAGACATGACCGCTAGAAACTTAATTGGGCACTAATGGCACCTGGCGTACTCGATATTTGTCGACAAAACAGTTTTTACAACTTTTGAATATATTAATGGCTAGAAAATTGTAAAGAAACATACCTGTGGACACTCTTCTACTTAATTTTGTTGACTTTTCTCGTTATTCTGCAACATCAGCCTTGTTTATCAACAAAATCTCCTGCTTCGGTAAACAAAGCAAAACATGGCGTTATTAGCAGGAATCCCTCCGGCTTCTGATTGGCCGATAAATTTAGCACTTCTGTTGTCAAGGGTGATTTGTCGTCTACATGAATATATAATTACTTGGATTCAAAAATAATTGAAATGTATTTGACCACGGATTTGACTGAAGTTTAGCCGACGAATAACAAATTTTAATAAAATGATGTTAATGCTATTCGCACATCGAAGTACATCTAATCGAAGTATCGCATTGTTGTGAATGAAAATTAAAGATTAATTATTTGAAGAGATTGCTGTGCACGTTTGGCGATAGAATGAGTCAAATACTCTAAAGTATCATAATTTCATTAACTGTTTAAGTTATAATTATGCCGAGTCGCATACAAATTCTCCAAACAAAGCTTAAGAGTGGGTATAACTAAGTTGCAAACACGTTGTCGTATAATAGTGCGAATCTTTTCTTTTTGATATTTTAATACCGATTTCAAATCCGAGACTGCTCTTTCAATGTTATTGACATGGCGCGTTCGTGTGCACTAACATCTTTGCTAACTTTGGAATTGTTTCCAAAGCTGGGTCACAGTATTTGCAACAGAACTACAATATAGAATCAATCCGTACTCAAAGAACGATATATTTGTGCTTCAAAAACTTGCTTTTTCGAGATTTGGCGCTAAACTATGGAATGAGATACCGTGCTCTGTTAGAGAATTACCTAAAAATAAATTTAAACGATGGATTCATCAAATACTACTTGATGTACTAAAAGAAGAGGATCAATATATTGAAGTCCCTATGATCATTAAAAAAATTAAATATGTGATAATGTACACATGAATATATATGCGTATTGTTATGATTTATCTATAATACCTTTATTTGACAACTTTTTCTTTTCTTTCTCCTGCAAAAAGGTTTTCTTTTTCGTTTTATGATTAATTGTATTATTTGGACTGACCCTCCTAGATTAGCTAAAGCTACCTGTGGGCAAGTCTTATCTTGTATATATATTATTTGTGTATTTCTAATAAAAGTCTAAAAGTCTAAAAAAAGTCTAAGTCTAAAAAGTCTACCACATATATAAATACGCCATACCGCGCCAGATAATAACGTCATGCGGAAGTGCTAAGTTTATTGGCCAATAAGAAGCCGGAGGGATTCCTGCTAATAACGCAACCTTGTACCCAGGGCCTTCTCAAAATGGCGGGGCGGAGAGAAGGCCCAACCTCGTACCCAGGGCCCTCTCTGCTTTCAAAATGGCGCGAGGAGAAGACCCTGGCAAAGGCTGGTCACGTGACACCAATAATTTTGGAATAATTTTGATGATGACTCACACTGTACCGGGGGGCGCGGTACATCACTGATAAACAGAGTATAGTTGGCTTGCGTATATAAAACTATTCAGCGAACTATTTAGGCACTCAAGAATAACCAAATCGCACAAATAACAAGACATTCTCTTAACAAGTTTATCGAATCAGTTAATGACCATCTTTAGTAAGAAGCGTCTACACTACAACATATTTGCTTTATTATGCAAGCAAGAAGTGTTTATTAATATTTCGGTTTCTGGACTTTCTGAATCTAATTTTAAAAGTTTCGAAATATACAAAGTCAAAGTCTTCAGTGCTGATCTATAATGTTCGTCGATCGTAGTATCGTTGTTGATCGAATATTTTTATTAAAGTACAACCTCAAAGTCAACGAGGACATCAGATTCGAAATAAATATGCCGTTTGAGTATAACTGAATCGACAGATACAACAATTAAATTTCCACAAATCCCAAACGTGTGGACAAGAAACATAAATGTGCTATATTGGACGGTAAATAAACTTCCAACAATCAACAGCATTCGAATATATTTTTAAGTGTATGTAGGATGTAGCAGTACCTGTTTTAAACCGCGGCGCAGTACGGCAGTAGTTCTATTAAATTTGAAAGCCAGTTTATGATCGTTCGTCGCCTTCGGCTTCATTTCTGGCGATTGACGGCAACAACAAATATGAATTATCCAGCAAATGTCGTAAATTTTGAAATATATCTAATTTACCGCTCGAATTTAACGTTACAGGACTTGCAACAACCTTGACGTTGATATAAGAACCGAATCAACCGCTCCCCCCAGGACGGGCGAATCTCAAATTATCCACGTGACCAAATACTCCAAGAATCTTGGAGTATTTTGGAATCACGTGACCAGCCTTTGCCAGGGTCTTCTCCTCGCGCCATTTTGAAAGCAGAGAAGGCCCTGGGTACGAGGTTGGAGAAGGCCCTGGCAAAGGCTGGTCATGTGACACCAATAATTTTGGAATATTTTGATGAGTGACTCACACTGTACCGGGTGGCGCGGTACAGTCACTGATAAACAGCGTATAGATGGCTTGCGTATGTAAAACTATTCAGCGAACTATTTAGGCAATCAAGAATAACCAAATCGTACAAATAACAAGACATTCTCTTAACAACTTTATCAAATCAGTTAATGACCATCTAATAGTAAGAAGCGTCTACACTACAATATATTTGCTTTATTATATGCAAGCAAGAAGTGTTTATTAATATTTCGGTTTCTGGACTTTCGACTTTCCGAATCTAATTTAAAAAGTTTACTGATATACAAAATCAAAGTCTTCAGTACTGATCTATATAAATGTTCGTCGATCGAAGAATTGTTGTTGATCGAATATTTGTATTAAAGTACAACCTCAAAGCTATATTAACTATGCTCAACGAGGGTAGCAGATTCGAATATGCCGGCGTTTGAGTATAAATCGACAGATGCAACAATTAAATTTCCACACTACCAAAACGTGTGGACAAGAAACATAAATGTGCTATACTGGACGGTATTAAATATACTTCCAACAATCAACAGCATTCGAATATTTTTAGTGTATATATCAGTACCTGTAACCGCAGAGCGGGTTTCTGTTTATCAGTTTATGATCGTTCGTCGCCTTCGGCTTCATTTCTTCGGCTTCATTTCTTCGGCTTCATTTCTAGCTTCATTTTTGGCGAGACAAGAAAATGTTTCGCCTGAATATTCAGATGTTGACAAGAAGATTGTTAGGTTACAAGAAAATAAGGATTCAGGGAATACAAAGAAAGCAACAAACAATCGGCATCCAGAAGCCTTGAGACGGCAACAGAATCGGGAAACAGACAATGAAAAGCGGACAAAAGTTAAGCTAAGCGAACTTTATTAACATTATTTCAGCTTTTTTTGGAAAGATTAATATGTTTCGGTATAATATATAATTTATAGACTTTTCGCTCGGGGAATTCGATGAAATATTACCCCTCGGGATGATATATCCCGAGATGATATATCCCGAGGGCGAATCCTCGGGGTAATATTTCATCGAATTCCCCTCGCTCCAGGTCTATAAATGCTATATATATATATTTATTATATGGAGAAGAGTATTTTACTAGCAACTAAAACACTCGTAGAATCCATATTTCACTACATCCGGGAACCGAGTGGCGTATTTCTCGTAGTGACATATATCGACAAGTCAAAATTTTCGCCTTTTACCTAAGTTTGGAATCAAGTAAATTTGAGCCAATAACTTCTCTTAATTCAGTTTTTCACGTAAAATGACGTATTCGAAGAAGCTGTTGTAGTTTTCATTTGTATTTTCAAAAAGCGGTTGTAGTTTTTGCATTCAACCCAGTTTATCAACATTACTTCCACGCATAATTTCATTGTCCATATAATAAATAGAACATTACACGGTTGCTCAAAGATATGGATTTTATGTTCTCGTGGCAAGAGCAATATCTCATGAGTGAGCGTAGCGACACTCATGAGATATTGTCCTTGCCACTCGAACATAAAATCCATATCTTCTCGCCACCGTGTAATATCCCCTTATATATATATATATATATAACAAAGTGTAAATTTAGTGTTCACTTGGTCAAGAGAGAGCTCAACACGACATATATATATATATATATTACATATATATTTATTATATGGAGAAGGGTATTTTACTAGCAACTAAAACACTCATAGAATCCATATTTCGCTACATCCGGGAACTGAGTAGCGTATTTCTCGTATGTAACGCTCGCGAGTGACATATCGACAAGTCAAAATTTACGCCTTTCGCCGTAAGTTTCGAATCAAGTAAATTTGAGCCAGTAACTTCTCTTAATTAATTCAGTTTTTGACGTAAAATGATGTATTCAAAGAAGCCGTTGTATTTTTCATTTGTATTTTCTAAAAGTTTTATGTCAAGCGGTTGTAGTTTTTGCATTAAACTCAGTTTATCAACATCACTTCCACACATAATTTCATTGTCCATATAATAAATAGAACATTACACGATTGCTCAAAGCTCGCGTTCGCTGCACTCACTCGTGAGATATTGTCCTTGCCACTCGAACATAAAATCCATATCTTCTCGCCACCGTGTAATATCCCCTTTATATGTCACCTGTGTCTGTATGTAAAATATTCAATTCATATAGATACTGTATATATATATATATAATTATAAATAACACTTTGAAAATGCAAGTGGTGATTGTTAAAAGCCGTGTTTCTATAACTCTGTAGCAACACGGTAAAAATGTTTTCTATTTCCTTTATAAAATAACCCGTCAAATCCAAATAAAAAGCGTAAGTTACCCTCCATGGATGGTGTATTGGATGGCGCTCGGTGGTGTAGTCAGTGGATGGTGTATAATGGTGTTTCTGTACAAATTTTAATTAGATATGATGGTGTACTAGCACTGCATGTTTTCCATAGAGTTATAGAAACACGGCTTTTAACCAATCACCACTTGCATAATTTGTGGATCAAAGTCAAACAATCTGACAACGGCTCTCAGCAGATCAACAAATTATTTCATTATAAATGCACAAACAAAACAAAACGAAATTACTAACAAATATACGATACATCTCGCATAATATATTATAAACCTACAGTATACCTCTACATACGCACTTAACGACAGCGCCACAGCGTGATATAAACAGAATTCACAGAAAGCCATCTTTTATGTGCGAGAAAACTCGATGCAAAACATTAAGGGAAGGATTGCATATATATATATATATATATATATATATATATATATATGTACTATTTATAAACCGCGCAGGAGGGCTTTATCGGATATAAAACACGAGGCGATAGCCGAGTGTTTTAGAGCCGATAAAGCCCCTACTGCAAGGTTTTTAAATGACTTCTAAAAAGAATCACTTCATACGTTCATTGGCGTAGTAATTTTGAAAATTAAGCTTATCTCAGCCGTTAAAAACCAGCGAGAAACTTAGAGCGAGTCTATATCACATATATAGATCCGATACGCTCATGATTTTTCTTTGTGTTTCCCTCATGAATTATTAATGAATTTTAGAAATATATATATATATATATATTATCGATAGATTATTCTCGACTATTTAAGACAGTTTATTATGATTATCAGTTGATTATGATTTTTGTTGCCATTATTCTTCAAAGTTATTTTTTCATTTAGCCTAAATTCGTATATAAAATTAAAATGTACACAAACCTGTGTATTGAAAAATACTTAAAATTCATTCTAATGCTTTTGTTTCTTTATGGTGCATTTATATAGACGATTGTTTTACAAATATAGAATGCATAAACAAAAATTCTGAGTGCATCGAGATCGATGGGGAAAACATATGTCGGTGCAAAAAAGGTTACTCAGGAGATGGCAAGACTTGTAACGGTGCGTGAATACAACAGTAAATGTCATCGCGGTTGCATGATGTCATCGGTAACTATCTATAAAAGTGCTGCCTCCCGTCTGCAAGGTCTTTAATTAGGGAGCTTAAACAAGCTAGGACGACGACGGCAATCTAAAATTCAGTATCTAGAAGAAATTCGCGAATCCATTTGCCTATATATCATCTAAGATCTTGCCCGTCTATAAATTAATAGGGGGCCGGCGGGTTTGCAGGCGCAAGTGCAACGGGAAATATGAGGTTGGTATAATTCGACGGTGCATTCTGGGAATGATCAAACGTCAAGAGTTAACGTGTGCACATTCCCATCAGGCACCGGAAACCTAGTCAGTTAGTATTGAATACTTAAAGTATGATTTTCGACATCTAAAAGCTTTAGAGTTCTAAAAGATTTTGTCGCATAGTTTGAAATCAAACTCAACTACAGGATTCGCCGTTTCACGAGTTACAACACGTTGTATATAGAACGGGAGCGGCGTTAGGATTTCTTTTAGGACCAAAAATTATTCATTTTCTTTGTTGTGTGAAATCGTCGACGTTCGCGTTGTATTTGCTTATAAGCTCCCTGATTATATCTTCTCATAAAAACGCCGAAATATTTTTCTTTTGTTAGCTCACAAGATTTAAACGCGCATCTACGTAAGAGTGCAATACATTATGTGTTTCGGCTTTTAAAGGTGTTACTGTTCAGTAGTGCGAACAAATACCAAAATTTTTTTTAACCTTATAAAGTACTTCTTGTGTCATTACATTTGTCAGGATGGCCATGTTCTATCCAGTTATATTGAGATTGCCGTGAACTTACTCGCGTATGCACTGACACGGTACTTGACTGTAACTGTACTGTACTGTACTGTACTGTACTGTACTGCACGGCACTGTACTGTGCTGCGCTGCACAGCATAGCACTCGCCTCGCCTCGCCTCGTCTCATCTCGCCTCGCCTCGTCTCGTCTCGTCTCGTCTTGTATTTTATTTTATTGCATATGTTTGATCAAATAAGGTTGCTTTTAATATGTGCTTTAGATATAGACGAATGCGATGTTCATCCTGAAATATGTGCTGTTAACGCTATGTGCAACAACACAGTGGGATCATTTATTTGCTATTGTAACGACAGATTTTATGGAAATGGAAGGACCTGCAATGGTAATGTATATCTTAAGATTGTAAGTTGTTTAACTAAATTTATTCAAGTCATAAGTTTATTATATTTTGAATTATTTTTTTTCATTGCATTGCGTTGCATTGCGTTGCATTGCATTGCATTACATACCATTGCATTGCATTGCTTTGAATTGCATTGCATTAAAAAGCACTGCATTGCATTGTGTTGCGTTGCGCTGCATTGCGTTGCGTTGCATTGCATTGCGCTTCATTACATTGCATTGTATTGCATTGCATTACAATACATTGCATTACATTAAATTGCGTTTCATTGGATTGGATTGGATTGCATTGCATTGCATTGACCATCTGCTAGATCTTATCGGGTGCAGTGCATTTAAATGAGTACCCTGCCACACCGAAGTACACCGGTATTATATTTGACCTCAATAACATTGACTTTAATCATTGTTCCTAGAAATTAATTCAGAATATTCAAGTAAAAGTGTGTACACAAAGCCAGGAAAGGTTGCCATACTTGTGTGTACTTTAAACGAGACAATAATCTGGAAGAAAGATGGGAATCGTGTTCAGAACGATGAGACGAAGAAAGCTTTTCAAAACATCCTCGTTATTGATCCAGAAGACGAAGATGATTTTGGGGAATATTTTTGCGAGGTGGAGGCGTACGAAGGATCTGGTATCAAAATAAACCTGATAAACGTTGAGAATAATCACCCAGAAAGCTCTAACAGCAACCTAATTCCATTAGTAATACTAGCAATACTCTTATTTATTGCAATTTTGGTAATTGTCTACCTGATTTGGACTAGAAAAGCGAGACCTAAAGCAAATGAAACAACGTGGACAGATGATTATGGTAACGCCAGTGCTCTCTACGAAATGCCAAAAGCTACCAGTTCTAAAGCTGTTCCAGATGAAGAAAATATTTACAGTGATTTGTCCAACGTACGAGAACAGGAACCAATTTACCAAGGTCTGATGGGCAACAAGAACGAAGCCGCAGACACAGGCGAAAATGACTACAGTAACACTCAGGGCCCGAATCTTTATGAGCCATTAGACCTGAATCTCACCAGTAAAGTTTGAGTTAAATCGAACTGAACTTGCCGCATCGTCTTAGAAAGTTGAAAATGAAAAATTTGAAGTTAAACTTACACAAATAGAAAAAATATAACATCTGGGAAAATTCATAAAGACCCAAGTCAAAACACGATAATTTTAGTATAGAAAATCACTAATATTTAGACTCTAAAAAAGTCTTATTTTCAGTTATTTTGACTCATTTTGAGTCTTCCAAAATATGTTATTTTTTATAGAATGGTGTCACGTTGTTTCGATAGACTTACCGTCTATACTGTTTGCACTAAAATTCAATTTAAAATTATGTATATACCATAACGAAATTATCATTCAATACAATGACAGTATAATGCATTGGACTGTTGTAATAAAAATACGAATCGCGAGTTATATTTTATTTAACTTTATTTTTAATACTGGCTCCTCTGCTAAGAAAAACGTTTATTGTATGCAATTATAATAAAAAACATATCGTCTGAATTTACTGGAAGAAAACCTGTTTCATTTACTATATATATACAGGATTAACTAATTTAGCCTCTCTTTCTATGCTTGGGCTGGTCATTGTGCATTTTGCTATAGGACAATATAGCTGAGTATTGTAGAACAATGGTTGTCGATTGTTCCAAGGCAAAGTGGCACAATGTCCAGTCCAACCCTTCAACCCTTATAAAAATTCCACATGTCATGTTCCAACATGTACTCACATGCCTGTCACTTCCCACAACTCTTTCTAACTTCTCTTGCTGAGTCCTGATACTTCTCAGTTTTCTTTTTCTTTTTTATTTCCACTCTACGTCTCCAAGACATGAACAATCTTGCAAAATGTTTTTTCATGTCAATTATTATTACATCCGGCCGATTGCGATGTAATACTGATCTGTCTGTATCCGGAGTTAAAGTCCCAAAAAATCTTACACTCTGCATATATAACTCCTACTGGTGCACATGTTCATACCATTTATCTGGACAGTCAAAACTCAGCCCTTACTTCATAATAATTGGAAAGAAATGAATACAAACGGAATAAAATTTACATCGTTGAGGTAAGAAAAGAAAAAAGAAAGTTATAAAAAGGTGGACGTAATATTAACGGCCTCAGAATTTTGATAAATTTGGTAGGATAAGTTTACTTTTTTGAGAAAAACTTAATTTGTATAAAAATGTTTTGATATATTGGTTTATTTTCGTGCGTACAGCCACTTGCATCTGCACATCATACATCCGTTTAAGTGCTGGTAGTATTTGACGCCAAATGCACAAGAACATATAGGAGGAGGACAAATTTTCACTGTAATAAAGTACAAAAGCATGTCAATAACATTAATAATAGCAAATGTTAAACTATAAGCAGCAGCAGAAAAAGCAACCACAACAACTGCAACAGAAACAACAATATCAACAACAAGAACGACGATGACAACATAACAGCAAAAAGCAACAACAACAGCATGTGCACATGTACATGCACAACACAACACAACACAACACAACACAATATAACTGAGTATAATTTATTATTTACCACAAGTAGGATATCCTTCGACTTCTCTGCACACTGTGTAATAAGGGCAGAATTGTGTATGGCACGTTTCGTCTGTTAACGTACAACATTAAAAGCGTTATCTGGTGGCATAATGTAGCTTATTATAGTCAGTAGAAAATACAACTCGCAATCATACTGCACGTAAATTTGAGTAAATAGTATTTTGAGAGCATGAGGATTTTTATCAGCCGTTTATCAGCAATTTTTTCTCTTGCTTGTTTCTGAGGTGGTTCTGGTTTTAAAATTATAACCATATATCCATAGATTTTGATAGCATTTAAAAAATTTTGAAAATTGTGTTTGTATTTTAGTGGTAATCATCCGGGCGAATTAAGATGTAGTATAGGGTATATATTATACGTATTTCTCGTACATCTAAACTACATCCTCAGCTGAAAGCCGGGCAATTATAAACTAACAGGATTTTTAAACCAACAGCATTGATGTTTTATTAATCAATGCTGCATGTATCCGATTTACAACACCTGTTTAACCCTTTAAAGCCTGAAGACGAGTCTTTTATAGTATTTTATCTGGCTAACGCCAGATGATTTTATTCAGCACATGCAGGGAGAGGTCCAGGACGTTTCACAATTACACAGCTGGAAAGTTGTAAAAACCACAGAATAACAGAGAAATAAATAGAATTTGACGTATTATAAAGAGCTGATGTCTTCCTACTAGCCGTTATCACTCATTTTTATCGAATAAACAGCTTAAAAATCAAAATAAATACTCGAAACAGTAACCGTCATATCGTCCCGGTTAGGCGAGACAGAGCATTTATATGGCGAAATTGTCTCTCTCAAGCCCAGGCCTCAAAGGGTTAAACATTCATTTCTTTTGAATTTTCGTCATGAATTATTAATTATTTAATTATTATTAATTATTAGAATTAATTATTAATTATTAGAAACAATTAATTATGCAGATCACTACAACTATTATTAAAATACTCAGGTGTTCAACTATTATTAAATTACAGGTGTTGTAAATCGGATACAGCATTGATTAATAAAACATCAATGCTGTATCAGATATACAACATGCTAATTAGGACCCATTGGCTCAAATTGAGCTTTTTCCTTGTTTAAATAATTTGTTTTTGCCTTTTCTACGACTGATAAACAAAGTATTCATGATATAAACTCATCGTAGTTTAAGTAAGATTTTCGGCTCGCCATTGTAAATCCCATACAGTTCGGCCGCTGGTATTGTATCTATTACATAAATAACAAGGGTTGTTTGATACTTTAACTTACTTTTTGGGGCACTTGCTGCTTTAAATTTTCCAGTCTGTAACTTTCTGGCTACAGTCACAAATAATTAACAGTTACTTCTATTAACAGTTTTTGATGTAGACCTAACCTGTACTTGGTCTCTCGTTAGAGATTGTCCTTGTCACAGGAATTAATTTTAATTTACTATTTAATTCGTTAGTTTGTAATAATTTTTTTTAATATTACTATATCTTTTTGCGCGGAGGTGCCTCGCATGGGTACTAATTACCAGTGGCACTTACGTCCCGTTCGCGCCTCTCCCGTTTGGGTAACTACTAATTGGTATGTTATTTTTTATTGTCTCTATTTAGTTGTTGTTTGTTAATGTAAATATGTATTTTTGTATATCTGTATATTTTTGTTACCCAATAAAGTCTAATAAAAAAAAAATTAATAATGAAAATATTGATATGTTAAAAGTTATAAGTTGATAATATAATTTATTATATGGCACGGATTACTTCCAGTAAAATCACGCCCTGTGATTGGTTGCTGAAGTGGCGAGATTTCTCCGTAATGCCCACGGGCATTATGAAAATTGTTAATGCCCTACGATTGGAAACAAACAAAAAATCCTAATAAGAAACTTTTATTGCCGAAAAACGGCGAAAATAGATGAAATAGACGACGATGAATGATGACTCATGCCGAATGCACCGCGAGTCCGGGCACTTCGCATCGCCCGTAACGTTTTTGGTCAATTTGGCCAATTTCTAGCTAGCACCTGCATGTTTACAAATATTACTATGGCTAACACTATGGATAGTGGCACTTTCAGTGCAAAAATAAGACGAGCTAGGGAAGTACTTTGTCGTCGAAGTAAGCAAATGTTTTTTTAGTTATATTTTTTTAGTCCATGCTGAAGTCAGATGGAGTTCAGATGAAAATTGAGGTTTGTAAATTTTGACGGTGTATTATGGGTCACGCCAAGTCACCAACGTAAACGTTTTAACGCCTGTCTAAAATAATTAATTTTGTGGTTTGTAGACCTAAAAACAACAACTTACCACAGCGTCCACGTGTTGCTATCGGAATCTTGACTTTTTCTTTGCAAGATTTTATTTTCCAGTAACAGCTGTTGTAATATGTGACACCATTAATGCCACATATTGGACGGGGAATGTTTGAACAATCCTCATAAGATGGACACTTACATTTTGGAATACCAGAAATAGCAACACATCTGGCAAAGACATTGCATTTTGTCGTGGCACATGGATATCCTAAAACAGAAAATAGATGCACCTTAGGAATTATTCACGACAAACAAAAATCCTATTTTTCAAGATCTTCCATATTACAACTTAAACTCAAAGCATTTCAACTAAATTGCATTTGAATTAACGGGCAAAGTAACACAGAAAAATTAGTTTTAAATTGTACTAAAAAGTACGTCATCTCTGTAAATTATTATAAACAAGACGCCCGCTAGGCGTTAACTCGGGCTACTGGGCATGGGCAATGGGATGGTGATGTGGAGAACGAGATTGGTGGAGGAGGACATGTTACTAGAAAGCTAGTTAGAAAGCACATTCACTTGTTTTACAAAGAACAATTTTTTGTTGACTACTATTATAAACTTACATGCATGGACAACCTAGGTTGGGACAACATAGAATTGATAATACTGAAAGCCATCATGGCATTGGTTTAACTATATCTCGAACTATATGTATGGTATTGTGACATTTTGTGCACATATTACACTTTAATATTTTAGTTATTGTTAATAAATTGTTTAGATGGTGTTCACAGATCTGGCATAATGATATCTGAAGGCCGCAACAGCACTGGTCTTGCTATATGTCAAGTTAGCATCACCATGTTCAATTGTACATACTTTTGGCATTCTTACATATAAGTTTGGTGTTCACATAATTATACTGTATAACTTTGGCATTGACACATATACTTAACCAGATATGTCAATGTTATAAAGTCATTTAATACCAGAGTAATAAATGGGTGGTTGATGGTTTAATAGTCCAACTCACAACTCCAACTGTGTGGTCCGAGAGGCCCGTTACTTCAGACACCAGTGTTAATTTATTTGCTCTTTCATTAATACCAGATGTCAATGTTATAAAGTCATTTAATGCTTTAATACCAGAGTAATAAATTGGTGGTTGACAGTTTAATAGTCCAACTCACAACTTCAACTGTGTGGTCTGGAGCCCTTTACTTCAGATGCCAGTGTTAATTTGTTTGCTGTTTCATTAATACCAGATGTCAATGTTAAAGTCGTTTAAAATACCAGAGTAATAAATTGGTGGTTCACGGTTTAATAGTCCAACTCCAATTTTGTGGTTGTAGAGCCCTTTACTTCAGACACCAGTTTTAATTTGTTTGCACTTTCATCAATACCACATATTTCAATGTTATAAAGTCATTTAATACCGGAGTAATAAATTGGTGGTTGACAGTTTAATAGTCCAACTCACAACTCCAACTGTGTGGTCCTAGAGGTCCTTTACTTCAGACACCAGTGTTAATTGTTTGCTCTTTCATTAATACCAGATGTCAATGTTATAAAGTCATTTAATACCAGAGTAATAAATGGGTGGTTGACGGTTTAATAGTTCAACTCACAACTCCAACTGTGTGGTCGTAGAAGCCATTTAGTTCAGACACCAGTGTTAATTTGTTTGCTCTTTCATTAATATCAGATGTCAATGTTATAAAGTCATTTAATACCAGAGTAATAAATTGGTGGTTGACTGTTTAACAGTCCAAGTCACAACTCCAAATTTGTGGTCATAGAGCCCTTTACTTCAGACACCAGTGTTAATTTGTTTGCACTTTCATCAATACCAGATACAGTATTTCAATGTTATAAAGTCATTTAATACCAGAGTTATTTCATAAATTGGTGGTTAACGGTTTAATAGTCCAACTCACAACTCCAACTGTGTGGTCCTAGGGGCCCTTTACTTCAGACACCAGTGTTAATTTGTTTGCTCTTTCATTAATACCAGAGTCAATGTTATAAAGTCATTTAATACCAGAGTAATAAATTGGTGGTTGACGGTTTAATTTATACATGTACATATGAATGTTTCGGAGTAGACTTGCCACAAGTCGATTAATACTTTGTTGTTTTATGAGAGGGCGACAGTGAGCAACAAAGTTGAAGCAATCCGTTCCGCAATCGCATACAACCAGCAACATCGTACTATTTGCCAGGACATCTGCCAGGATTATACTATGAATCGATAGACAGTCGAAAGCCTGAGCCAGATCAAGCAAATCACTTGGAAACTACTACGAACACCTCCATTTTGCCACAGCAGTTCGTGAAAACTGCGACATGCAAATCAAGCATGCGCATGGGAACTATTACACAATTCTGCAATTTTGTGGACACCAAAAAATGACAAATGGAGCTGAAACCTAGACTCGTCCGACCACAAGTCGCCCGAGTAATTATTGAGTTGCACAAAACTATTAATAGGAATATTATAGTGACATGTATAACATTTAAAATAGATAAGGTCTTTCAAGTCATGCCAGTATGATAATGGTATAGTAGTAGATTAACTGTTTTCAGATGATCATTCAGATAGATTGTATGATAAATCATCCTGCCAGTTCAAAAACTTAAAATATCTTTAGTTGCCCTGCATTGTAGGCTTTGTAGCCTTTCAACCTTACTGATTTTAGTTGTCTGAGGTGCCCAAACTTCACATGTGTGGGCCAGGTACAGAAGCACTAGCAAATATGCAATAGGTGACTGGTAAAATATACCCACACCCTACATCTATACAATATCTTTATACAACAATGAACATGAATCCTGATTCCATGTTTTTGCTTTAGAACATGTTGGGAACTAGGCTCTTCAACCCTGTGCAGTTGAATGTCAGGCACTCTAATTTCTCTATACATTTTGTACCATCTACATATAAACACACACTTGGCTGCTGTTATAATGGCTGATACATTACTGTATATATATGAGGAATATGTCTGGTTCAAAGTTGTTTCTATGATAAATATTATCTTAATACTCAATATATGCATCAAAATCTTAATATCAAAATGAACATCAAGATATGGATAACATACTTTTGACAAAATTACAAACAAAGGTTCAAAGCACTTTAATACAACACTGAATATAAATCCTAATGGATCAAATGAATTTTTACGTTTCAGGATGTATTTTTGGAATTTTGAATGCTTTTATTTTAACAAAGCATGCATTCGTATGCTGTTTACAGAAGAGCATGGATATTTGTGCATATAGCAGTTTTGTCCGCTTCGGCGCCTCATAAATAAGACTACTGTCCATTGCCGATCTCAAACTCAAAGACAAGCAACAGTCAGTAACAACACAAATTAACAAATAGATTCCATTTTGCCGTTGTCTGTTCAGTTATAGATGCACAGATGACGTCACAACGTGGTAAGAACAAAAAAGTGACCCACGAGACGCAGTCGAGTGGGTCACTGATGTTCTTACCACGTTGTGACGTCCTCTGTGCATCTATAACTGAACAGACAACAAAAAAATGGAATCTATTTGTTTTATACAATACAAATTTAAAAGGTCTTTGTCGAAACTCGTGCCGGATTTTGGGGCATGAAGAAGGAGAAAGGCAAGTCAGCTGACGTGATCTGACGTGCATGACCATGTGTCTGTCCTCTAATAGATCATGGCCAACAACCAATGAAAACACGCATAGCAACTAGGGTATTGTATAATGGTACATAGAACATGTGTATACAAGCTTCTACTCAGCATAACAAATATAAAATTCGTTTAGTAATATTAAAAGCACATATAAAATAATAGATACTGTCGTGATCAATGTCAATAAACAGGAGAAAGCCGTTACTAGTAGCTGGTCTGTAATAAATTTGTGGACTGTCTTCATGGACAAACCTTGTCAGCAACATTACTGATCAACTACTCATGAATTCACCAATACCGTCGGAAAACACCTCAACCCAACTCTTTCAAAGGCAAAAGAACTCGAAGTCTCGAAAAAACAGAGCACGCAACGTGCCTTTACAGTTTCGCAAGGCCTGACGGGATGATGCAATAATGCACTTTTGTGGGGCGAAAAAAACCCAAAAACAATAACAAACGGAGCCGAAACCTAGACTCGTCTACCACAGGTAGCCCAAGTAATTAAAATAACTTTTTTTGTTTAGTGATATTTAGCTGTCTAACACTAAATATTTAAAACAATTGTTAAATATAAACTTACGGCAAAATCCAGTTGCAGATATTTTGATATCCATTTTAAGGCGGCAAGCAGTCGCTTCCAGAGTACACTTGTTTTTGTATGTTACATTGTCCGAACCACACACGAAAGAATGCTTTTTTGGGCAGGTCCGTAAATTTTGGCAAAGGCATTTTGAAACAACGCCAGTAAGTTTGCATTTACTGTAATACTGACACTTATGCAACTGACAGGCAGGAACTACACAAAGAAAAAAATAGGGAAAAGTCATAACTGATGGAGATGGTGAAAGAGGAAATTTGTCTGATGTAATATTTAAAACACGAGCAGGAGTGTTTTATCAGATTTAAAACCACGAGGGCGCAGCCCGAGTGTTTTAGATCTGATAAAACACGTGATGCGAGTGTTTTGAATGGCTTCAAAAACGATTCGTTATTGGTTGTTATGTTCATTAGTATTCTTTATATAAAATTGCATGCATGTTCATTAGTACTCTTTCTGACATCAAGAAGTTTTATCAGGTATAAAACCACGGACATGGTACTGATTTCCTTTGAATTTTCATGAATTATTAATGAGTTTTTGAATTTATAATCAATCACCCAAATGGCGCTGAGCAGTGTTTTGCTGACAAAGACGAGGACAGCTATAGGAAGCCGATCAATGCTTATGTAAATTTTGATCGTGTAACAGTTTTTCGGAAAAACTTGAAAAGGGCGATTAAAAGAATCAAGTTCAAAAAAAGTTTTTTGCGGGTTCTTGAAGACAGCGGTTCTGAAGATAATCCTAAACTTTCTTTAAGATCTCTACGGTATAGACGCTTTTAATAAGTATAGAGTAGGGCGCTTATATATAGGGCTAGCCTGCGGGCAGGCCCTCCTGTTGCTGTGAAATGTGGGCCTGCAACAAAGCATGGGGTTTTTTGATCACTCGCGGCCGTCACAGGCCGCGTATTTCTATTGGTCGAATTTGGCGGCCGCGAGTTTCTATTGGTCGAACAAAATTATGCAGAATAAATTATTTTTAAAGTTATTGTTTACTGAGTTCAACAATGCAGGGAGTGGAGACATATTCCAACAAGACGGCTATTAAAGACGCCGTAGCTCTTAATATTTTAAAAACATATCGCGGTGGAACAAAACAAAAGAAAATAGCAAAGTACATCCGGCTTGAAACTCCAGTCTCTCAGTGTCTGGCTTTATAATACAGAAGCAAGTGTCATCACTTTCATCACAAATTGAGCCCCGTTCGTCGCCTTGACACAATATGCCGTCCAAAACATTAATACGAGGAGATTACACATTCACTTAATTCGTGTAATAAAGATTGTTGCTAAATGAGGTAAGTTCTTTTTCAAACGAAGTTTCTTTCTGCCGTTAAATGTCTGTGCGAAGACGAAGTGTCTGGAACGTAATTGATATTATCCAATTTATGCGCCAGTGCGTCTGGTATTATTGAAGTCGAAAAGGAGAGCCGGCTGGCTCGCAGGCTACCAGTTATTCAGTTCAGAATGACCTAGTTTTTCAACTCAACAGCCAGAAGGAAAGTCTTGCTAAATTTTATCAAACACTTGAATTTCTTAACTATTAATATGTCGCCGTTTAGACTATAATATTACTGATACGCACCTGGTTCTATATGTGTTCATTTAAGTTATGTTTTCGCACCTTCCCTAGCTACGAAGAAGCGTAATTAATTTCATGTTCGCTCGTATACAGCTATCCGTGAAAGTCTTCGTTTTGACCTTTTGCAACTTGAACACGAGAAGCGCTACTCGGGGTCTGTTGTGTCTAGAGCAATTGTCGTCGTTTCTATCTTGACGATATTCTGTCGTCATCACCTGGATCAGTGAATGCCGAGAATCACAAACACCTAATCTCGAATAACGATTTATCACTGTTTTTTGTAAAATCAAAGTTATGTCTTCCACAAATTAGAGATAGCAAACTTATAAAACTATAAAGATCTGAGGATGTCAAGATCCAATCTTGGTACATTCAAACTGAGACGTTAGCATGCATGCATCGCTAAACTGTTGCACTCTTTAGTCTAAAGTTGAATATATTGAACGCCTAACTACATACCCGACAATCATGAGATGCGTTACATTGCTTCTGGCTTTCTTATAACAGATTTTTTGAGTTTTCAGTAACTATAGTTGATAGTGTGAAATTTACATCTTCGGATTGTGCTTTGATTCTTTGAATGAGGGTTTTCACACCGACTTCCGGAAGAATGTGATTGGTTTGATTTGCGACATTTGCATATTAATTAAGTGGGCGTTATCAATTTACCCCTAGGTTTGTTGCAGGCTCTCATTTCACAGCGCCGCGTTGAGAGAGCCTGCTCGCAGGCTAATATAGGGCGGTGAAACGGCAATGAGAAAGCTGATCGATGTGTGATGCGGGGCCTGGTAACGAATAATTGATATTCACCAGTCAGCGGTTGCTACAATGGTTGATAACATGAAGCTTTGCCTTAGCAACAATTTTGTGCTTGGGTAACTAGGTATAAATCGATAAATTCGATATATGTACTAAATAAAGCAGTAAAACCAGTCTTTTTACGCATCACACATCGATCAGCGCGCGCGCTCGCGTTTCACCGCCCTATAGCGCCCTTTGTATAGAGTACGTAATTTTCACCCTGTGACGTCCGTTTCTTTTTTTATGACGTTAGTTCAATTTCTTCCAGTTGCTAAAGTTAAGATGCGAGCTTTTACATGTAACTGGCACACATGCATATGTGCGGTAAACACTGCTTTTTATCGGTTGACCAGCCGATAAAAATCGTTCGTATATATATACTATATATATATATATATATATATATATATACCTTATTAAATAGTTTAACCGCTAATACGGCCAGGTATTTTACGAGTTCGGAATATATTTTGGTTTGGTTAATTTGCCACATGTGGGCAGGTTTTACATCTTAAAGTAAAATTGGTTAAACCGCGGAGTAGAAGTATACAATACAAATTTTAGTGCGTATAAGCTGCGTTCCATTGTCCATTAGTAGGAAAATAAAGCCATTGCCATATAACAAAATAGTTTTAAAACGC
Organism: Paragorgia papillata; assembly: GCA_035771165.1. Classification (NCBI taxonomy): domain Eukaryota; kingdom Metazoa; phylum Cnidaria; class Anthozoa; order Scleralcyonacea; family Coralliidae; genus Paragorgia; species Paragorgia papillata. The sequence goes on from JAWNZC010000348.1 coordinate 3,728,579, forward strand.
ATTTATAAAAGAAAATGAGAACTAATTTATATAAATACGATAATACTTGCCTTGCTTACACAATCCACATGTATCTGGGCACATTTTCTTTATCCAATAGACATTCGTTGGACATAAATTTCTCAAAGTTTTGCAATATTTGATCCAGCGATCGTAGCATGGAGATTTAGTAACTTCAAAATAAAGTTAGAAAATTGTACTCAATGTTGATAAGTATTTGAATTATTATACCATTTAAAAATAATATTACTATTAATAGATACAACGCGTTCCAAACTAAATTCCAAATAGAGATGTGCTGGTCGGATCAAATTGACCCCTTATAATCCGAGGGCTTGTGTAAACACTCTATCCGTATCCATTCTGATTTTAGGACGGAATAATAGAGGGTATGACGGAATAGGACAGAGTAGGACGGAATAGGACAGAGTATGACGGAATAGGACAGAGTAGGACGGAATAGGACAGAGTATGACGGAATAGGACAGAGTAGGACGGAATAGGACAGAGTAGGACGGAATAGGACAGAGTAGGACGGAATAGGACAGAGTAGGACGGAATAGGACAGAGTATGACGGAATAGGACAGAGTAGGACGGAATAGGACAGAGTATGACGGAATAGGGCAGAGTATGACGGAATAGGACAGAGTAGGACGGAATAGGACAGAGTAGGACGGAATAGGACAGAGTAGGGCGGAATAGGACAGAGTAGGACGGAATAGGACAGAGTAGGACGGAATAAGACAGAGTAGGATAGAATAGGACAGAGTAGGACGGAATAGGACAGAGTAGGACGGAATAGGACAGAGTAGGACGGAATAGGACAGAATAAGACTGAGTAGGACGAAATAGGATGGAATAGCATGGAATAAAATGGACTAGGACGAGAGAGGACGGGATAGGACAAAATAAGATGGATAGATTACAATAGAATGGAATAGTATAGAATTGTTAAAGAAATACCAAAGTGATTTTTGGTGCAAGACTGTGATCCAAACACACATGAGGATGTTGGAAGACTCGGGGAAAACGTTTTTAGTTTTTTGAAAGTCGAGCAACATTCCACGTGTTTCGATCACAGTATTCCAACATGGAATATCATTTAGTAATTCTAAATAATAAAATTAACGGGATACGCCCATTGTATTCCTACGTGATTTAATAGTTTATAAATGACGTGAGCCAACAGCTTATTGTTATTGCTCTGATGAAGGCCTGAGCCCGAAAGCTTAGCAAATAAATATTTTACGTGGTGTTCCCACAAAACATATCTATATTATATTATATTATCGCCATGAAAACTTCAAATAATTAATTTCTTAATTAAGTTCGAGTTAAGATAAGTAATTTTATTCTGAAGAAAAAAAGTCTAATTAGCCAATCACATCCAAGTAATTTTGTCCTCTATTTTTTTAACTCCGATATTCTGTTTCTAATAATTACGTACCTTTGTAAGCAGTTCCATTTCTGGAAAAAATGAAACATAAAAACTAAAAAAGTAAAGCATATAGAAATAACGATATGCACACAATATGTCAGTTTTTGAAAACTTTGCTCCACAAGATAACTTGCGTCATGCAAGTGTTTTTACTTTGAGTTCCTAACTTGGTTGCAACTTTTCTAGGAAAGTTTGTTAAAATTCGCTAATTTTCTGGATGTTGTATATGGTGTATAAATTGGCACAAATTTTTGTAACATGTCAACACGGTTTTACTTTTGGTATGCCAGTTTAGCACAAACTGCGTGTGGCAATGCCAATTCACTTTTGGCTAGTTTTTGAACCCCAGTATTCTGAGACCCCGTTTACACGATGCTGGTACAATTTGAAAACGGAACAAAATCATGCCGTTTTAGGCCTTGTGTTTTACACGATACCGGCACAAAAATGACATGAAAACGGCACAAAATGAAGACGGGTTCCTTGACGGCATGAAATGAAAACGGAACACTAACCGGTATCGTGTAAACGCCCGTGCCGTAACAGTTTGATGATGGTAATCACTATATATATATATATATATATATATATATATATACGACAACAGTATTCGGGTCAGCAGTATTCACAAAGTCTTCTCAATTCTCATTGGAAGAGAATAGTCACATGTTAATCCGTCATTATATATACCGGCACCGTGTAAACGCAAGACTTTTTGGCCTGCATGTATTTACACACCGGCATGATTTTGTTCCGTTTTCAAATTGTACCGGCATCGTGTAAACGGGGTCTGAGGCTCTAGTTTCAAAAAAGATAATAGTTCGAGAGCGGGGGATATCGGGACGTTCCGCTGTACATGATATTTGTGCATGTACAAAAGCTGTGCATGCAAAGAAAATAGCGTCGCAGGTTATCTCAGTTTAACTAAATTATCTGAAGTAAAATATCAGAGAGCCGTATGCAAATGTCTTGTCTTTAGAACATTTCTCAATAAAATGTTATGACACTTTATGTCATATATACTTTAAGATTATTATCTCATTGCAACATCGATTAAACATGATTAACATAACGTAGAACAAGAATATCATGATTGCAATCAACAGTTAGTAATGATGACAGTCTTCACGCAACTTCCAATTCAACTTATCGACACGTGTTATACATATTCTGTTGTCTAAGGAGCCGATTACATGGAGATTAATTTTCAGCCCGGGCTGAAATTTCACGGTCTTCTTATTAAATTCTTTTAAAACGAACGTAGCGATTACATGGAAAAAATTTCAGCCCAGGTTGAAAGTTCAGCCCCCCCCCCGGTCATCTGGCTGAAATCACCCTTGTATGTGTAGACGGTCGCCACGCGCTATGCTAAGCAGCTACACTATAGTATTCACACGTTAGGGTTTATAACGATGATCTTTATTATTTGCGAATTGGCTTCGTCAAGGACTAAGAAACAAACAGTTCACTTCGGAAACGCCTCGAACAGTCGAACACAGACACATTGAAACTCGTCTCTCTAATGAGTATATTATTTGAGACAGTGGTCCCGACTCACTACTTAATCCTATCAATAAACACATATCGGTTTACACTTGTTGACAACGCGTTGACAACAAGTAACTAGCACATAGCTTATTAACACAATAACAACATATGTAAACGCTCAAAATTTTCAGCCCGGGCTGAGCGTGTGAACGATGTCGATCGTTCATTACGCAGCCGCAAAACAAAAATTCTTTGAATTCCTACGAGTTATTGATTAAAATTTTGGTTTCAGGCCGGGTTGAAATCGCTCATGGATCGCAATAAAAATTTAGCCCTCTTAACCGGGCTGAAATTTCTGCCTGGGCTGAGAATCTCCATGTCCATAGCGTTTTAGGTGCCGATTACATGCAAGAGTAATCACTTGAGCAATTTCTTTATTGTTATTTGTTAATAGGTATATATCCATATGGTAGGGGATTTAGGATTTTGAAAACGTCAGTCAAAGTTGTGGCCCACGGTTCTAGGGGGGTCCGGGGGCATGGGCCCCGGAAATTTTTTGAAATTGGGGTCTCTAAAATAGCATTTCCCACGATTTGACAGCACATTTGAGCAAAATTTTGAAACTTTTAAAACGTATGTTTAATGGCACATTTTATTATGTTTACATTTACAAAACATTTGTCCAAATTGGATGTTCAGCATTTATATTTTTACAAAGCTAACTAAAATATTAACCAAACGAGAAAGGCGCAAACACCCATGCATGCCTTCTAAAATTAACTAATTATTCATTGTCTCAAAGACCTTGTAGTGTGTAATTTTCTCTAATTTAATAAATTATATGTTATCTACCCGGTATCTCAGCTGACTCAGCAATCGATGGTTGCCATGGTGCAGATCGGTCAAAAAGCCCAAATCAACGCGACAGCCAATCAGGTTTGAGGCAAATCGGTCAAAAAAGTGGTTGCCATGCAGATCGGTCAAATTGATCAAACACCAATCAGATCTCTGCAAACCGGTCAAAACTCTCAAAGCGAACGCTGACCACCGGTCATCCCTGCCCGGTGTTTGCTGACTCGCAAATTACGATAAAAGCGAATTTGAAACCTAATCAGTCTGCCAAGCTTTGGCAGTTACGGCATAACATTTTCTAGAAGACTGTTGAGATTAAAATATTGTGTGATTGCGCAATTATTCTGGTGATTTTTTACGTCAGTCGCGTGACCGGTCTGATGTATGCTAAATCCGCCCCTGGTGCGTGGATCCAACAAACACAATGCCGCAACAACAAAAAATGCCGCAAATACAACGCTCGCCGCCTCGCCGCAACTATGCCTATAATTACACATGTTGAAGGATTTTTTGAAAAATGTATTCGATCCTGTCATCAAGTTTGGCGTGTTGACATAAAATCCTGATTATATTTCCAATTCAGAAATGGTGACCAAAAACGTACACAGTGACCAAAAGAAAATCAGATGACATGAATTATATCTCAATCACCATAGAGTTTACACTAGATTGATAATTATACGCGGGCTTAAAACGGCTGTTTTACAGTAGTCAGGATCGAGGCTATAAAAAGCATAACCCCACCTCTAAACAAAAAAGAGAAGTTATTTAAGCCCCCTATTAATGCAATCATATGTTATTCATTTTGTTATTAATTATTTTCTATACATGGGTGGCTTGCAGGTCCACCAAACGTGCTGGTTGACTGCACTGTTCAGTATACGCACTTACGATAAGAACAATTGTGGAACAATATAGGGCCGTTTATACGAGAGGCGATAAGACGCGTTTTACAAAAGACACACCTGAGATAAGACGCGAACTGACCCATTTATATAGGCGTTTACGAACAAGTCGTGGCTTGTGTAAGACGTGAACAAGTCTTTGTAGTTTTTATACGAATGTTTCGCGTCTATATGTAAGGCGCGTCCTGTGCAAGCCGCGTCTTATCAGCTCTCGTATAAACGGCCCTAATGACTGTGTAAGAAAGTTTCGGGATTTGAATCACTATGTTGTTCACTTCTGTTCAAGAAAGCTGCAGAAGTGTAACATTCGTGCATTCATGTTTATTTTAATCCTGGTTTGTTTATCCACATCAGCACGTACTTCAACTAAAATTATTAATGCCACAATACCTTGCCGGCATGCTAAGTACTCGAGCTGTTTAACAGGTTCATAAACTTAATATTGTAGTGAATATACAGAGATAAAGGCTTATGAAATCTGGTTCGGATGATTTGACAATGCATGCAAGATATCTATGCTAATTTACAACTGTAACCAGGGCTATATTTTTAGTACGCAGCAACCATAGCGCAACTTCAGAACTGCAAAAGGGGTGGAATTTTAAGGATTCGAAATTTATCAGAGAAGTTGTTTCATTTACTATAGCTTATATACAAGAAATTGTCTTATTGTTGTAAATGTATATAGTTATTTCACTGATACAGATGAATTCATACACATATTTCATATGAATTACCCAATCTTAACTTTGTACGTGTATACGTAAAAGAGAACCCTAAAATCCCAACAAGTGTTATATATTACTATAATTTCAGGGCAGTTGTTGCATTCATGCGGGGACTACGACAGCGTATACCTCGAGTTGAGAAAATCCTGATGTTCAGTAAACATATGTATATGTCATTAAAATAATTGGAAAATAAAACCAATCTGAGAAATAAAGTATACTATCAGTATTAGAAAGAAACAGATTGGTTTCTTTTGTTTATGATCATGAAGCAATTAAGAAGAGCAACAATCTAGAGTATAGCCATGTTCACTGTTTATTTATTTTGACATTACGATCTGTTTTCTACTATACACAATGTCTGTCAAAGCAAACGCTTGCTGAAAATCGCAAGAAATTAAATATTTTATAAAATTGGCTAACAAAACAGACTTGGACTACTAATTTGCTGTGACTTACCAAAAAGAGAAATACAAATCTTTGGTAACCAAGTTGAGAAACCAACATTTTGAAAAAAAGTGCTTACTGCTTTACCTTGGTACCACCGAACTGTCTGATTTTGTGATTCACTATTCACTGCAGATCATGTTTCTGATTACATAGTGTGATCATGCGTGACAACACGCTGATGAGAATATAGCCTCGAACAGATGTATGATAAACGATTGGACACTGAAGACTTTAAAAGGTTTATTAATTAATGGGCGTTTTAGAAACAAGCTCTTTTATTAGCGTGACGATAAAGTCTTTAAAGTCACGCAAGTAAAAAAAATCCAATAGTCAAACAATTTGTAAATACCAAATCGCTTCAATCACAAAGTTGTCATATAATATATTTAATCATTTGTATACTTGGGTAATAACATGGTTTCAACTGCAATTTGAAAAAAAACATGCACGATTGAGTTTTTCAAAGAACATGCTATAATTAACTTTTTAATAATAAAAAGCTAATACTTAATTTATATATAACTTACCTAAAAACGTTTCGCTTCTTCTACCACTACTTGGAAAAGTTTACTCAAAGTACTACTGAGAATCTTCTAGTTTTCTTGCAGGTATACTTTACTTGACAATACTGAAGATTAATAGCTTCAAATTTAAGCGAATTGTCTTCCACTATCCAAATCTTGGCCGCCATCTTTCTTTATTTTGTGCAAAAAGAGCATGGGTATGACGTCCAAAAATAGCACTGTATTTCTATTTTTTTTCACTGTATTTCATTAGTATGTATTTGCTTAAAACTACACTGCTCTTAGCAAATCAAAATTAAATTTTTTTATCCTTATTATAATTTATTACATAAAATAGAGTGTTTTATTGATTTTTCCGCCACTAATAAAAGTGATAATCTCACATGTGCGATTATTTATGATAATCGCACATGTGACGATTATCGCTGAATCAGCATTATAGTTTAATGCAATTTTTGCAAGGCAATAGGTCAATTTTTTTATATAATAAACAGAACAATACATGGATGCCTGGAAATATGAAATTTATTTCTCGTGTTGAACAGGATACGAGATATCCTGGTTAACACTCGAAATAAATTTCATATTTCCGCACATCCATGTATTATTCTCCATAGAAACAACACATTATTAGTATAGGTAATAGCATGTTTCGAGTGCAATTTGAAAAAAAAAACAAGCACGAGAGATTTTTTCAAAGACTATCAAAATTGCATGACTCTGAAGGATGAGTGCTATTTGAGGTATTTGAAAAACTCACGAGTACGTGTTTTTTCTCTCTCAAAATTGCACGAGAAATCATGCTATTACTTATTAATAATATACATGAAAATGTTAGACAAATGTTCTTCCAGCTACGAAGTGGTTTTCTTTGACCTACCGCGGGATATATATCACCATAGTCCCTAGAAATAAATTGTCTGGAAACGCAGCCAAAGTCTTTGTTCTAGGTTTTTGTTCACGTTTGTGCACCTTATTTCACCTTAATGCTTGCTAACTAATAGCAGCGTTGCTTTATAAATATTAATGAACGTAAAACAAAAGATTGTGCACCTTATTTGCCCACCCTCAACCTAAATTGTACCTCATTGTTAACCGATTTGATGTTCGCCGCGTCTCCAGACAATATAATTCTAGGGACTATGATATCATTCCTTTTTTCTCTCCCTTCCCTCTTTTCCTCCCTTCCCCCAAGAACCTCGGGCATTCAGGATAATGATATCACGACTATCCCGAAAATCGGTGCTATAGACCTTATTCAGAAATAGCCGCCGAATTAGAATTCTTTTACCTCGTTTTAAATGACCTCGTTTTAAAGTAAAAATTATTTTGAATTTCACACATGAAAACGAGTTCATAAGGGCTAATTTATATGCCATATAAAATAATTTTAATTCGGTGGCCATTTTTGAATAAGGTCTATAACCTATATACAGCACTCTTGCCAATTACTTACGTCAAATTTATATCCCAACAGAAAACCTCCTTTGTTGGCTAAACAACTACAGTAGTTCAATAACCCTTACTTGTTCCACTTCTTGAAGCTTCATGGTTTAAAACTGCTCGCTTCGTTCACTAAAACGTCAAACGTTTTACTCATAGTATCTAACCTCTTTTAGTCTTCTTGCAGGAACTTTAATGACAATATTAAAACAAAATTCCTTCTGTATTTCGTCGAAATGTTCTTCGACAACTCTATGTTTTGGTCGCCATATTGGATTTTCTCGTGAAGGAAAAACCATCCTTTAAAATCCGCATAGGCATTTTATTGGCTTTCGGGTAGTTTCCGGTTGTTTATTATCCAATCAGAATGCTTAATAATCATTGGAATTTGCACTGTATTTCATTTTTCTGCACTGTATTACACCTTTTCTGCACTGTATTACATTAAAATTGCACTCCTCTCAACCAATCAGGATGCAGTAATTTTGTCATGTATATTATTATAGGTTGTATAATGTAATACGTAATATGTTGATTTATACTTGAGAGAAAGAAAACCTTGATAAAATAACATTTAGAGCGCTTAAAAGGGAGTATAAACTTAAGCTATGTAGAAACGCACGACAACGTAAGGTCACGCATAATATATACATTTGAAAAATAATGAAGCATCATATAAAACAAATTAAGATGATTTTTATTTTCTTTCCCATCAATTAAGGACTTAGTCATCAGTTTTGTTAATATAATAGATTACGACAACGGCTACAGCAAGAGAAACCACGATGAGAGTTCCAAGAAAAAATGTTGAAAAAGTCAAATGCTATAAAGTAAAAGAAATGAAAAAGGAGAATACATATTTAAATTTATATTTAAAAAAAGATACATGCATGATACATATATGTACATGCACATGCAGAATGCACGTGAATGTACTGTACTACACCGCACCGTATTGTACTGTACATAGAACACATAAAATAGGTTTACTTAAAGTAAGATTTTTGCGTTGATTGCAGCTTTCACACAGTTCACGAACTTCTTGATTAGGCAACAATAAAGAATTGATGTCGTCCTGATATTGATAGTGCAGGTAGTGATGACATGTTGCAAGGGAGGCCTGATAACTCATTGTAGTGTGATTGTATCAGTTTTATTTTTATTTTATTATAGCTTTGCCAATTGTACGTACATTACAATTACAAATATAAATACACAGAACGAAAACAGTTTTGGCAAGGACACCGTAGCCTGCGGGCAGCATGGCCCTCCTGTTGCAACAGCAAAAGCCAAATACTGATGGTTTCGGCATGGACTGAAAAAATTGCTTTAATATAGTTAAATTTAAAAACAAGTTCTGGACAATCTATAAAAGTTGTATAAATTAAAAAAAAATTACAGAATGGGTTGTGTGCGTGTTTTTACTCTAATGTTGAATCAAATAATGCGCGCTAGGACGTGTAAGTATATATTGCATCCAAATCTACAAGTAAATATTATACGCATTACTTCAGGGCCGAGCGGGCGCCACCACACTGCCGTGGGATTATTTTACCGCAGACAATCCTTTTTTTCAGTTTCCATATTTTAACAATATACGCAAGAATATACGCAGAATTAACGTGCTGATATATAAATATGTTATAGGTAAGACCCACCTGGACTATAATAATTATATATAATATAATATTAGACATTCGAAAAAATTCTTTAAAATCCCAAAATGCAGGAAATAGCATTTCGGAGATTCCAGATTTCAAATATTTTCCGGACCCCATAGTAGTTTTTCCGCCTGAGGCGCTAATGTTACTTTACATCCGGCAGTGGCACTTCTACATAGGCCACTACAGCCCTGTACTTACTGTAGTATTAGTTTCTGCAATGGGAGTCTGCATTTCCATGCCACCTGGAATGACGCCTGTTTCAAAAAAAATAAATACAATTTAAAGTATTTTAACAGAAATATACAAAAGATAACTCGTACTAATAACAATAACCATTACATTTTACAAATAATATGAAATCAAGGAATAATTGTGTTGTCAATAATAAAAAGTTTAATACGTTGTCAGAAAAAAACCCAACTGTTTCATCTGAAATTTTGCAAAAACATTATTCACCAAGGCAATTATTCTACAAAATTTGTATATGCTTTCAAAAAGCGTTTTCTACTACACAGCTAGTTAAGGTGCAGTTTACTGAAAATCTGATTTTTTTAACTATAATAGTATTTTTTATAGTCTCTTTTCATCTCGTCTGGCGTTAGTAAAATGTAATAGGAACTAAGTGTTCAGATGAATAATTTTGAATAAAAGGAGTATAGCTGCAATTTTGTGTTTTGTAAAGAATTTGTTTGATATTAATTTTAATTTTAAACAATCTTCAAAATTTATTTTTTTCCCATGCCATGCAGGGTGGCAATTGTTTAAACGTGTCATGTGGCTTACCTGCACCAGTTTCTTTCTCATTCGTTTTCCATGAAAGTTTAATGATTTCCATAATCAAAATCACCAATCCCAAAAATCCAACATAACCCAGAACCGCGTGAAATGCTTCTTTCTTTTCGAAGATGTCAAGTCCAAGTACAATAGCTGCAACTAAATTTTGGAACTTGCTTAGAATTTTTAAAACATTGTGAAGCATAAATGATTAAATGGTTCAATAAAACAACAAAAAACAAAAAGGTATACGGTGAGTGGATGGAAGGACGCTTGGGCGGGCGGATGGAAAAACAAATAGATAGATGAATGGATAAAAAGATAGTTACGTTTTTTTGACTACAGTGTATGAGCATTGAAATCAGTTTTGAGAAATATAGTTCTCCACATTTTTTCTTGCATTCAATTAACTGTATGGCGACTTGTCTGATCTGTGCAGACCGGTACCATTGTAACTAGTATTAGCACTAAAATTTATTCATTCTTTTTTTAACAATAACTGTTTCTAAAAAATTGAAAAAACGCGTCCAGGATTATATATACATATGATATTTTAATCTTTCCTGTCCGAATCGGTCATAAAGTATTTTATTCTGGCGGCTAACGCCAGACGATTTTATTCACCTCTGGGGAAGCCCTCGGACAGAAATGAGTTAATACGACATTATCTGACCAACCCTGCATTCTGGAAACCGAAACTTAAACCTTGTGAATAACTCAGAGGTTTTCAGTGTTTTGTTTGTAAGACACCGTCGATGAAGTTATCTTACGATAGAGATCTTATAGAAAACATGCAATTGTCATGCATCTTAACCTAATAAACTGCCCATGCCAAGTCGGTTGATATATATATATATATATATTTAAAAAATATTAAACAATGTCAACTTACGAGAGATGATAAAAGCAGAAAGGCCAAGTAGACGATGAATAAAGTTAAAAATCGGTCTTCTATAAAACAATTTGCAGTCGAAATTGTTATTGTTTTGTTTAGTTGTGTTTTTCGTTTAGTTGTGTTTTTCGTTTAGTTGTGTTTTTCGTTTAGTTGTGTTTTTCGTTTCGTTGTGTTTTTCGTTTCGTTGTGTTTTTTGAGTTTCGTTTCGTTTCGTTTCGGTTCGGTTCGGTTCGTTGGTTCGTTGGTTCGTTCGTTCGTTCGTTAGTTCGTTCGTTCGTTCGTTCGTTCGTTCGTTCGTTCGTTCGTTCGTTCGTTCGTTCGTTCGTTCGTTCGTTCGTTCGTTCGTTCGTTCGTTCGTTCGTTCGTTCGTTCGTTCGTTCGTTCGTTCGTTCGTTCGTTCGCTCGTTCGTTCGTTCGTTCGTTCGTTCGTTCGTTCGTTCGTTTGTTCTGATTGCTTGTTTGTTTGTTTGTTCGTTTGGTCTGATTGCTTGTTTGTTTGTTCTGATTGCTAGTTTGAAATGATACTTACTTAGATGCATCAGGGTGTGGTCGAAACAACGCACCAATAGGTTGCAAAATTGCTAAGACGAAAACTACTAGCCCCAAAATTGCATGGATCTTGATCTTATCCTTTCCCTGAAAAACCCCAAAAATGAAACAAAGTATTAATGTTCTGTATCTAAAACGTCTATTTAACTACCTGTGACACGCATGTAAGTCTTACCTTGTATATTTCTTATTTAACAAATAAAATGTTTTTTTGGTTTACTTCAGTGATTTGGTGCAATTGGCAAAAAATCAGCGAACACTAAAAGTGCCAAGGTTTCAATACATTCTTCAATTTTAAAACAAATGTTACAAATCTTTGCACAAATCTTTGGTTGTTTTTTGTATGTGTGTTTTTGTCACGCTATTACCTGATACAACTTCATGAAGATATAGATTACTAGCATTTTTTGTTTAGAGCCTTAAAATGTCATGCATGATTTTAATTTAACATGCAAAATGACATTATGTGATAGCTCTACACATTTCTAGTTAAACTATGTTCTATAAACAATATAATATATTGTTAAAGTCCGTTTTTCTAGCATTCTGATTGGACGAGCGGTCCTCGCGTGTCGGTCGGAAAATCGTGATGTTTCCCGCGTAGCCCATGGCAGCCGAGCGGGCAACATTACATTTAATTTACCCTAGGGGAAAATATCAAAATCAGAAGTAGATGGTCAGGTTCAATTTGTCTTTGTTTTTTTTTCAGTTTTCCTTCATTCAAAACAATGTCTGAATGTTTTGCTCAACATTTTTGTTGTCATTTAACACTTGATATATAACAAAACACTTACTTACTAGTACCTCAGGAAAACAATGTGTTTTGTGGCCCCTCGACTGCTCCTTGTTGCCCTCGGCTTCGCCTCCGGGAACAACGGCGGTCTCGGGGCCACAAAACAAAATGTTTCCCGAGGTACCAGTAAATAAGCGTTTAGTAAGATCGAACAAATAGAATAAATGATAAAATTTTAAATATACCTCAGTAAAGCCGTCGAGATCAACAAATATAACAACAATGGAGGAAATAGTGCCAAGTACTACAATAATCATCAGTGATCGATGGAACTGTTTATTGTATAAAAGATAAATAAATAATAAATTATTAAACAAACAAACAAACAAACAAACAAACAAACAAACAAACAAACAAACAAACAAACAAACAAACAAACAAACAAACAAACAAACAAACAAACGAACGAACGAACGAACGAACAAACAAACAAACAAACAAACAAACAAACAAACAAACAAACAAACAAACAAACAAAACACCAAACAAACAAACAAACAAACAAACAAACAAACAAACAAACAAACAAACAAACAAATAAATCAATAAAAAACTAAACAAACGGACAAACGAACGAACGTATGGATGTATAGATGTGCGGTCGCATAAATACATGAATAGATGATGCATAATGGAGGGATGAATGAATGAATAAATGAAGGAATGGATGGATGGATGGATGGATGGAAGGATGGATGGATGGATAGATGGACGGATGGGTGAATAGATGAATGGATGAATGGGCGGTGCATAGATTTACGCATGGATGAATGATGCGCAAGTAAATTAAAAAAGAGGTACGCAATGCGTACATGTGGACACTGGGATTTTGCTAACTGATGACGTCATGACTAAACAATGCAAATTGCATATCGCAAATACACTAATGTACTAAAGACTTATTGGTGTAAAGTAAACATATGATGCTGATTAAGATGAGTTTGGAAATGAGTTTGGAAAGACCTACAGGAAGCTGAATACTTTGAGCTGAGTGCTTTGGTAGGCATAATAATGAGCACTAAATTTGATAGACTGAAATTTTAACAGGAATTTACAAACAAATCACTTTAAATTAATCACTTTAAATTAACATCAATTCGATGGAGAAAACTGGAGCCTGTTTAAAACCTCCAAGGTTGGCTCAAATTTTCAGCCCATTCAACCAGGATGAAATTTCCGATCCTATTTCTAACAAAACTGCAGAAACACTTAAGACTGGCTGGCACACACTTTAGCATTTTATCCATTTTACTTCCTGTCGAGGACTTTGAACAATCGTAACATACATAGCCTGCGGGCAGGTAGCAACGTGCGTTTCAAATTTCACTCAACCGTGAGAATAATCAACAGGAAGTAACTCACCAAAGTGAGATTTGAAGCTCGCGAGACCAGAGGCTCTCCCTCTCTCAAACACAAACTCAGAGCCTCTGGTACCCAGGGTAGCGATGACTTGCGTCCTCGTTTGATTAGGGCTTATGTTTAATATATCACATCCCCTGAAGCGCGATTCGGCTTACCTTCGTGAGCGTTCGTACAACGTTCGTAAATACGAAAAGGCCTCCGAAGTTAGACTGGTTCCCTGACGTCACCAAAATAAGTTCGAGAGAAAAGAGGACTAGGAACTAGTCTGCTCTGAAGTATGGAGATTATTAAAGCGGCACTCTTTGTGACGTCATGACGTGTAGACGAAACATCGCTCGCCGTCAGATACAACCGTGCTCATGATATAGCGGATATGGTTTACAACCAGTATCCGCAAAAACGAGCGAGAAAATTAATAACTAAGAAATAACTAAATAAATAATAAATAATGTACTCTACGTAATAATGTATGAAATAAAGATCAAGATGTCTGAAAATGCGTTACTGACTTACACACCTGAAACCAGACTTTATTGTCAAGCAGTTTAATATCTGGCCAGATGTTTCTTGTGTAACGTGCAAAAAACAATCCAATGGAAGCAAGAAAAATCCATACGACGACCATCAATGATCCTAAATAGAGAAATGTTGTAAAAAATCATGCATCATGTGGAAAAATTTTTTTTTCTGGTTTGAAACCAGCCATGCAGCCAGCCTGTCTATGTTTATTTCCGAAATGGCAATCATTACGTCATCCCGTCAGGCTTTGAGAAACTGATGCGTGCTAAAATGGTAATCAGTCTTCATGGAGCTGTTCATGGGTGGCGTGCATGGAGCTGTCTTCATGGAGCTGTGCACGGGTGACGTGCGCTGTTAGGGCGCTGCCTCTCACCAATAGTTAAGCCCAGTTGGACGGGGTTAGTACTTGGATGGGTGACCCTCTGGGAATAACCCCGTTCTCGAACTTTAATTTCATGTGAGTAGAGTTTAGTTGGTCTCTCCTGTGCTTCGAGGGTTTTTCGCAGGACTCTGCGGTTTTCCTCCCTCCGTAAAATCAACACGTTAGGTCTTAGCTTGTGTCGTGCACTTTTAACATGAGCCTCTGGCTCGGATGATTGGGCGATCACATCCTGTGCTTGCGACGTTAAATAAATCACTGCTACTTCACTGAAATATACTTAATTGTTGATCAGTAATGTCGCTGGCAAGTATCCTGATCTAGATCTTATATACGCTCACAATGCTTACAATTGCACACACCGATTGTGGTAGACGGGCCGTAGACCTACACTATTAGAAAGGGCTTGTTTATACGGAGGCGAGCCGGACTAGATCGTGCGTTTGTTACTATCGCCTAGCCGAGATGTCGCTTTGTGCAACCGGGATTTCGGTTATTAGACCGGTCTAGCTCACCTACCCGGGCTGGAACGTCAGAGCTCCGTATACGCGACAATGTTTGTCTATTCAAGTTCCTTCTGGACAACGTTGTATTTCACAAGTTCTGTTTACTCGTGTGTAGGTTATAATAAATTGAAAACGTACTCGCAAAAGTGCGATTCTGGGTAGCAGGACTAGAAATTGTCATTACAGTTATGAAAGAGATATACCGGCGTTTCAGAGTTTCTTCGACAGGTTCATTGGTTCACCATTTAGCGGACAGAAGGCCCTGCGGAATCGACGTTCAACCAGAACCGAAGCTGAAGCAGAAAAATCTGAGTTTGACATGTAACAGCCTTTGCAAGTTATCTATTGTCATCTTAAATTCACCTGATTTCGCTAGACAGTTCGGGTTTTAATATCTTTCCTAATCTCATCATTGTAGGCTTCGAAAAACAGCAAAGCAGCTGGTGTATACTCGCTGTAATTTACAAATACGACTTTGCCCGTTGAACACTACATCGCCCATTGCTTTGTTTACATGCATTTAGTAAGCGCTGGATTTAATATACTGAATACCAAGGGTTTGCCCAGCGACGTTGTTTACACCAGCAAAAGCTTTATGCATTGATGTACTTCATATAAGATCCAATATAGAAGACTCGTTCGGTTTGTCAAAAATTTGCACTGTTTCGCATGGCAGGTTTTCTAGATGTGCAAGGGCTACGCCAAGGTTTCAGAAATCAGTAGCCCGCCAAAGCAGGCGTCTTGTGATTCGCCAGTAGCCCGCCAAAGAAGGCGTCTTGTTGATTCATAGCATGCCATAACTAAAATCTATTATTGGATTTTCATGTGAGTTTTCCCTCTTATGTGTAGTACGTCACATATCTTGAAATGAAAAGTGTCTATAATATTTCTGATCTTATAAAAATATGTCTATTATACTTGATGTATCAATGTATCTATGCCTATAAAGAAATTGTAAGTGAGAAAACTTATTGATTAACTAACCGTGAATCCTTTTATTTAGGTCACTGAGAGACGTTGCTTTGGATTCATTCATTTGTGTTATGTTAACGCGAGTGGCAGACGACCCCCGTTTTGAAGCACTGCGCCCGTGGTAACTGGGTATGTTATTAGAAGATTGATCACCTATTACAAATATTCAATAAAAAAATTGTAAGAAACATCTCTTTAACTGTTTATGGCCATTAAACAATTTTCGTGTTTATGTTTTAATTTATTATTTACCAATGATCTTGGAAAATTTGTTCAGTTTTCAAAACTATAGTAAATGGAAAATTTGATTTCTGGTTTTTACCTAGAGCATAAAGAAGAAAGACGCTTTCCTCGAGGTTACGTAGATTACTCGACTCAGTATTCGGCTTTAGTGGATGACGGAATCTTAAAAAATGAGATCAGAAAAATTAAACACTATAAGATACCGGCGGGTTATTAAGATTTGTATAGGCGCCCTGCTATTGGTCACGGCTATCTCGTGTATAAGTGTGTGATAAAAATCCTATTTAAAATTTGCCTTCGTTAAAACAAACGTTACTTCAAAAACCAACATATTATAATAAAATAATAAAATTCACAAAAGTACTATCCGGGCATTATTCCACTTAGCGACGCAATATGCGACAAGGTTGAAATATAATAATTACGATTAATAGGTTATGTAATATTTAAAACATGAGCACCAGGGCTTTATCAGATTTAAAACACGAGGCTAGGCGATTACTAAAAATGTTTTGAATAACTTCAAAAACAATCCATTTGGTGAGTTATTTGGCGTAGTAATTCGAAAAATAACGTTGTCTAAGCCGAGAAAATCAAAACTAAAGTTTATGTAAATCAGGATAATTTTTTTATCAGATATAAAGCCACGGACATTTATATAGGTTATAGTCTTTTAAAAATATCCGCAATTCTCTGGGCAGAATACATTGACTTAAGGTGGCTTGATAAGAATTAATTATAAAAAATCATATTTTCCCCTCTAAAATATTTTGCAGTGTACATTTGTGCCTCATTCTAGTTCCTTGCATAGCCCTAGTGTCAATGCTGATAATTGAAAAGTTTTACACTTGCAGCATTTGCGTATCTGGACGAATAATATCACATTTATTGAATATGCAAATTTAATGCAAATTAGGATTTCTGAACTTACGTGGACTGTCTAATACTTTTCAATACTCAAGACTAACACTAGGGGCGTGCAAGGAACTAAAACGAAGCACGAATCTACACCGTGAAACGTTTTAGAAGGAATAATCTGATTGTTTATGGATGTTTCCTATCGAGCCACCTTAAACTAAAGCTCCAGCATGCACATACAAGAGTGGAAGAGGTTCCACTTTATATCATGCATGGCTGGAAATAGCTAAAATAATAGCTAAAAAGACCAACCTGCATTGAATTGAGCGGCCACCTAAAGTTGAACCGTCGATGAATACTAGCTCTTTCTCCTTTAAGAAAAGACTATAATAGCTTAATTTGAAAGAGAACATACAAGTAAACAAATTCTATTTAGCAAAATAGATTTACCTCTTGAAGCTTGGGTAGAAATCTGCCAATAAGTTTCGCACTTCTTATTTCAACCTTACTGTTATTGTTGTAACATAAAACAGCGTCAGTATTAGACTGTAATTGATAAAAATAAAGTACAATAAATGGCTATAGTAATATTTAATCATATACTTAATAATGGTAAGTGAGTAGATAGATAGATAGATAGATGCTTTATTCAGTTTTAAAAAAAACTTTACAGCTAATAATGGCTGAATTGCGTTAAAACTTTACAATTATAAAATTTAAAAAAAAACCTAATGATTAAAAATTTTTACAATTACTAACAATAAAGGAATTCTTAAACCGATCAGTTTTGGCTCTTGGAACGTTAAGTTGCCTTTTACGTCTTAGTTGGTATACACAGTTATTTTCGGATGGTAGCAGAGATCTGAGTTTGTGGGATTGGTCTCGAGTGATCTCATTAAACAACTTGCACGTCAAGAGCTGCCTGCGTTCGGAGAGGCGAGGCAGACCACTTTCTTCAAGTGCATCTGTATAAGGCATCCATGGGTAGATTATTCTTAGAGCTCTCTTCTGCAGCCTTTCAATGTCGTCTGATAGATACTTGGTTAGCGAGTTGTGATAAACTGGGCATGAATATTCAAAGATCGGGCGAATACAGGTAGTATAAAATTTCAGAAGTTCCTTAATTGGAATGCCAGCTCTTTTGAGTTGTCTCAAGAAATAGAAACGAGGTGCAGCCTTCTTGGTTGTTTCTGATACATGAAAGTTCCATTTTAAGTCGCTCGATATGTTCAGGCCCAGCAGCTTTGCGTGTTGAACAATCTCCAGTGGCTTTTCATTGACCATCACCGGTTCGAATTGGGGATTGGTCCTGGCAAATGAGATCCTGAGCTCTTTACATTTTGCCTCGTTCATTTGGAATTTGTTAGCATGAGCTTTATCTGAGAACTCTGTCACTGCATTTTGGATCGTGCTCGCATTACCTCTCTCCACACACTCTGACATAGTGGTGTCGTCCACAAACTTCCACATGTCAGTGTTAGTGACGTCAATGTCATCGATCATTAGTAGAAAGAGCCACGGCCCCAACTTGGTCCCCTGGGGGACACCTGCTGGAATATCCCTCCATTCTGATTTACAGTCATCCGCCAATTTGACTCGCTGCTTCCGGTGTTTAAGGAAGTCTATGATCCAACATTCGATCTTATGAGGGATATTTAAGGTCGCGAGTTTCCTGGCAAGAATGTTATGATCGATTAGATCAAAAGCCTTGCGAAAATCAAAGAGGACAACTCTTGTGGTGGCGCCATTTCCGTCAGTATCTTTTGTCCATTTATGGAACATGGTGATAAGAGCGAAAGTTGTGGAGGACTTAGGGATGGCGCCGAATTGGTTTTTCTTGATCTTGGCCAAAATCGCTGGTTTCACATGTTCCTCGACGACGAATTCTTCCGCAATTTTTGACGTAATTGGTGTCAGTGAAATTGGACGCAGGTCATTGTTTATGTCCTTTGGTGGGTTTTTCTTTGGAATTGGCACTATGTCAGCTGTTTTCCAGGAAGGAGGGAGGCAGCCTTCACGATAAGAGCTGTTAAGGATGTCTGAAACAGGGTTAGCCAAAAGATCAGCGTTCTCTTTGAGTAACCAGGCCGGGATATTATCAGGGCCTTGTGCTTTGGTGGAGTTCAAAGTCGATAGCTTCCTATAAACTGAGTAGGATGAAACTTTCAGTGACGTTACCCAAGAGTCATTAACCGGGCCTTGAACTGGCTGGAAGTTGGGTAGAAGTGGCACGAAGTCGCTCATTGGAGATAGGAAGGCATCGTTGATGTTATTCGCCAGTTCTAACTTGTCGTGTGCTCCTAGCTGATGTAGCAACTTGGTGGAATCGTGCCACCTTTCTGAGACAGATGTCATGCCGCTTAGCTTTTTAACCTCCTTCCACCATAGGGAAGGCTTGCACTCATTTAAATGGCTGACCTTAGCTTTATAGTACTTTTCCCGGCAAATCTTTCGTTCTCGGTTAACGCAGTTTCTCAGAAGTCGAAAAGTGACCATATTACCATTTGCTAATGCGCACTGGCGTCTCTTAATAAGGTTCTTAAGAGTTGGGTTCATCCAGGGTGGTTCGCTTGAATGGATGGTTTTGGATCGTAGAGGAAGAACAGAGTCTAAGCCCGTCTTGATAATAGTATCAAGTAGTGAGACTTTCTCCGCGCAGGTCTCCACAGTCCCGAGGAGGCTTGGTACGTCGACTTGTAGTGGAGGTACGATCGCATAGCCAAACGGCTGCTTGGACGCAGATCTCTTTTTTTGACAATAAACTGCCCTCTTGGAAGTTGGACACGTTGTTTCGGTAGGACTTCAACGGTTGCATGATCAGATAGACCGAAGTTGGGACGCTTTACTGGTGTATTGTAGAAATTCTGAAGGTTAGTTAGAATTAAGTCCAGTTTGTTGGAACCTCTGGTTGCAAACGGCACGATTTGCTTCAAATTAAAAATATGGTTTAGTTTATTGATGACATGTCTGAGATGATTGAAATCACCGAGCATAATTACTCCAAAGTTTGCGTACTGGGATTCAATTGCTGTGAGATTTTCAATCAAATAATTAAGCATTGATGCAGTAACAGATCACTTACAGATCTTTTCACCAATAAACGTGAAATTACTAATTACGAGCTCGAAGCTCCGAGATATCTTTATTTACCGCAACCACGTACAAATATGATGGAAAAAAGCTTCATGTATGATGGGGTATAATTGTATGGAACTCCTTACTAAGTGAAATGAGGGAATGTAAATCGCTATCCTCACTTAAAAGGAAAATTGCTGCTCATAACATTCCTAATTAAATAATTTTCTTAATATATATAGTATCGTAGCTCAGTGTATAATGTACAATTGTAAATAATATGTGAACCTTATTTTGTGTGGATTTCATTGACATTTATTTTATTTGTTGTAAATAATACAGCGGAACCTCGTTAATACGATCACCGTCTGGCAAAAAAATGTGGTCGTAACTAAGTAACGGGTGATCGTATGGCTGGTGGGGTTCCACTGTATGTCGAACTTAATGTATGTGGACTTTATTGACATCTATTTTTAATTAATGCATTATATTTAATTTAATTACTTTTTACACACCCCTTGTGGAAACCAACTTATGTTGATGAGTTCAGCGTGTTTAAATCAGTAAAGTTCTTCTAGCATCTATCTTCTATATCTTATCAAAATTACATAAAGCGTTATATCATGCATTGCGCATAAGTATATGTGTGTGTGTTATTAAATGTTATATATACCATTAGTATAAATACACAGGTGATTATAGAAAATCACGCGCGCTGATTGGTCGAGCTACTTCGGATTAATTCTCGTAATCAACTACAGCGTTTATTCAAAATGGCCGCCAGCCAAGTTGTCAATGCGACAGACGAGGAAATTAACAATTTTAAAGAAAATGTTGTTCCTAAAAGTACGAAAATGTGTATTTATACTAAAACAATTATTCGCCTCAGGCTCAGTGAATATCGGTGAATAATAACCTCGACTTCGTCTCGGTTATTATACACCGATATTCACCTCGCCTTCGGCGAATAATTGTTAATTAATATTTACCATTTTTTGGTCGTTACTGAACCCAATGGACACCCATCCTGCACCTTTTCCAAGCAATTCAAACGTCACTTGATTTCCCTGACTTTTGTACGTTGCTAGGTAATTGCATTTGGATAATTCACAACCAGATGGCACCCGCAAGCATCCAATAGTTTGACCGCATCCATCTGTCGCAATTGCCTACAGGCGGCGCAGATAAAAATATTCGTTTATAAGTAATATTTAAAACATGGGCAGCAGTGTTTTATCCGGATTTAAAGCGCAAATCACGTACGTATAGTGTACTGTAGATCACCTTCAACAAATCTGCCTTTGGCATTTGTCTAAGTATTCTAGATAAACGTTTTGGGTCTTGGTTTCATTTTATTTTTTTGTTGCAAATAAATGACATCACAAAAACTAAATGTTTGCGTATTTTACTTAGTGAGCTTAAATTGACGATTTTCGCCCAAATGTGTTTTAAGCCCTAATCAAACGAGAACGCAAGTCATCGCAAGTTGACAGTCGCGCTATCTCAGCCAGCCGCTCTGAATAGTTTCCCGAAAAAATCATGTACCGTGACAAAGTTAAAACTTGTTTAAAACACTCATGAAACCTTTATTTTGTTAATTTGGGTGTTCGAACGACCGCCACAGAAATTCTGACTGCCAACTTGCGATGACTTGCGCTCTCGTTTGATTAGGGCTTTAGACTAAGCAGATAGATACCGGTATGTCATCATGTAAAGTGACTTTGTCATATTTGTTGGCAGACTTTGCCCATTCGGGTTATTTTTATTTCAACTATGCTTGTCTTGAGTTGAAAAGGAATATTGTACTTACCTTGCTTAACCGCAATATAGGATTTATTGTAAAGATCACCAATAAAGAAATCTAAATTTAAAAAAAGCCAAAGTTAACCAAACACGCATTCAACTTCAAGACTAGCTATCTTATCGGAAGATTGTGGATTGACTTAACTTACTTTATCTTTTTAATGATAGGTTCTGGCGCGCTTCAAAATGATGTATCGGTAACGCGACATTTGCATTTACAGAATTTGAGAAAAGTCATCGGCGTATTAGGCGGGGGGGGGGGTAAGGGGGGCAATTGCCCTCCCAAAATATTTGAAAAAGGAAAATTTGGGCACTTTCTGCAAAATTCATACGTTAAACTGAAAAATACGACTTAAAAATCAGTATTTAACCCTAAATTTTTCGGACAAAAATCTCAGCCCAGCACCCCCCCCCCCCCCCCCCCCCCCCACACACACACACAAAAAAGAAATAGAATTGGGCTGCTATAGCTACGCCTATGGAAATGGTCTCGGAAAATCTCATCTTGACATTTATTTTCTGACATAATATAAATATTTATATTGAGACATGAAATTTGATTCTCTATACTTTCTTTTATTTTTTTATTGATAAACTCTTCGTCAAAGTTAACCAGTTTCTGTAGAAACGGTAAGGGTTTTCTTCAGGGAACAAACATTTATTATTAAGATGGTACGGATCCCGAACAAATAATCCTGCGTTTGACAAGTGCAACGTGTCCAATTAAGAGTTGATGTCCGATATTGGATGATTATATTTGTCAAGGGGTAACAGTATAGTGCCGGCCATCTATGGATCGTTTTCACTCACGCGTGATCGGTGGCCCCGTTGGGGGTGGTGAAACAATACGAAATATTTGAATAAGAATAGAGTTAAATTCCCATAGGATAAAATTGTGCACCAACATGGCCGCATTTCATTAATGTTCCTAACTTTCTGTGCACCATGCATGCAATATGGCCACTGTGACGTCAGATGAAAACCAAGTATATATCGAATAAAATATATTTTTCTAAAACCTTAGTGGTATATGCAATACATTTAATTGCACTAATTACATCATTTTTATATTACAAAATGTATTTAGTTTGTTATACGCTCAATTTGCTAATAATCACTATATCTAGAGTAACACCAATCTCCGAAAACCATATAGATATAGGTGCAGCTTTCTTTCTTAATTGAAAGGGCTTGGCACCTATTCACGTGAAACTCTCAGTAAACTTGTAATTAAAGCTTGGTCATATACGCCAACAAAAATAATTTTGTCAGTTTTTACAGTAATACTTTGCAACATTAAAAATAGTACGATCATATATAATTGTGCTTCGCAACTCACGTAACATTTTTTTGTCCTAAATATTTTTTTTTCTTTTGGTCAATATTGGTGGCAGACAGGAGATATCTATCGTGTCAGTACGACTGAGATCTGATTTGCTTATGTAATAATGAACAATGTATTCGTGCAGCAATGTTCCTTTTCGCCATTTTTGCAACGATTTAACTTTTAAGGTAATAGTGAATTTCTGATATCAGAAGATTAAGGCTTTAAAGGCACAGCGTCGTGTATTAAATTGCCGCTTAACTCTTTACTACGGAGCCCCATAAGTGCCATACTTTTGAAGTGTTATTTTTTTCTTAAATTTCTACTTTTTTTCTTAAATTTCTACTTTTTTTTTTAAATTTCTACTTTTTTTGAAATTTCTACTTTTTTTGAAATACAGTCGAAGCTCTCCTTGCGACCACTCTCGTAAGCGACCAGCTCTAGTTGCGACCACCCTCACGAAACCCCGTTTAAATTCCTTATTAAACTCTGTTACTAAAAGCTCTCGTAAGCGACCACTCCCGTAAGCGACCGCGACCACCTTTCAGATTCACAAACTGAGCTTTTTCTTTGTTTTTAAGCTCTTGTAAGCGGCCACCATTGAACTACGCTTTGCAATCAGTCAACACTGCGCTAAAAAGCAATTTGATAACTTTTAATACAGTGATGTGATTATAAAATGCATAACAATGAAGTATTGCTATTTCCGGCTGGTTTCCAGAATAGAAACGCAGTGTTTTTCTGGTCCAATCTCTCGTAAGCGACCAACTTCAGCCATTTCAGTGGGTGGTCGCATACGAGAACGAATTCTCGTAAGCGACCAGTTCTAGTTGCGACCACTTTTGACAGTTCCCGAGGGTGGTCGCTTAAGAGAGCTTCAACTGTATCTACTTTTTTTTGAAATTTCTACTTTTTTTGAAATTTCTACTTTTTTTCTTAAATTTCTACTTTTTTTTTTAATTTCTACTTTTTTTTAAATTCCGACTTTTTTGGGGAAATTTTTTTTTTTTTAAATTTCTACTTTTTTTTAAATTTCTACTTTTTTTGAAATATCTACTTTTTTTTGAAATTTCTACTTTTTTTGAAATTCCGACTTCTTTTTTGAAATTTCTACTTTTTTTGAAATTGCGACTTTTTTTTTGAAATTTCTACTCTTTTTTTTTTAATTTCGACTTTTTTCTTAAATTTAAGATTTGGCGGACTGTTTCTCCAGGGGCGGATCCAGCCAAAAATCTGACCATTGCTAGTAAGGTGTGGTCCACATTTTTAGGGGGGTACGGGGGCATGACCCCCCGGAAAATTTTGAAAATTAGGACCTCTAAGAAAAAAGTAGAAATTTCAAAAAAAAGTAGATATTTCAAAAAAAGTAGAAATTTAAAAAAAAGTAGAAATTTAAAAAAAAAAGTAGAAATTTAATTTTAAAAAAAAGTAGATATTTCAAAAAAAGTAGAAATTTCAAAAAAAAGTAGATATTTCAAAAAAAAAGTAGAAATTTCAAAAAAAAGTAGAAATTTAAGAAAAAAATAACACTTCAAAAGTATGGCACTTATGGGGCTCCGTACTTTCCTGTTCGAATCGTTCTTTGGTATTTTATTCTGGCTAACGCCAGACGATTTTATTCACCTCTGGGAAAACCTGTTGCCTCTTTGGTATTTCATTCTGGCTATTGACGCCAGACGATTTTATTCACCTCTGGGGAAGCCCTCGGACAGGAATGAGTTAATTAATAGCTTTGCGCGAGACAAAAATTATATTTGTGTGCAAAGGAAAGGAATAATATTCTTAAAACGTTAAAAAAGTGTATTAGTTTACGGACTATTTAGGGGGCGATTACATGGACCGGGCTGGACCGGTTAACCAGGCTAGCTCGGTTAACCTGTTTAATTAACATTTCGATTACATGGCAAGCGGGCTAGCCCGGTTTGCCGGGATCCCGGATGAAAATGTCCATGTAATCGTTTTCATCCCGGCAAACCGGGCTGAAAAACTGTTGAACTCGCTTCGATACGCGTTCGTTCGTTTGCTTGACTGTGTGAATAAATAGTGCTGAAAGGAACTGAAATAGAACATCAACGTTGTTTGTGTGTTTCGTGATCAAAGTGAAGATTTAATAAATTAATTAGTCTTCGTGAAGACGCTTTCCTGGGTTAGCTAAGACTTCAACAATCTTTTTATTATGGGTTTACAAAATAAATAATAGACTAATCAGTGTAAAACTGAAGTAAAACTAACGTAACTTTGCCCTTATTTACTTGATAAGCCAAGGCGGAAATCCAGTAGTTCTACAACTGTAACGCCAAGAAGTTCAACTGAACGCCAAATCAAAATATCATCCGCCTTCACGGCCGTTGCATATCGGGGAAACACTAAGACGTTCGGCAGTGATTGGTGCCCTTGGCATAGATAAAGTCATGAAACGGGATCAGGTGTAAATGGCGATCGATGCGGTCAAGTTGATGCTGTCCGCATTGATCAACAGTTGATGGCGTTCTTTGAAATGCAAGAAGCTTTCAATAAAAGAATGGAGGAAAGCGTATGTGCCTTTAAATACAACAGCAAGTAAATCCTAACTGGCTCGACTATCTTAGTGTCAACGACGTCATAAAAGAAAAAAATGGTAACACGCAGCTTATAACGTGCTTTGTAGACTATAAAGTACACTAATATAAGAACTAAAATACTAAATATATTACTCATTGTTTACGTTTTGGAAGAAAAATTTAATTTCACACGTCATTGTTGACGCCCGCTGAGGCACTGACTGACAAGTAGATATTATGTTTTCTAATTTTCCAAACTATGTGGGCATAATGTCGAATGTCTGTGTCGTTAGGAAAGTGCTATGCCTCCCACTACGTTTCGATAAACGTAAGGAGTTATAATTATATAACAGCCATTCAGTTTTCCCTGACTACTGTATTGCTGTACGTATATATGGGATTATTAAACGTATACTATATGGTTACAGTGCATGTGTAAAG
The DNA here is from genome assembly GCA_035771165.1 of Paragorgia papillata. NCBI lineage: Eukaryota > Metazoa > Cnidaria > Anthozoa > Scleralcyonacea > Coralliidae > Paragorgia > Paragorgia papillata. Next base: position 3,755,105 of record JAWNZC010000348.1, read on the forward strand.
TATAGTACACCACATGAGTCGTCACACTGAGTCGCTGGATACTGAAACTATTAAACCTGCACTGATGGACTCAGTAAACTAAGCAATAATCTTTGACTTTGTTTTAAGTAACTTTATGTTCTTGTTTATCATATCCAGTGACGGTGACCAAATACAAAACTGAGATGTGAATAATAAAGCAATCTGAACAGCAACCAAACACGGAAACGTTTGAGTTAAAAGCATAAATGGGCCATAAATTGCAGCGCCTTTGTGTTAACACTTTGATTCCTGATAATAACTCCTCAAATGAATGATAAACCTATTAATTGTTACTGCTCAGTTATTACTGTCTTCGAATATTATTTGTATATATGTTAACGCGAGTCAGAAATTTAAGTAGGTATAATTATTCTTGTATGACTAACTAAGCAGCAGGTTGAAGCAACACTTAAGTAGTTAAGTTCTAAAGATATACTACACTGAGCTGTAATATATATATATATATATATATATATATAAGGTGTAGCTATAGTGCAAATAATTACCTTCAAATACCACATTGTTCAGTGATTTGAAAAAAGAAGTTCTCTCGTTCGCATTTGTTGCTTTTGTCTTTTAGCTTTCCCAAATATTTATTCAGCGTACAAGTTTAAAATGCCATAGAAACGAAATCTGACGTCACAAGGTTACCATGGAGGTAAGACCTGGGTACGAGGTTGACCATGGACAAATTTCCGATTTGCATGCGGCGTTCAGAGTCAATATTGATCGCTTGTATTGTGAAACACCATTTTATGCAAACTTGTATTGTGAAACACAATATATTATGCCACATTGCAATATGAAATGCCATATTATGCAACATGGTACACAGCACATTAACTCATGTGGACCAAAATTAAGTATATATCTTAATTGTAAAATAGGGCTCAAATTAAGACATGGCCTTAATTTATCTGTCCCACAAGCGGGATGTTAAACTTGAACACATAAAAGGGGTGTTGTGGTCGGGGTATGAGAGGCGGGACATTTTCCCGGAGGGTTGTGACTAGGTTTAGGGTCCGGGGGGTTGTGATTAGGTTTAGGGCTCCCGGGGGGTTGTGGTTCGGGGTTGGGGTATGGGGGATAACTTTTCATTTAAAATTAAGGATTATCCTTAATCCTAGGCGAGTTGACAATTAAGGATAATCCTTAATTTTGGAGTGAGGTCGACCTGTGTGAACACGTCACTATAAAGTCTATAATTAGACCACAGGCGGCCCAATCGTACACCACACGTCAACACTTTCGGGGGGAGGCGAGCTACTAGCTCTGTATGTTGACCGTTGGGACGAATTCAAATCGAATAATACTATAAATGCACGAAATGTATACCAAAATCCATAGAAATTCGAGATAAATGTTCTTACCTTGTTTCTGCTTTGTATTTGTTGGTGTTTGTGTCTTCCCGGGTCGAGTTTCAACCATAGTTCGGCGAGTTCCATTCACGGTCGTTACTCTCCTTACTAAAAGAAGGAAACTGGCTGGTGACTTCCCAAGGCTATATTTCTGACCGCCCTCACTTGAAGCTCCACAGATGAAAAGTGCACTGTGCCTCCCACGGTTGGGAGCAAGTTTGTCACTAAGTTGACACCAGGCGTTCGTAGTACGCATACGGATATGATAGAGCATTTTTGAAGCCAAAGAGTTTACATATGGGTGTTTTTCGCGGCGCGAAGATGAACGTTGGGATCGAAAGAGCCATGAATGGAAAGCTAAGTTCTCGACGAATGCCCTGATGGCAATTTTGGCGAGATCGAGCGATTTTTGTGGATTTTATGGAGCTTCAAGTGAGGGCGGTCAGAAATATAGCCTTGGGAAGTCACCAGCCTTTCCTTCTTTTAGTAATGAGCACTACAAAGTCTATAATTAGACCACAGGCGGCCCAATCGTACACCACACGTCAACACTTTCGGGGGGAGGCGAGCTACTAGCTCTGTATGTTGACCGTTGGGACGAATACAGCACTACTAGATTGCACAAATAGCTGGTATGTAAATATGGATAGGAAAATGGTTCAACCTAGTTTGTATATTTATAGAATCTGAAAAACGCTTTTGATACCGTTTAAATCACTAACATTTTACTACGAAAAAATGGGAACTACTCGTAATTAAAGGAAAAGCCACTTTCACTACTAAAATCATATCGTTACTAGATCGTAAAAATAGTCCACCCCTCCAAAGAAAATGTCAGGTAAAATGGATTTAATGTCGTCAGAACCAGCCTGTCCAAGATGTGGTGTGCCTCAGGGCTCCATACTAAGGACCAATTATTCCTTTTTGCTTTACATTAATGATTTGCCTGAATGTGTTAAGATAAGACAGTGCCACGATTGTTTGCCGATGACATCAAACCTTGACGGCCCACAGGGGAGAACGATGATGATTTCATACGGGCAATGAACTCTGATTTGGATAACCCTCCAAAGAATGGTTAATAAGCTTAACCCAAACTTAGGCCTTAATGTGGCCAAAACTGAATATATTATGCTTATTGCATCAAAACCACTATTGAGAAATGTTATCGCATACACAACCAAAGTATCATTATCGGAAAACAAACCTAATTAAACGTGTGTATGAATGCAAGACTCCTTGGAGTAACAATTGAACCAGCAATTTGTCTTGAGGGAAACGAAATACTGATAATATTATAGCAAAAAAATCTCTTCGGGGATATCTGCCATCCGGCGCTTAAGAGAGATTTGTTGACACAATATACGCTACTTTCTGTGTATAATGAATGCGATTAGTCCACTCCATATTTTCAACTACTGTTGTGAAGTTTTGGAATGTATTTGGATTACAACACCGTCCAAATATTTTTTAGACAAAAAAACCTTCATAACAGATCAGCTCGAATTATAAGCAGGTAGTCGGGTAATGAATGCTCATAAGATCAAAGCGTTGCACTAAACTGCGTCTACGGATTGGGAAACCACTCCAAACACAAAGGCGAAAAAGGCCCAAAGACAAAATCAGTTTTAGAAGTGTTGAATTTGAGCAGGGGCCCGAAATCCCCTACTCCAAATCTTTGCACTTATAAAAAAAGTAAGTCACAAATCATAATTTGCGAGACATGAGCTGACATCTCCTTTGCTTGCCACAGCCACGTACATATAATAGTGAAAACAAAGTTTCATTGTTTGAATGGGGGCATCCAAATGGGAACATTCGTTACCTACAGAAATTAGGGAGAGCAAATCGCTCTCATTCTTCGTGAGAAAAACTTGCTACGTCATAAAAGTATGGTAACAATATCCTATCGTCACTTTATATTGACATTAACCTATTTGTTTAGATATGTTTAAAAAGTTATTTTAGTTGTGTCTGCACTGTATGTAAATTTAATTTCTTGTTATCCGTATAACAACCGCCCTTTCGTCGGAAATCAGCCTTTGCTGACGTTGTTAGCGTGTTTAAAATAAAGACTATCTATCTATCTATCTAGCTATACTCCATTATAGCCTCGCGGTAGCTGGCGGTGTTTAATTAAGTGGGTATGGGGTCTTGGTGAATGAAAGCGGGTAGAGGGGCGAAAGATTGCGGGCCGAGGCGAGAAAAAGCGGGCGAGGGAGAAAAAGCGGGCGGGCGGAAGAGCGGGTGGGCGGAAGAGCGGGCGGGCGGAAGAGCGGGGAAGCTGGAAAAACCGCCTGCCTCAAAATCGTTGGTGTTTTTTGAATATCGCCCCTAACCCAACACATCCTAAATCTAATTTAAAACTAACGAATCAATAGACGATAGTTTGTAAATTGAGGAGTTTGAAATTCGATTCTTGCACGGTTGCTTTTCCAAAACCAATAATAATAGTATCGTCCTATCGAAAATCATATCAGGTGTGAATCTGGGTCAAACTTGTGTTGCTTGTATACAAGCGGCGAATGCAAACTCCAACGGGAAAAGTAAAAAAAAGAAGAAAACCGAACGTTCAGAAGTGCCAACGATTTTTTTTTGCCAGGTTTTATGTGAAATGTTCACTGTAAGTCCAAATAACTGGTGAATTTTGGAGAAAATATCGTATATTTCCAACTGAAAATCTCTTTTAGACTTCAAATGGCTGCGAGGACATGCCAACGCTACAGGATTTAACCTAGGATTTTTGGTGGACCAAGGTCCTTCCAATCAGTCCTGAACGGGTTTTGCAAAAGAGTAATGTGGTGCGCAGAAAGATAAGGAATGCCTGTGAGCTGTATAATTTCATCAAAAAACAGTTTTAAAAAAACGACTCAAAGCTTTAAGCTTTTGCGCAAAGACGCAGCAAATACAGCGGATAGGAAACCACAACACTCACCTGTCCAGCCCAACTGGTAGAATAGATACAAGCGACAATTACCGTCAAGTGTTTGCTTTCACCTGATCGGAGCCCACAAATTAAGAAGGATTCAAAGCTAGCGAACGTATTAGCAAAAGGAACATCGTCGAGAAAAAAGCTTGAGCAGTTGGCCGAAGTATAACAAGCGCAGCAACTGGCGCGGTCAGCACCATCGAGGATAACACTCCTAGGACCCGCCTAGGACTGACGAAATCCTCCGTTGAACGAGGTGTCAGAACGGTCGGCACTTAATAACAATAGGGTGGAGGCTACCTAGTCAGTTACCGTGTGTCCCTCGGAAACGTCTTCGGAAAATTCTTCGGAAATAATCAAAATGGCGGAATGCAAACCATGAGTGATAAAACGCTAATTGGAAATCAGTTAATCAGTCCGAGATTCCCGGAATGCATTCCGAAGTGTTTTCAGTACTGAAAAGTTAATGGTTGAATTTTTGGACGAAAAAATCAGTTCTTGGAATTTTATACAGAAAAGACCTCTTGTAATATATTTAAAAAGTAAAATAGGTGGAATTAGAATACCCGTCAGGGGGAGGTATTGGCTGCAGTCTCTGAGTGTTATATTATATATTATATATTACTATATTCTATATATATATATATATATAAATATATAAATTTATATACCAAGGTATAATACATATATCACCAAAGGTAGTAAAATAATATAAATATATATCATATTATAATATATAATATGTAATAATAATATATAATATAAATAATAATATATATGTATTTAACATATATATAGTATATATTAAATTTGTTATGGAAACCAAATTATATGTTCAAATCAAGCTATATGATCAATCAACCTTTAGACCATTCTGGTTGTTAAAGTATCATATTTTTGTATTTTTGTTTAATGAACTTTTAAAATTATTTAGAAGCTAGTTTAATATAAATAATAGTTTGGGCCATCTGCTCATACTGGCCTTTCTTTCACATTGCGTCTGAACTTATATGCCGACAAAGGTTAATGATATTATTACAAGGGTGGTGTGAAAATGAGAAGTATAGTTTATTTTAAACCTTATTTTTTATATTTTAGTTTTACTTTTTCTGTATTTCAAAGTTTATTATTATTTATATTTTTTATATGTGTATTTAACTCTGAGCCAAAGGTAAGCATTACTGTCATGAATCAGGGCTTGCGATATGCCAGAATGGGCCCCAGGTCATAATTTGGCAATGCGGGGCCCCCCTCCGATCATATTTACCACGGTTTTAACTGGGCTCCAGCAGTAAGTTTTTTGGATAAATTATCTTTAAAATATATGATATAATTCTTCATGAGACCTACTGAATTTTTACCTACAAAGGCCCCTTCTGGGCCCAGGGTCCAGGGGTAATTACCCCCACCTACCCCCCACCCCGCCTCTCGACTACGGTACATTCGCCACGGCAACAGGATGGGGAAAGCCATTGAAAAAAAAAAATGTAACAAAACACTTTCACTATATTCCTAAGGAAGATCGGCTTTAAACAGCACATGGTGCGAAATAAAAAAGAAACTAGAAATTGTTTGAAGATATCATATGAATTTTATATTCTTTGTTATTCACCAGTTAGAAGATAAAATTCATTTCATTGTCTAATATCTCTGTATTTAAACAATACCCTTGTTGCTAATGCAGTGTTTTCATTGGTTTGTTGCCCATGATCTATTAGAGGACAGACCGCATGTGTCACGTCAGATCACGTCAGTCTGACTTTGTTTTTTTTCTTTCTTCATGGCCCATAAACCCGACAGGGTCTTTTAAAAACCTTTTAAGTTTGTTGTGTATTGGTATAGAAACAAATAGATTCCCATTTTTTTGTTGTCTGTTCAGTTTATATGATGCACAAAAGACGTCACACTATCAAACGTGGGTGTAAAGAACAATCAGTGAACCCACTCGACTGCGTCTCGTTGGGCCACTTTTTTGTTGTTACCACGTTTGTGACGTCATCTGTTGCATCTTATAACTGCACAGACCAACGGCAAAATGGAATCTATTTGTTAAATAGCTAATATATCTTAATATAATAGATAGTAAGAAATAGAAAATGGGCCGCGCCGTGTTTTTAATAGCCTGATGCAAACACCGAGAGTGAGTTTGGCGGAAGAATTCGACAAGTATTTATGTGAACACCGAGGCCGTAGGCGAGGGTTTTACCAATAAGTACTTTCAAATTCTCCCAACTCACTCGAGTGTTTGGGCAATCAGGTATATAAACACAGGGCTCAAACCATTTTCTATTTCTTTTATGAAATAAGGCTAAAAAATGTGCTGTGACAAATCAACAACCAAGTTACCTAGCCTGATCGATAAAACACGTAATTGAACCAATCACAGCGTGCGTAAGAAACGCAACTATTTTATAAATAAATCAATAATTTATAATGAACAACTCAGAGACTGCAAGCATACCTCCCCCTGACGGGTATTCTAATCCACCTATTTTTTACTTTTAGAATATACGTACAAGCAAGTCCTTTCTCTTTATAAAAGTCCAAGAACCAGACTGGGTCCCAAAAGTCACCATTAAATATTCTTGTACCGGAAAACACTGGATGATGCCATTCCGGATAACGGACTGATTAACTGATTTCAATTAGCGTTTCTTTCACTCAGGGTTTGGAAATTCCGCGCCCATTTTGATTATTTCCGAAGAATTATTCCGAAGACCTTTTCCGAAGGAACACACGAACGATAGGGTAGCCTCACCCTCTGGTATTAAGTGCCTGACCGTGTTGGTCACGAACACTATTTATCCAGCATCCCCGCTCTTGTTCCGCCGCGCGCTTGCTTTCCCGGCCCGCTTTTTCCTCCCTTCGCCCGTGAGACCCCAACATCCCTTTAAAACCGCCAGCTACGCAGCGCTAACTCTCAATTACGGTCGTTTACGACCGTGAATGGAACTTCGCCGAACTATATTTTGAAACTCGACCGGGGAAGACACAAACACCAACCGCAAGCAGAAACAAGGTGAGAAACATTTATCTCTCGAATTTCTAATTTCTATGGATTTTGGTAGACATTTCGTGCATTTATAGTGTTATTCGATTTTTGAATTCCCGTCCCAAACGGTCAACATACAGAGAGCCTAGTAGCCACGCCTCCCTAGCCTAGCCTGCGTGGCAGGCGTTTCTGAGCTTGCGGGCGGAGAAAGGAACGCACTGCCGCCGTAAGTTCCTATTACAGATAAGCGTTCCGCCCCCATGGATTCTGATTGTACAACTTTAACTAGCAAGATTGTCCGTTTGAGAGAACCATCATTATTTTCTCTCGAACCAAATATAAATTTGGACAACAGACGATTTGCAACGATCGACTATTACAGTTGTCACATAACTTTTCGCACGAATTGAATTTAGCTCTAGTCAAAATAATAATTTAAACCTCGAGACTATTTCAGCAAACAAGTACAAAAGCTCGGTACAAACCTTATTTCATGAGAATTTTAGAGCACCAACAACTTGTAGCGATTTTCCCCAGCAAAATATAATTGTAGAGGCAACATAAGCAAGCCACGCCAATATTTTAAGTCCAGTACGTATTACTATTATATTACTGGGGTATTAAAATAGAATTCAACACTTTCAATTCCAACTTGAACAATTTGAACTTACTAGTCTAGAAGTAAATTTGGTGGAACTACTGAGTCGATATAAATCGACTAAATATTGATGTACGAGCGAAATTTAAATACAAAACCGCGGTCGGACCACTGCTGAATATGTGACACCAGAAAACCGGCATTTTACTATACCGTCTAGACGCAACGACTTATCAAAACAAACTCGGCCGAGTCGAAGACTGCCGCGAAACATCAATTTAATATTACCAATGTAATGTGTTCGTATCAATAGGGCAATAAGCAAACAAAATCTGGTCGCACATAAATACAGTATGGCCAAATGTCCTACTAAATTTAGACCAAAATCAAGCAGCATAGATGTTTTTAACTATTGAATTATATAGCTGGAACTCGACCGACGACCGGCGATTTTATAATGAACGAATGCTATACTTCATATACCTGGATGACACCGCCCCTTGTTTAACAGAGTTCCGTAAGAAGAAGTATATAGCAACAATCAAATTAGGAGGGAAATCTCCCGAACGCCATTTGTAGGCTTCAGCAATATAGTGATAAACTATCCAGAACAGTAACAACAAACGAAGTCTATTGGTAATATCGTATAAAATGTAACGCTGAACCACTAGCGACCCAGCGATAGCGTACGTTCTCTCCCCACAGTTTTACATATTAGAACGAAGCCACAAACCTTGCCATCTAGAATATTCCAATACATATAGTTTTGCCTAACAAGCAGAATCTCTCATTTGCAAACGTATAGTTAAGGTTTATTGTTTCTCCACACGCTTCGAAAACGCTTAAAAAAAGAAACATATCCGTATTCCAGCTTCAATTTGACTACGCTTTGTATGTCAGTTCCTTGCACTATAAATTTAAAAAGGATCTTGAACGTCCTTGTTTTACATAAGCTTGCGTGTTGCAGCCAATGGCATATTTAGCCGAGATTTTGGAAACCAAAAACGCTTTTAAGAATAGAATTACTGCGGCAGGCGTTTCCTTTGCACCCACGACCGCAAACCTCCCGCCCAGCCGAACCAGAACGCCTGCCACGCAGGCTAGCCTCCCCCCGAAAGTGCTGACGTGTGGTGTACGATTGGGCCGCCTGTGATTAGACAAGATATATAGGCAACTCCAGCTCCAACAATTTTGGTAGAAAAGCTCTAAATTCGCCCAAATATCCAATCGCTCCAAAATTTCACAAAAGCATGTCAGAAAATTGGGCTATAACAACTGATACCCTGCATGCTAATGAAGAAGGCAAATTGGAGAGGTGCTCGATTTCCAGACAGGTAAATAAATAAAAAAAAAAAAAAAAATTTTTTATTTTGGGGGGAAAAAAAAAAAAAATTTTTAACTACCCCCCCCCCTTTCCCCCCTTCGGTTCGTGGCCCTCCCCCCCCCACCCCCCCCCCCTTTCCAAAATAAACAAACGTATCAGCGTGCACCAGCTTAAAATAGCGGCCTTATGACTCAAACTGTTTGAATTACCTGTGAAACAATCTACGACCATAGCAGGTCAATTGTCAAATGTGTCAATATGGTAATATAAGAGGGTAAGATTTTGTCACAGGATAAGTCACATGCATGCAGGAGTCGCATTTTTGCAAACCGGTATAATCAAATCTATTCTTTCACGTGGCATGATTTTTGACGTTTAATAAAGAAAGGAAATATCGAGAAAAGTAATGAAAAAATAATTCAGAAAAAAATACTACCGATTGATAATGAACCGTTCGTTTGCATGTTTTTTAACTGTTTCTCTTTCGCAAATAGTGACACAAGATGTTAGTTTCTATAGTCACTTTTGTACACTATACTGTTGAACTTATTATATAGTGAACTTGAATGAGACTTTTACAAGCGAGACTTATACAAAGTCTCTCATCGACTCGCTATGGACGAAAGCTGAGCTAACAGATACATGCCCAACATCTAATCATTCGTTTAGCTCACAAACAAACTTTATATATGCTTTTGTGGAAGTTTAGCACAATATTTCCGTCGCTGAGTATTATAATATATTTCACCGCTGTTTTCTTCTATCCAGTTTTAGGCGTATACAGTATATCTTGGTGCAAGTTTATTGGAAATCAGGTAAATTAATTAAGTCACCTGAAATTTTCTTATACACGCAGAGTTTTAAGTGACTTTGTTATTAACCGTGGACAACCTCAGTGATATTCTAGATTTCCCTATAAACGTCCTTATGCGGTGCGAGGTATGCGGTGGAGTTATTTATATATATCAAACAAAAATCAATATCAGCTTACTGAAGGCTCAAGTGAGATCTGATACGCGAGAAAAGACCTATCTTTAACGTCAAAAGTTCAGTTTCATGCAAATACGAAGGTGTCCTTCAAACTTATCTTATCATATCATTTGTTCTTTAAAAGTTTCTGGACCGGTATTTAACTTTTTCCTCAAACAAAGAATTAAAACCGCCAATCACGAAAGTGAAGATTATTCATAGTTTTAGTATTTTTTGCAGATAATATCCGTAGCTATAGACCTTATTCAAAAATGGCCGCCGAATTAAAATTCTTTTATATACATATAAATTAGCCCTTATGAACTCGTTTTCATGTGGGAAATTCAGCAGAATTTTTACTTTAAAATGAGGTCATAAGGTCTAATTTATATGCACATAAAATAATTCTAATTCGGCGGCCATTTTTGAAAAGGTCTATATAGTGAAGAAGAAAAGTCAGTTTTAACCGTACTAAAATAAATACAAACTATACAACTTTATAACGTAAAAAAACACTGATAACACTTATATACAGTATAGTTTTGTCTTGAGGACAACATAATGTAAATTGAAAATATTTCATCCGTTGGGGGGGGGGGTGGGGGGGGGGGGGGGGGGGGTGGGGGGTGGGGGCGGGGGCAGGTATGAGTCTTCATAACCCTCGACCTGAAGCTAAAATATTAAGTTTCCAGATGAACAAGGTATTGACTACCATATTACGCTTTCTTGTGAGATAGTCCAAACTTTTTGGAATCTTTCTGGGCAGAGGTCTAAATATTGCAAACAGTAATGGACACCAATTGTAAACAAACAAACTGCTGTACATTAATAAAGAATACAGAAACCCGCTCTGCCGGTTACAGGTACTGATACATAGCACTAAAAGTATTCGGAATTGATGTTTGATTTGTTGGAAGTATATTTACCATCCAGCTATAGCACATTTATGTTTCTTGTCCACAAACGTTATTGGATTTGTGGAAATTTTAATTGTTTGTATCTGTCGATATTATACTCAAACGGGCAATATTCGAATCTGCCTGTCCTCGACCCCTCGTTTGACTTTGAGGTTGTACTATAAGAGGAGATTTTTTTAGATTTATCGAGAAACTGGCGCTCAAATAAATACCGTGATCCTTTTGCGATAAAAACATCAAATTTCTTGTTCTTGTTTTTGAACATCGGCGGGTGAAGCGCTGTAATTTTGATTGGACTTTTGGGCTTATTGATCTAATAAAAAAAACTTACTCATTGTTACATGTAATACTTGAAATGTTGTCCCTTCAATACAATTTCGTCCACTGGAAGTTTGGTGCAACACATCTTCAACAGGCGCCTTTTAAAACGGCAACAACGTGCTTCATTAAGAATTTTATGGGGTTATGTTTCGACAGCAGAAAAGGCACAACAGGTTAAGTAGAAATATTTCACTTAGTTATTTGTGTTTACAAGAGGATTAGATTTCTTGAAAAAAAAATATATTGGGTAGGAACATAATATTAGTAAGCTTTGTGTCGTATCTGCATCAGTTTGATATTAGATCGCACATAATTAACCTTTACGCCCCGTTTCAAGTGGATAGACATGTGGTAGTTTGACTATTGAAAACCAAAATTTTGATTGGTTCCAACAATGTTTTGTTCAGAATTCACTTTGAAATATGATGTTGAGCTCAATAATGCTGTATTGTTTGTGAAGAAGGGTTGTCATATTTCCAGAATAAGCTGAATCAATGCATGGATTGAGGATTTTTTTTGACGATTAACCGTTTAACTTTTAGTCTTGAAACTTTGTTATTGTATTGCCATAAAATTCGTACCAACTAACCAAGTAGAGATATTCAGAAATAGGAGATATTTTTTACCTTAAAACTAATTGGCAACACCGTGAACGTTATGGTACATTACATTTCGATCGCGATGTTTAAAACCATCGTTGTTTTAAAAAAAAATAAGCGGATGGTCCTCCGCAATATTTTTAAAGTAAATATTAACAGTTTTTTGCATGTTCATCATTTTATTTTAAAAATGGACCACCTAATTGCTTTTCTTGGTTTATAAAATATTTTAATTAAATGACTAACACTCTGATAGGTTTTGCTTACTATGTAGTATTTAAAAAAGCAAGTATTTTAATAGAATGTCATGCCAAAATCTAATAGAAAATCCAGAAAAATAATTATCAAGAGGTTTTTTTGTAATGAAAGGTTGCCCAGTTCCTTGCCAAATGAGGGTCCAAAAAATTTGTTTTTGTGGGCATTACTTAAAATGTAAAAAATATCTCTTAATTTGGAAATTGCACACCACGATGGTACCCTTTTATCTTCTAGTTTAAATTACTACGTCTCATCTCGCAAAATACAAATGATTTAACAGAAATTTTAAGGGGATGGGTCCTCGCCTAGAAGTTGAGCATTTTTGTACCGCTATCTGGTTTTGTGGACTGTAAATTCTTTTGAATTTAAGGTGGCAATGCGAGGTTTTATTTCTAAAGCAAAGATTATAGAAAACATTGGAAAACATGTTGCAGTAATGTGGGGCAGAATGAATGTTGTTAGAAATCAATTCATACTACCGTAGTACTGTGCCAATAGAAACATAAATATGTAAGGCTGCAGATGGTTATCAATAGGCAGGTGTAAGAAATAAAGGGCATGTTTATATGAAGGGGCAATTAAGTGACTCGAGCTAAGCAAATTACGTTGAAAAGGTAAGATCTCAGCTGGTATTAAAAGATTAAGGTTTCCACAGCTATGCTGTTTAAATGAAATATATAAATTATAAACTATATAGACGGTATTAATAATCAGATATAAGTATTAAACTATTTTATGTTAACTTATGGACTCGGGTATGGGTAACATGACTACAAAAGCCTGGGCTTTAAAAATGATTTTTTTTTATAAATTGGTTCACTTCATCTTAAAATTTCAATATATATAATTTGCTTTTTTTAGATTTTTGTGGCTATGCCTAACTCTGACCCAATATAGTCACAACGCTGCCAATATTTATGGAGTACGTATACTCGTATACTGGCTTGTAACTGGAGTTGGGAGCTAGTCTTAGAACAGTAATAAATTTAGTAAAATCGATCAGCATAGATCTAAAACTTGAAAGTTAATATAGGTGAAATTTTTTGTAATCAGCTTTTTGGTGATATTGGATTTTTTGAGAGGTGTAATTCTTTCAGCTTACAACACATATACGAATATTGTAAACATGTTTATCAATTAATCCAGCTATTGGAGTGGGTGGTATTGATGTTTTTGCCTTGGTTTTATTACCTAAACAAATTTCCTTTCTTTCCCTTCCCTAGCTTCCCCCAACAACCAGCAATGTTTGAATCTGTCTGCCAACTTTTGTGCATTTTTTTTTTTTTTGTGGCTTGACCACAACTGTACTGTCCTATAGCGTCAGGGAAGGGGAACCTACATCATATTGTAACCTGGTAGTAATAGCACAAAATCAGATGGGCAGACAGGGGGGAGGGGGGGGAGGCTGGGCAAAAAGGTGGGATTTGAAATTTTTTTAAAATGAAGTGTTCAAAAGCACAAACCGTGTGGGGGCCGACAATTATGATACAAATGTAGGCAAATTGCACCATCTCCCCACCTTAGGTAGGAACATTTGGAAAAATTTCCTTTCAAATATTTCTAAATGTCCACCACAACCCTGGGGTCAGACGTTCAAATAGCAAATGCTGATAGGGTGGGGATACAAGACGTTTTACCATAAATCGCCCACCCTTTGCCTGTCCTCCCCCCTCCCACCCCCCCCCGCCCTTGGGCTTAAGAACACGTGATTTCGTGCATATAAGAGTCAAAGTGGGTCCCAATACAGTTTTTGAAACATGGCCTGTTGAGTTTCTATTAAGATTATTTCTATAACAATTCAAACATGCTTCTTTAAATTAACAATTTTTTATATACTACTGATGTAGTGCATGTATAAGTATAATAATTATAAATAATATAACATTATAAATTTCTTACTTATAGCATTAATTAAATGTGCCCCATTTTCTTCCTTTTTACACTGGCCTTGACGCTAACTGTCTATGACCACAAAAAAAATAAAGAACTTGTTGGTAAGCTTTTATAAGTGTATAACAAACGCGTATTTTTTACTTTGCGCAAGTTTATTTAAAATTCTTGGGGTTTTTTTGTCACAAGATTACTCGACTATCTATGGCAACTGCCACAAGTACTAAGTTGTTTCGCGCTCTCTTTTAAGTCCACCACTGACCGTCTTCCCCGTGTATGCAAAAATCCTAGCTTTGTCATCGCTGTTATTTCCTCACCAGTCCTGCTTTATGTTTAAAAACAACGGTATATCGCTACTAGATAATGTTTATCCAATTTTCTACTTTAACAAGTTCGCTGGCAATGGCGGCAGCGTATGACAAATGGGTTAGCCTTCATAAAATTATAGCCTTCGTAGTGAATACGTAGAATATTAAATAAGATGGCAATACGTTTTATACAACTAGAAAATTTTTAACATAACACACAAGAAAGTACTTACCCTATCAGAGTTCTCTGGTTTTTTTTTCTGAGTATTTTAGTTTTGTTTCTTTCAAGGGAATTTTCCTCTGAATTTCCTAAAATATCTCCACTCCTTGAAAACGGGTTTTTTAACCCCGGATATTTATCCCAATTGTATGGACAAAGCCTGGTTACAAATTTTTGAGCGGTTTTGACGAAAATTTCTCGATAGTCTAAAAAATCTCCTCTTAAATACAAATATTCGATCAACAACAATTCTTCGATCGACGAACTCATCAAAATATTCCAAAATTATTGGTGTCACGTGACCAGCCTTTGCCAAGGGCTGTGCCAAGCAGCCTGGTTACCAGGCCTCTCTTTTTAACACGAGCATGTCTTTAATAAAATATTTTCAAGTTCTGTTTATCAGTTTATCATCCTTCGTCGCCTTCGGCTTCATTTCTGGCGATTGACGGCAACTGTCGTAAATTTTGAAATATATCTAATTTACCACTCGATTTTAACGTTACCGGACTTGCAACAACCTTGACGTTTATAAGACAAACCGAATCAACCCTGATCCCCCACCCCCAGGACGGGCGAAAGCTCAAATCATCCACGTGACCTAAATAACGCCAAAGAATCGTGGAGTATTTGGGAATCACGTGGACCGAAGCCTTTGCCAGCGTCTTCCCTCCTCTCCGATCCCATTTTGAAAGCAGAGAAGCACCCTGTGTATGGAGGTTTGAGGACCAGCAATGATCAACTCGCCCGCAATCCTGCGCAGTAGATTAACAAAAAAGTACATACACGCAGCCTTATAAAGCGTGCTTTGTGGAATATAAAGTACACTAAAAACTAAGTATTATACACCTTGTTGACTGGGCGCCGAGGGAAAACCAATTCCGAGTTTTACGGACCCGAAGGCTTCCAATGTCACCCGAGGGCTTTAGCCCAAGGGTGGACTATTGAAACCCTAAGGGAATATAGAACTCGGATGTTCTCGAGGCAAAAGTCAACAAGCGATTTGTTTATATACCAAAGACTTTTAAAATAGCAAAATACCAAACTTACGTCGAAAACTTGAAAAAGGCAAAAACAACCTTTACCAAAGCACATTCGAATTGTCCTTCGTATTTTCAATTTCAACTGAACCAAATACACCAGACATCAACCAAGTACAAAGAACAAACAGCTTTGAAATGTATCCAGATTTTCTTCAGAACCTTCTTTGAAGATATGTATAAGAGATTCTTTCCTTTGGAAAATGGACTATGTCGTACCAAACAAGCTCGAAACAGCTCTTGTTTTTCAAAAGTGTTTCCGACAAGTACAGAAGTTCTTGGAATTTGATGCAATAATCATTGTGTATTCACAGTGAACCAACGCATGATTAAAGCTGACTAGCGTCCAGAAGGGAAATCAATTGTCACTGATTTCCTTCTTCGTTGTTAGACGTCAAGATGAAACAGTGCGAATGTTTTCCCCTCGGCAGAAAGAAACCATATGAAGATAGTTGAACAACACGTCACCATGATTTGACCAATAGGATTTCATCTTTGGCAAACGAAAGTCTTTGGGATATAACAATACTCATTGTTGACGTTTTGGAAGAAAAATTTAATTTCACACGTCATTGTTGACGCCCGCTGAGGCACTGATCGACTACTGACAAGTATATATGTTTTCCTATTACACAATTGACGCGGTTGTCTTTGTTATTCATAACCCTTTATTTCGCATAATTACTTCACTCTCTGAAAGCCCGGGGAGGGAATTTGATATTCAGCAGGGAAGAGCGGGGCTGACTAATTGAATTGAATATCCACATTACGTATTCAAAGGCTGCTGAATGAGAAACCTTCCAGCGTAAAACCAGTTTCAAGAAGAGGCCATTTGATCAGGGTTTTTAACTTTTGGTGTATATCGAAACAAAAAATGCAACGAATATTATATATTTGGCTACATTTTGTTCATAACAATCCAGTTGAAAAAGGCATGCATGCTCTGCGCGCACGCGTTTTGTTTAATATCCAGGGCTTGGCTAAAAAAGGGCACTTCTTCGCCAAATTATTGGGGGGGTAAATACCCCCCTACCCCCCCCCCCCCCCCGGTCGCGCCGGCCCTGCGTTCAAGAAAGGTATTCTGAGTTAACCCGCTTAAACCTTCATCGCTGCTGTACGCTATTTCGTTACGTTTTCACAGCTCTGCGAGTACGACAAGAAAACTTTCGAGCACAACACGCCCCGATCAAATTCAAGGTCATATCTAAATTATCGAACAATTATTTGTTCTCTATCGTAAATCAAATATCCATCATCCAAACACCTTACAATTGACTCCAAATCAAATAAAAACTACGCAAAAACAGCGTTCTTAAGGTCTTTGTGTAAAAACCTTGTGAATATCGTGTAATAAGTCAGTGCGGCCCCTCGGGCTGTATTTGGCTAAACTGCTATAATCTGTTCTCGGTGATTAACTCTTACTAATTTTCCAAGCTATGTAGTTATTATGTCGAATGTCTGTGTCGTTAGGAAAGTGCTATGCCCCCCACTACGTTTCGATAAACTTAAGGAGTTATAATTATAACAGCCATTCAGTTTTCCCTGACTGCTGTATTGCTGTACGTATATATGGGATTAACGTACTATATATAGTTACACAACAACGGGTAATAATTCCATGTCCTACATAACCCAAGTACTTCATGAAAGCCTTACCCCAACACACAACCTAACCTAAGGTGGCAATTCGTGTAAATAGGACATGGACGTATAACCCAACAACGCGCCGTTTGAAGAGGTTAATTATCTTCTCAACTATAATCATATATGAAGTATAGTACACCACATCAGTCGTCACACTGAGTCGCTGGATACTGAAACTATTAACTCTTTCCTGTCCGAATTGGTCTTTAGTATTTTATTCTGGCTAACACCAGACGATTTTATTCACCTCTGGAGAAGCCCTCGGACAAGAATGAGTTAAACCTGCACTCATGGACTCAGTAAACTAAGCAATAATCTTTGACTTTGTTTTAAGTAACTTTATGTTCTTGTTTATCATATCCAGTGACGGTGACCACTATATATAATTATTCTTGTATGACTTTTAAATTATTCTTTAGCCGCAGTTTCATTTCAGCAATCGACAGAACTGAACAATCCAAAATAAAACAGTTCTATTATAGTAACTTAATAATTCTCTTGTACTAAAGCTATACACTGTATATCTGCGATTGACGACGTTGAACTCGTGTTTTGTTGAAGCATCGTGTTGTATAAACTAAGCAGCCGGTTGAAGCATATTGAAGCAAACACTTTAATAAGTTCTAAACTGATATACTACAGTAATATATATATATAAGGTATAGCTATAGTACAAATAATTACCTTCAAATACCACATTGTTGATTTGAAAAAAGAAGTTCTCTCGTTCGCATTTGTTGCTTTTGTCTTTTAGCTTTCCCAAAGATTTATTCAGCGTAAAATATTGGTATCAACAAAGAAATATCATACTCAAAAGTTTAATTTAAAATGCCATAGAAACGAAATCTGACGTCACAAGCTAAGGTTACCATATGGACAAATTTCCGCTTTGCATGGAGCGTTCAGTCAATATTGATCAGTTTTTTCGATGTTGCAACGTTGATTATGAAACATCAAATTTTGCAAGCTCGTATTATGAAACACCATATTATGCAACATGGTATTTTGAAACATCAAATTTACAGCACGGCAGCTTTGAATTCATGTGAACACCACTGATAATTATATAGACAAGGTTATGCAACTCCGGCTCCGACAATTTCGACAGAAAAGCTCTAAATTCGCCCAGGCAGCACAAAAGTTACCGGGAAATCAGATGAAAAGGGCGCCTGACCGCATGTGAAGCCCGAATGTCCTGGCAGGGGCATGCTGTTTTGGTCTATAGGGAATTTTAAGAAACATATAGGGAACATTTTCAGCACAATTAACAATAAGACAAGAATCTTTGGGGTTGAAGTTGCCATATTAATGTATTCCTTGTATCGCAATAGAAATTTCGGCGTCGAAAAATTGTATATGGAGTTCGTTTTTTGGGAAGCACATTGTATATTTACCCCACACGCAGATTACAATTCTACTATACGCAAATTAACTACACTTAGACTTTCAATACAGTTTTAAATTTATACCCGAAAAATTACATGTGCATGGTTACATCTTATGAAGGGGGATAAAAAAGAAGAGAACATGATACAGATAAAGTAGTTTAGAGAATACAGATCATTTACGACTAGTAGCCTAGCGACTAGTAAGTACTGTATTTCATAAGATTTCCTTATATATGAGCTTTGTATTTTGTAAAAGTCGGGGGCGCCTGAAACAGGAAATTAAACCAAGGGGGCGCACCGGGAAATTTCCCGGTATCCCGGTGGGCCAGTCCGCCTCTGAATTCGCCCCGAACATCCAATCGCTTCAAAATCACAAAAGCATGTCAGATAGTTGGGACTGCTCGCTGATATCCTGCAATGAAGAAGGCGAATACTTTTTTTCTTCTATCCAGTTTAATAAGTGTACCCGCCCCCGAAATCACGGCTGGGCATTGTCAATTTCCACCAATCACAAACGCGCCTGCACATTTTCAGCAGGCATATATTATTGAACATTTGTATAAATTATCGTGACAGCCCAAAGTGGCGGTCTGATGGAAAGTTAATAAGTGAGGCGTACGACCGAATTTTCGAAACTTTTGAAGATTATTTTTTTAAAAGATTTACGTGACCATTAGTGGCCAAGATGTGTTTGCCATTTAGCCTACTAGGTCAGGAAAATCACTGATATTTCAGTCAGCGTCAATAGTTTGTTGATATCGTAAAAGCTAACTCGAAATCAATCACAACTGCGATTTCGCCTTTGATTTCTTTCGTGGAAGATGATCAATCCACTGACCTATATATATAACTGGACTGCGGGTGCTGGCCAAAAATGTGTCCCCATTTTCACTTTCAAAATGGCGGCATTTATGGGTCCTTCTGCTAATGGTAGCGACCACTGACATGTACTTATCACAGGAAAAAAATAATATTTATGTAAATACAAAGCGATTTTCTTTATACTTTATTAATAACTCGTTCCTGTGCGAGGGCTTCCCCAGAGGTGAATAAAATCGTCAGTCTTGGCAATAAAATAAACAAGACTATCAATACACATGGTCATGGAAATCTACAAACATTTCGTTTTATGAAGTCGTCAGCTCTATAAACGGAATCGCTGAAGGTCACGAGAAAATCGTAAAGAAGCGAGGCGCACCCAGTTCTTCTTAGAGTGTCTTTATCAACCTTTTCCAAGTGTTAATAACAGACGAGAAACTCATCCGTTGTCAGGTGTTTTAAAATCCAGTAAACGGATTTCCCGTCGTTAAAACAAGAAACCGGACGACAACCTATATACCTTGGTATGGCACGTCTAAATTATGAGTATGACCTTTGTCTGAGCAATCAGAACGTGTTCTTCGAAAGGAGCAACAAGGAATCAATCCAGTGGCGTAGCCAAGCGGGGGCCTAGGGGGGCCTGGGCCCCCCAACTACACATTTGCCCCCCCCCCCCCAGTCTCCTGAATGTCTGACGCTAAATTCAAGTAAGTACTTTTGCTTCTTTGAAATTTGAAGTTTGTTTCTGTTGCTAATGATAATTGTGATGCTGATACACTGTCACATGAAGTTTCATTGGTTAAACTGCGCAGAATTACGCTCCCAAGAGCCCTCGGTCCTTTTGACCGCTGGAAATGCCCTCACAGGGCTTCGAAACTCAAAATCTTCTTCGGGGATGGACGATGCCCCCATACCCCCTACATTGATGATTGGTCGCGGCTAAAGCCACGATTCTACACCATCTAATGCTTGATAATTCTCATCTAAAACTGCACCCCCAAATTTTCCGTTGCTCCCCCAAAATTTTGATCCTGGCTACGCCACTGAATCAATCTCTATCTCTCGGCGTTTAAACCATTTTGTTTGAGCAGTTTGCTCAAGATCAGTTTAAGTCTTGGGCCCTAGGGTTGTATGTCAACATGATTTTGAATTTTGAGCATAATAGTGAGGCAAAAGTATAGTTCCACTGACATTCTCGAGCTTAGCTAATTCGCTGTTTTCCTCAATTAGAGTATCAACTGCTGTGTTAAGAACCTATCCTTCTTTTTCTTCACTGCATTCACGAACCCGGAGATTTTTGAATGCATAATTAAACACCACCGAGAGAGAGACTTTCTCAATGTGACTTTGCCATAAAATTAACTTCAGATAACATGATTCATCAGCAATATAAGAATGCCTTTTCTTCAACTTCATTGAACCAACAAGTAAAAATACTCAATTGTTATCTCTTAATGTAATTACTGCCCCTTTAATATTCTAATTCCTCATGCATGTGTAGGTTTTTTAACCCACATTTTTTTTCTCTATCTCATATTTGTAGACTAAACAAAAAATATGGGGAAAATATGATGGCATCGCCAATATTGCCACACTGAAACTATACATGATTGACATGCTGTTGTTTTGAATTGGACAATATATTAAACTGTCAACCACCAATTTTCTATTCTGCTATGAAATGACATTGTAACATTCACATAACTGATAATGAAAGAGCCGACAAATTAACACTGTAGTCTGACTAAAGGCATTTAATCATCATGGTCTACAAAGTCAAAAGGACTTATTGGCATAATTCACTGGCATATTATAACTATTATAGTCTATAAATAGACAATCGTGATACAATGTTCACCGAAAAAACTTCACGTTATCATTTTTTTCATGCTTTACCATTCAGTCCATCGTCAAGTGCCAAGTTGATTACTGCGTATATTTCGCCATTCGTACATCTCTTTTATAAGGAATGTTCATCAGATCTGAATATATTGATACATCAACGCTGTGAATTTTGGTTCAAATATCCAATGAAGAATGAGAACTACTGTAACTATGAACACTAATCTAAACTGTATATTATGAACAGTTACTGAAATAAGTATATATACAGTGCATGTATATCTTCACAAAATGTCGCAATACTGTCCGAACCAATGCCAGTGGGTATTGGTGGCTTTGCCACCTTGCACAGTTAATTGACAGCACAATACCACGTACAGTATTTGAATTATACGTTGTCCCAATCTAGGTTGTCCATGCATGTAAAAGTAATAATAAAAAAAAAAAATTCCCCTTTGTAAAATAAGCTAATCCCAACATTCTAACATGCCCATTTTCGCAGGCAAAATATACGCTGCATGCACGAATGACTAATTACGTAGCAAAATGGTATACGATTTTTTTGTACTAAGTGAAAGATATACTTGTGAAAGGTAATCTCACGAAGTTTGGCACCATTTCGTCGCATATTTTCCGAACTACGACTCTTCGAAGTTCACCTGAAACGACTCGAAGAGTGCGAAATTCCATCGCGCGGTCAGACCGGCTATCTGGTTACTTATGACGTAGGCGTGTGGACACATCTCAAGCCAACTAAACAAAATAACAGGTATTATTAGCCGTTTTTGAGCAAATTGGGATGGCTATGGGTCTGAATAAAACAACTTTATTTTTGTGAAAAAAGTGAAATTCTATATTACCGATGTGTTGACGACCTCTGGATATTCATTTTTCCATTGAAGCGCGAATATAAACACTCCTAGTAGGAGTGAAGTTAGGGCAAGAAACTGAACGTTTTGTTTACTTTTGATCAGCGTTCGGGTTATACGTCCATGTCCTATTTACACGAATTGCCATCCTTAGGTTAGGTTGTGTGTTGGGGTAAGGCTTTCATGAAGTACTTGGGTTATGTAGGACATGGAATTATTACCAGCGTTCGCATAAAACGTCGTCGCCGTAAACTGTTGAAGTGATCGCAGCACAACGTCGTGAAGTCGTGAACAGAACCATTATAGAGGGTAGAATGTTGGTCTAAGAATTACGTTGTTTTGCGTGCAATTTTTGTGCAAGTTCATCGTCGGTCTGGTCATGGGATTTGCTAAAAGTTAACTGTATGTTATACTATAATAATAATCAATTCCTGATTCCTTCGGGAAATATTGTCCAAATATTTGGCAGAGTGTTACAGTTAATAGTGAATTATTCTGAATATTGCCGAGTATTAACAAAACAAATAGAACTAAAACAGCAATATTTTCTATTCTGTTTCTATTATATATAATATTATAAAATATATTCACGCATCTCAAGCCAGTTGGCTGAGGTGGAATCACATGTGTGCCAATACTCCAATAGACAATAATGAGTATCGCTTCTGCCTTCTGGGTCTAAGTAAATTACGTTGGGTCTTGCGAGATTCTCATGTTATAAAGCAAATAGCACTGCGGATAACAAAAGGTCTTTAAAATGCGCAGAGCAAAGATGTGGCGTGAGTCAAAAGTCGGAACAATGATTTTTGTACATCATACATAATTTCTGTTCTTCTGCGAAACCTGTCCAGTTACTCTGGTGCATGCGAATCATTTTGCGGCTGATCCATACCACAGTACCGCGTCCTCTTGAAGGCTGGGTTGGGCCATAGTCATAGCGGCGAAACATAATCTTATATACAGTAAAAACCCGCTAACAAGAACCTACATTTTACCAAATCAGCCTCGGATAGGTTCTTATGTTCTTATATAAATAAATTCTTAATTTCAGCCCGAGGTTCTTAATAGTGTTCTTGTTAGCGGGTTTTTACTGTATTGGCCTTTCCCTAAAATATATTATTCCACCTGATTGTTGTGATATACGAAACCTCCTCGATCAGTACGACTTTAGTTCAAGTCGTCTAGCGTTACAATATTTCTGCTCTGGTTCTTGGTTCTATTACTTATAACTATTTTGATCTGAATTACTGTTTATATATCCCACATTTCAGTGACTCATGCATTTTCAGCTTGCTTGTTCAATCACGACATAATTTGTGCAGGCGATAAAACTGCGTGGTCATAAGCTCGCTCGACCATTGGCGGCGGAAGATGTTTTATATTGGGGGGGCTAATTCACAAAGAAAATCGTGGGACAGGGGCGTGGCATTCTGACCTTCCGGCAAAATTTCAGAGAGTTAAAAAAATTAGGTGAAATTTTAGACCTTTGATTTTATTAATAATTAAATGTACGTATAACATAGAATAAAATGTCATTAACATATTAAGCGATAATTAAACTTAAAAGCATTATTCTAGTTCCAGAGTGAGTAATTAACACTGTTAAGGTATATGC
The DNA here is from genome assembly GCA_035771165.1 of Paragorgia papillata. Lineage (NCBI taxonomy): Eukaryota > Metazoa > Cnidaria > Anthozoa > Scleralcyonacea > Coralliidae > Paragorgia > Paragorgia papillata. The sequence goes on from JAWNZC010000348.1 coordinate 3,779,023, forward strand.
GCACAATATGAATATATCCCATAAATATAGAAACATTTTTACGCCTACCAGACCTTTCAATAACATTTTATCTTTCGCTGAATACTGTTGGCAGTGCAACTTGCAAGATTAGCAAATTAAATTTGACGCGCTTCTTGTATTGCAACAAGCGTTCTTAGTTTAACTTTTCCAAATGATTACTTTTAATTTCACGCTTCGCAGTACGTTCTTTACAGGTGCGAACCGGTTCGGTTTTTAACATCAGACCTAAAAATATTGGGGGGGCTTAGCCCCCTCGTCAGAAATATTGGGGGGGGGGCTATAGCCCCCCTAGCCCCCCCTTCCGCCGCCCTTGCGCTCGACCCTTGTTAACCAAATACTTATTACTGATATAAATACGTAAAGAAACTCGCGCTAGAGATTAAATTGACCATATATGCACGGATCAACATTAACATCACTAACTTTCACTTTTTTTTACAGTTCTATGTAACACCACTCACTGCCAAATTGATTTCTAAGTGTGTAACCTCATCGACGATCGCCTCTCGACAGCATCATGATCTGATGGTTCATCACTATCAGGCTATCAGCATCAACCAAAAACTGCTTAATCATATCCTCATTTGATTCTTCGTCTTCTATAGTAGCTGGTGACACAAAATATTCGTTTTCTGACTCGTTTTCAAAAGCTCTATCTTGCTGTATTTACCTGTATTACCACGTCATCGCTGCGTAAACTCGGTCCCAGACTTTTCGTACTTTTTATTCGAAAATATGGCAAAATTGGCAACTTCAACGCGTTGTAACTCGAAAAATATTCATCAGAATTACGCCAAACTTTCTGAGATTATTATTTGGCTGGACATCTTTCAGTCTGTGTAAAAAACGCCATACTCATTTTTTCATGTCATAGCTAGACACTTTAACGCCTAGCGGGCGTCTTGTTGTTGATTAAAGATGTCATGGAATTGAGGTATCAGTTTACCGTCACCCGCCGCATGGGTCATCGAGAGCCGCGTGAAAATTTTCATTATTTCATTATTTTTCATTGTTTGTTTTATTTTTATGCCAAGTGTCTTATAAAATTGTTTTCTGTTAAAATTTTGTAAGAATACGGACTGTGTTCATACTTTCCCAATGTAGCCTACGACAGACTGGAAAGTTTACAAAAGGCCAATAATCGCAAAAAAATTTCCGAATCTTCGGTGGAAGGTGAATTTTCGGCCGAAAATGGTCAAATTCGATGCCCCTAAAATAATGAAAAATGAAAAAAAGCCGCACCAACTTTTGGAAATTTAGGTGACGGTAAACTGATACCTTAATTCCATAGGCCTAAGAAAAGATTGCATGTTCACGAAACTCACTGAATTATACATAATTAGTCGTGTCTTTGCTGCATTTCTGCCATTTCAAAATTCAAACATCTGCGATTTATCGTTCACTGACTCTGTTTATAGTGTTGGGTTGGATGAATGACAAAAATATCTCTGCCGTGTGTAAATTATGCATTACGTCACAGACATAACAAGCCGCTCATGCGTCCACAGGGAGCCCATCTTGGCAATTCGTCATGCCAAAAAGCGCGTGGGCACCTGTGGTGGACTCGAAAGACGCGCGGGGGACTGTGGCAGGGGATTTAAAAAAAACGAAAAACGGTTACCGGAAACGGGAAAAAAGGCGGAAAAAAGGGGAAAACGTGGGGAAAGGGGGTGAGGGAGAGGAAAAAATATAAGGGATGAAACACCAAACGTTCAACGTGGAATTCCGCAAGTAGCCAGGACATCTCGTATCGTCGGGAGCCACCGTTAGAATACTGAAACCGACTGAAACTCAGAGTCAGATGAATGTGCAATAAATCAATAATCCTGAGAATTCCCGCTTTATCCGAAAAGCTTATCGTAGGATTTCGTAGCTATCCGAAGTGTCAATGATGATGTAGTGTCCTAGCTACTTACGGAACACATCTCCCGAAAATACGATATGTAATTTAGCTGCAAAATCACGGCTAAAAGTTGAGATTTTGCATCATTTTGATTTATATCAGTTGATAAATTAATCATTATCACAACTACTTCGCTCAATTATCTTACAATTTGAATACCTATAGGCGCTTAAAACGATGTTCAAAACAAGGAAGAATTCGTGTTTCATCCCTTTATTATTTTCCTTAACACACCACGACCGAGTGTGCCACAGTCCCCCGCCGCCCGCGCGTCTTTCGAGTCCGCTACAGATGCCCACGCGCTTTTTGGCATGACCAATTGCCAAGATGGGCTCCCTGTGACGCGTCCAGCCGTTCGTAGAGGGCGGGTAAAGTCCCGCGAGTCGAGATAAAGCTGGAAAATTGGAAATCGAGCCTAGTTTAAGTGCATATACAGTATATTGGTGCGATCGAGTTTATTGGAAATGGTAAATTAAATCACCTGAAACTTTCCTGGTATATATTGTTATTGCATACATATACCCACACGCACAGTTTTAAGTGACTTTGTTAGACAACCTCAGTGATATTTCAGATTTCCCTATAAAGGTCCTTATGCAGTGCGAGGTATGCGGTGGAGTTATTTATACATATCAAACGAAGATCATTCAATATCTGAATATCAGCTTAAATGACTGAAGTAAGATCTGATACGAAGATCATTCAATATCTGAATATCAGCTTAAATGACTGAAGTAAGATCTGATACGTGAGAAAAGACCTATCTTTAAAGGCACAGTGTTGCGTACCACGTGATATAATTGACCGCTGATTAGTGATTTGTATCTGCGGGGGCGCGCTAATGCAAAATGGCGGAAAGCGATGTAGGTTCAGTTTTTGATGATACCGATTCAATTACGGAAAATATAGAAACTGAAGAAGAACATTCTACTATAAGCGATGAAGAAGTAAGTACATTCAATTGTTTTTTTAAAACGATCTTTCTACTCCAATTCATAACACAAATCAAGTACAAGTAATACAACACATATTACGACGCCATGTTGAATTGCTTTGAATTTGTTCATGAATTTTTTTCAAAACGAAGGGTTTATGCGCATGCGCGTGGTACCCAACACTGTGCCTTTAACTTCAAAAGTTCTTTCATGCAAATACGAAGGTGTCCTTCAAACTTATCTTATCATATCATATGTTCTTTAAAAGTTTCTGGACCTGTTTTCGACTTTTGCTTCAAAAAATAATTAAAAGCGCTAATCAAGAAAGTGAAGATTACTAGTATAGCTTTGGTATTTTTTTCAGATAATATCCATAGCTATATAGTGAAGAAGAAAAGTCAAAATACAAACTATACAACTTTATAACGTAAAAACACTGATGACACTTATATACAGCAGTTTAGGATAGAAAAGTATAGGTGTAGAGTATAGAGGGAGCTTCGACCCTCTGACAAATTCTCGTACATTTCCCTCTGAGAAATTCTTCTAACCAAAGGCACCCTAGAGAAAATTCAGTAAACTAATGTAGTAATGTATACATCATTCAATGGAACACAATAATCTGCCATTCATTCAAAACGTGCCAAAAGTGATATCCATCGCGTTCTGCGCATAATCCACCATCTTTGTTTTGAGCACCTCAAACGTTGGAAGCAACATGGCAGAAAATTAAGCGATTCAACGAGGATATCTCTTCGGATTACTTCTAAAAATGTTTAGTTTCGGGTACAAGTAATGAAGAGAGAAGAGAAAGCAAGAAAAGCTTACAATCTTGAATAAGGTTAGGTATCAGTATATTTTTTGTAAATAAAGGAGTAGACTTTAGTTTCATACATGCGCAGAACGGACTGGACAGCACCTTTACAATTAAAACTTTGAAAAAGGCATGCAAGAAATGCCGTTTCAGAGATCCAAATTTAAAAAATGTTAGGGGGGCGTGCCCCAGACCTCCCTATACATGCTGACACAAATTTTATTAGTCGGGGCATGGCCACCATCTTGAAAAAATTGAAAAAGACAAAGAAAGGAAGCTGTGTACACGGCTCAAAAGCCAAAACAAAATGGCTTCCACCAAAATAGTACCCGTATAGTTACGAGATTTAAAAAAAAATCCCGAATAAAACTTGTTTTATCTCGAAGTATACTGAAAAAGACCAACCACGCTTTCTTCATCTTTCCTCGAACTATTCAAGTGGGCGACGTTTACTGTTGAAATTAAGATCAGATGGATGAATGCATGCACTCTCAAGTTTTATTTACGATTTTTGCGTCTCGGACGTAGTCCGAAGACGTATTGCTATCGAAAATGTTCTGATTTAGTTTGTTTGTGGCAATCACGTGATTAACGAACATGTTACGTAAAGTAACGAAAGTTTGCCAAAGGTCGCCATTTTGTTTTGCTCACGAGGTCGAACATCGCTTCCTAAAAAATAACGTTTGGTGCAGGTTTTTGCCAGGATAAGTGCTACTTGTTTTTTGTTTATTGGAGCCATTGTGTTTGTACTGACCAACAGTTCGATCAGGCGCTATTTAATACGTGTGGATATCACGTACAAATATATAGAGCGGAATCGTTGTATTTGCACATGAACGTGCAAACATATCCTTTTATGAATACAGTAATATATTATTGAATGGAGACTTATTATTGTTAACTGATGTGCCTGAGATGGTTTCAACTGATAATAAAAATTATCAATTGCAATACACTAACAGTGAGTCGATCGTTTTCTGGTGATGTATTTTTGACAGCTAACAATGAGCCTTTTGTGTCACATGAGCATGTATTTAATCAAATATTTTCAAGTTCTTTTAATATTAATTTACAGCAGTTGTTTTTTTACAATTGGTGTCCATACTGTTGCAATATTTAGACCTCTCCCAGAAGTATTCAAAAGTTTGGACCCTCACTCAAGAAACGTATATGGAATCAATGCCTTGTTCATCAGGAACTTCCATTTTAGCTTCAGTTGAGGGTATATAGAAAATTTGGTGAAATATTTTCAATTTACATCATTGTATCCTCAAGACATAATTTTAAGCAGCGAAGTTCAACCAGACTTTGCTGACAGTATGGAGCTAAGTTAGCACCCTGTGAGTCGTGTCTACTGCCGGCCTATAGTCAGTGTGACCAGACCTGGTAAGTGATGTGGCTAAAAATTGAATAAAGCTTCTGATGGGCTCAAACTTAGTTCCCCCCCAACATCTTCCACCCCTACTGTAAATCACCGCAATACTGAAATAACAGTGTTAACATTTTGATTAGAGGCTGTTTATCAGATAATATGTGAACATGAAAAACTAAATTATTACATACCCCTTCAATTTTTTTAGACATTAACTCTTGTAAAAACCTTATAAAAACTATTTATTAATTATATTTTTCTCAAATTAAATTCGTCAGTTACTGTTTATAATGTTATAATAATAATATTTAATCAGGAAGCTTTTTCACATTATATGGTTTTCTAAAAGGACCTGTTTATAATCTTTGTCTGTAGTTTGTTTCATTGCAATAATTATACGTTGTTTAAAATTATAGTAAGCGCATGTACACGTCATGCCTAATTATTTTTAATATGTTCTTGTGTGCATGCGTATAATTATATCATTGAGTCGTTGAACTAGACCAGCAGTCCGAGACGCATGTACGCATTGCGGACCTATGTTTATTATCGTGGTACATTGTTCACTGGATCAGAATCAATCAATCGTTATTGCAATATGGCGTACAATAATGTTACGTTAGTTATCACGTCTAACATATAGTACTATTTCATAGAGGTTCGTAACGACCACTATTGCTAGTCTGAGTACCTGTTTGGACCATTGTACTTTGCCGTTCTGCCAACTGATTACCTTGCTTTTTATTTCTTACATGAAAGTAGAGTAGTACGATTGCATAAAGAAATGGAATATACAACAATATGTGGATCAAGTAGAAACAAATGTTGTAAAACAGTGAAACATAGAACGAGCAAGTGATGATCACCTCTGCCAGAAGACTGATTAACACCAAAAACGACAAATAAAATGTGTCAATATGGGTCAAGGTCTCGTTCTTGTAAGGTCTTAGGAAAAGAAAAATCACCAAAACAATGATGCAGAAGATCTCGAGGGTTTTATAGCGAATACTGGTGTCTGGAATGTAAGTGTGAATTAAAACTGCGAGCAATCGACAAATGATATACAACGCGGCACACCAAGATCTTTCAGTACGATAACAGCTTTGAAGTACATCTAGCAAAGGAATGCACACCTGAGCAAAGTAACGCGAACGGCTAATAAAAAATGAGCTGTACGCCAAGATAATGGGGAAAGGCAAAACTACAAGTAACAACACAATTATTGCCAGTGAAGCATGCAAAATATGCTCATCTCTGAAGAACCGAGTATTACCTTGGATATAAACATGCCAATCTGAACAAAAGTATACAGGGTGAAGTTGTTTAAACGTAATAGAGACAATTTCCGAGTACGATAGAACCAAAATGGTGCAAAATGGACGAAAGAAATTACCTTGAAATATAGCAAATCTCGAAGAAAGTTTTGCAAAGACAAATAGTGAAAGAATTAGATAAAAAGAGGCTACGTACCCAAAAGAAAGTTTTTGAAGATCGGTCATTTCGCTCCACAGACACCAGCTACCAAACACAAACTGTCCGTTGGCCAACCTAATAACAAAATTCATAAATGGATCTCCTCTAAAGAAATCCTTCGGGAGAAGAAGATACGTTATTTGGTACGTGTACAACCAACAGTTGAGATAACCAGAAAAAAAATCCAGTTTAAAAAACAAGATAATAAAAACAAGGATGGTTAGCAGCAGAAAAAATGGAATCAACAAAAATATATCGTTCCTGTCGCATTTACTGCTGCACTCGTTACTTCCAATCATAACACCCCAGCCTTTCCTACATTTCCCACACAGATTTCCTTCACGACCAGAAACACATTGATTCGAAGTATTATTATAAAAGCATTCGCATTTGTTAGTCAGACCGTCAGTATTACTACTACACTTGCAATACCCATCAGGACACTGGAAGACAGAAAATGGACAGTCTACACCGTCACCAGTACGCCTGGGTCCACCCCAGTATCCTTTCTGTAGATACAAACTCTTCCCATTCTTGCCACACCGGGATATTCCACTAGTTGCTTTCTGGAGGGTTAAACACTGGCAAACTTCACCTAGCTCCACAAAACCTGGAGGACAGCGTTTAAGCGAGAGATTCTGCACAGTGAGCTTAATAACTTGCGAGCTGATTGAAGCGATGTTGACATTATAATTACTATAAGGCTTTCCGTACAGCCAAATTGATTGGATACGATCTTTTACGAAATAATAAGGCGACACGTTGTCAGCAATCGTTACATTTTGATTGCTGTTCTCCTCGTCAATAGAAATCTTGATCAATCCGTAAACACTATTGTTTCTTTCATCAAAAAGATGGATCGTAGGCTTAATCTCTTCGTTTGGCGAGACATTTTTCCATTCGTGTTCTTGAACGGATATTTGAATAGCTTCAGTAGCAATTTCTAAACTGTCTTTTGAAAGTGAACCATTGTTGGTGTAAAAGTAAAATTTTGTCCAATTCTTAAAAGCATCATTGATTGGTCCTCCACGCCCAAATCTACAGAACTGTAATGTGTTAGCAAAAATGGTTCTTCCTATATTCAACGATGCTCTATTCCCTTGAAACTCTACTTTTACATCCCATTCGTCCGGGTGTGAAGAACCGTTGTAGTATCTAAAGAAACAATCATGTCGTTGAAAGATCGTTTCATTAAAAGCAGCAATATCAGGCCCTGCAGTTCTCACGTAAACAGCACCAGCGATACTTGAGGCGTAGTTCTCTCGAAACGTCAATTGGGCTCCTTCATCAAGAACAAATGCCGACATTCCATAAATGCCAACTGCTCCTCCGTTGATTCCTGTATTGTTATAAAACAATACATGGCCGTTTATTTCCGCATATGCAGAGTCTAAAACAAGAGCTGTGTGCGAGTTTTCTGTAAAGTTCACGTTACCAATCATTATTATTGACGCAGTAACGGAATATATAGTGCCCATTCCGTAAACGGTCACACGATTCTCTGTCGTGCGAATTATGGTATTCTTATAAAATATGTTGTCAACGAGTTTAATTGCAAAACTAAAGCCGCGTTCCATTAACCCAGGTTTTTGGCGCCATAATTCAATTGGTTTAGTTAAAACTCCAATTGCTGCTCCAACAGTAGCTGAATTTTCACTCCAAGTGCAGTTAATAAATGCGGAAGTCAGATTATGTCTCCAACCTTTGGCATCGATGTAACTAGTTGAACCAAATGCTGAATAAGCGCCACCCCAGCCCTCCTTGGCCGTGTTATTATGAAAGGTGCAATTTATGTGTGTATAATGATTAGGCTCCTGTTTAATAAGATTGTGGAAAGTTTCGAAGATAGTGGTTGCACATTTTACCGCACCACCACCAAACTTTGCAATGTTCCCATCAAACAAAGAGTCTGTTACCAATACAAAATTCTTGTTGGACTTGTCTTGGAAATATAGCGCATAGCCCGCACCCCAGTCAGCGGTATTTCCATGAAATCTACAATTCTCCACAACAAATCGATTTCCGGTTGCGTTGCCCTTAATCAAAAATAAAATACCTCCCCCACGACCAATAGAATCAAAATGCTTTCCTCGTGGATTTATGTTGAATGTTTGATGAAAACCACCACCCATTGTAGAATTATTTCGAACGAATGTGCAGTTACGTATTGTGTAAGAACTATTATTGTTGTATTTGTCTGTTTCTTGGCTAGCGCAATCAAAAGGGTAAAGCGCACCGCAATATGTGAGCTCGAAGTGCAGACCTCCCCCTGCGCGTACAGTACCCAATCCATAAGTAAAATTCCAAGAGTCCAACGCATAATTTTCTGCAAAAGTATTGTTCTCTAAAAGGACCTCTCCTCCTACATCATACAGAGTTACGCCGGCACCGGGAGATTTTGAAATCCGACACCCAAATATTTGCAGATTATTGCAATACGCCACAAACAAAGCCGTCAAAAATTTGGGATTGTTTATACTGGTATTATTTTGCCAAGAACCACACTTTTCGAATATTAGATTGGAAAACAATAGGCTTTCGCAACGAAGGAAAGCGAGGCCGCTGCCCTTACTACATTGTATTTTAATTTTGCAACACTCGTCGTGGACATGGTCGAATGCCCTCTCTTGAAAATATGATGATCCCACGATGGCGAAATCTGTGAGGTTTTCGAAGCAATAACTTCTATTTAAATTATAATTTCCCGTTTCAACGATTATTTGTGTCGAATGTTGCAAGCTCTCATTCTGCATAGTGTGATTGAAGACAAACTCGAGCGACTTACACGGTGTATTGTTTTGAATATTAAGGCACTGTGGTGAGTCCTTTCCGTGAGTGGATATTCTTATATTGTGAACGAACGTCGCTAACACACAGTCTTGTCGAAACGATATTATAACCAGGATAAGGTAGAAAGTCATTCGATATTCCATCATCATCATCCTTCTTTCCTTTCTTTGTCTCTTAGATCCAAGCAGTAGTCAACATGTTAGCTGTTCAGTTAAAATATTCGTCTGTCTTCTGTCGTTAAAGCCAAGGTTAAGCCAAATGTCTGCCATTTCATAATACATTTCAATAGTCGTCACATGATCAGATAAATCTTTCAAAATTTATCTATGGGGGGCCTGGCGACAAGTACCGCCTTAATTGTCTTATTTGTGGCGATGAAACCGGTAACCATGCAGTCGTGGAGACAACATAATAATGTGCAATACTAGAAATACGTATTAGCGGAAATACGTAAATACACCACCTCCCCTCCCTACCTGCACCAAAACTTATGCCATGAAGACGTCACTAACTGTTTTATATGTAATACAATACAATTTCGGAGTTGAACTTAGCCGGTTGTTAAAATATTCTGTCAGTCGATATGGAGGATTTCAATGTATGTTATGACAAAGCTTCAGAAAACTAGACTATGGCAAACTAGAGGACAGTCAGAGACTGCATCAAATATATACCTCCGCCAGCGGGTTACTAGAGATGTTTAAAAAGAAAACGAGAGACCAACATGCATGTATGTCGTATGAATAAAATGCTTGATTGCACTCGTACCAAAATTATCCAAAGATTTTGCATAAAATATGGATAATGAGCGCAATCAAGCATTTCTTCTACACGGAGAATCTTGCGGTCAGATTTTTATTAACTTTCGACTAAATTCAACAAAAGGTTAATGAACAATGAACTGGTCGTTGGTCTATTGCCAACCCTTCTACAAACTTTCATGAAAATCGGTGCAATATTTTTTGACAGGCAGACAAACAAACCAACAAACAGAATAACAGACAGGCAGACAGAAAATAAAACTAATAACCCGAAAAATATATTTATTGCGACCAGCGAGCGAGCAGTGGATTGCGCATCCTTTATGCTCAGCAGTAAACATCTTGAAGCCACTAGCGGCCATATTGGTAATCCAGGTCCAGTGTACCTTGCGGGCTTAAGAGTAGTAAGAGTTTTATGCCAATTTACCGTTTAAAACCACTGGTGAAAACAGAAGGAAAATACTGTACAAGCAAATTGTCAACTACATACTTGAAGGCTTTGTAAAGACTTATGCAATTATGCTTTAATACCAAAGGTATATAAATAGTTTTATAATGAAGTTATTGGCTGATTTCATTCGAAATAACACGGTTAATTATACTAACGACAAATGTGAGAACTAAGCTTTTAAATCTCGCACGGAACCTGATCATAAAAAGTTTGTATTAGCCGCTGGCTGGGGATTCTCCCCCTATTGCGGGCTCGAAAAGGGTTTCACCCGAGCTCGCATATACCCACAGACAAACCAGCGGATTGATCATGAGCGTAATGACGTTTTAAATTACTTTATTCAGTGATTGCGCAAGCTTCGAAATTTGAAGGTATTTTATTATATTTGGGTTTACTGATAACTGCTATTATTATTCGATTTATTTTTATCTTCCTTTTAATTGGTTGAGGGACCGCTACGTCACCTGCAAATAACGGTAATAATTCCATATCCTAAATAACCTAGGTACTTCATGAAAGCCTGACCCCAACACACACCCTAATCCTAACCAATAAATTCGTGAATATAGGACATGGATTTATAACCCAAATAACTGCCTACACATTTTGCCTACAAATAACAGTCTGCTCATGCGCATTAGCCGGAGATGTTGTTTTGCAGCAAATATTTTGCTCATGCGCGTTACACTCAATTTCGGCAAACGTAAATCGCTCGTTCAGCCAAGCTGGAAAGAAATGAATGGACATAATTACAGGTAAACAATGTCAAATAAAAAATAAATCGAATAATAAAACAATTATTGAACTCAGTTTTCACAAAATATCGTGATTTGTCAGTGTTTCGCAGTTCAGTTATTTGATTGACAAATAATTGATCTGCTCGCCACTGACAAATCACGATATTTTGCTCAACCTCGTCCAATAACTGTTAAATATATATCAATTACAAGAACATATGAGGTTATTTATGAACTTGTGTCCTACTTTATTATTAGGTTTCAATCACGTGACTTTTTGCTTGAGATTTCATTTTTGATTTCCGGATGGTGGTCAGGCAAAATTAAATTAGATCGATTTGTACCATCTAGCACAACACAAACGTAAACTGACACGAACGTAAACAACTCTTGAGTAGTATCAATATCATGTAAATATTTTGGAGTGATTATCGACCTTCTCTTTTACTATTGACCACCATTTGGATTAAAATCTGTTGTCCGTGTTACTGTTATCTAGGTGGACTGGCGGTCTTGAGTTGTGTGTCCGAAAGTATATGAACTGCATTAAGACTTTTAAAAGCTTATATATGGGGGGGGGGGATGGGCTGGCCCCCACTTTTTTTGGTGGGGAAGGGGCAAAATATATTTGGGGCCCCCACTTTTAAACAAGGCCAGTAATAAAGTTATGATTAACAAAAGCACTAACCCTAGCTAACCCATGACTTTGAATAAAGATATAATAAAGAAATTTGAATGCAGATATTCAATGTCCGGAAAAGTGTTGTCTTTTGAGTATTTTACGACGTTTCTGGACCTTTAGAATTCTGTAAATCCTTGTCCCAAAATGCAGGAAATGACATTTCAGAGACTCTAGATTTCAAAATTTCCCGGGGGAGCATGCCCCCGGACCCCCCTAAAAATTTTGGGGCCCCCACTTTTAGTGTCGCTGCGGTTATGATACGGAAGAGTTCCGAAATTAACTATTAGAGTTCAGCAGCGTGTCATAGTATAGTCAATAATACAGTCAGTATTCAATAGTATACCTTGGTCGCACTTTTAACATGTGGATATTCCAAGTATATAATAGAGATAAAAACAAACCATGCAGTAAAATCTGATTGCCGGCGCGAGAAACGTAACTATCGCAATGCCATGCAGTAAAAAATTTGGTCGACCAAAAAAAAAATTGTCAAATTCATCACGCGGTCTAGTAAATTACCGATATAAAACACCATGAAGAAATAAGTTCTTTTTTCATAGTACGTGGTGATGTTACATTTTACCTATACTATAATTATTGCTATTACACTATTGATCATATTGTTTTTTCACAACATACCTGATGCATATATGACTTACAGTGATTATTATTTTATGGAAAGACTCTGATCCTAGGACCAGGTCCATATATTTCTTTCTTCCTTTCACCAAATTTAAATCGAAAACGTTTGTCCATAGTCAGGTAGACAAGAGGGGTGCTTGCAGCGCTAGCGTAAGCTCCAACAAGACTTCCAAAATAATAACAAGAATGAAACGGAACCACATTGACTGCCGTCAACCCTGCCACAATACCAAATGGAACCCAACAAACAGTGTAGCAGACCACCATGGCTAATGCTTGTTTCTTCTGGTTGACCACTTTAACTGTTCTTGTCACACCAAGAACTTGTTCAGTCTCTTGACGATGTTGCTTTAGTTTTGAAAATATTGCAAATAAATAATGTTTTATTACCTGCGCATGAACCGTAATCCAAACTGTTATCACGGCTATCAGGAAAAAGAATCCGGCAATGTCTATAGGACTTAGAGTTTTTTTGCTATCATTACAGATACTATTGCCCTGATAAGCTGTAACAAAGAAAAATGATTCTGCACATGAAACGAGTATTAATGCCATTGCCCATCCGACGACAACAATCTTCGCTGATCTTCCAAAGCTAAGTTTTCTTTGCCCTGGAAACTTGGTCACGTTTTCATATCGGTCAAAACATAAGGCAGCCATAGAGGTAAGGTTTATGAATAGAGATGTAAAATTGACATGGTGGAACACAATACAATAGTCTTGAACTAAAGGAAACGTTCTCCCACGACTGAGTATTTCTTCTAATAAACTTCCAAATAGGGAGAAAAAATTGACCACCGTTATATTCAGTAAGAACAATTTGTCGTTTCGCTTGCCTGTACCCAATTTCTTCACAACAAAATATAATACTAATGAATTACTGACTACACCAACACCGAACACAATCCAGCCAACGACAGCTATTAAGGTTGCGGCGTCACACTGGCCAGAATATTGACTACCATTAGTTGTGTTGCTTGCGAGCATTGTCACCCAGATTCCTATTCCTGCGTTGTGCGAAAGTTACCTTAAAAAGTAAAGCATTATGGGAATTATTTACATAAAAATATTTCAGTGTACTATGATTTAAATAAACAACTTGAGCAGAAAAACCCCACAAACAAACAAACAAACAAACAAACAAACAAACAGACGAACAAACAAACAAACAAACAAACAAACAAACAAACAAACAAACAAACAAACAAACAAACAAACAAACAAACAAACAAACAGACAGACAGACAGACAGACAGACGACAAACAAACAAACAAACAAACAAACAAACAAACAAACAAACAAACAAACAAACAAACAAACAAACAAACAAACAAACAAGCTAGCAAGCAAGCAAGCAAACAAACAAACAAACAAACAAACAAACAAACAAACAAACAAACAAACAAACAAACAAACAAACAAAAAAACATCCAGTTACAAACTTCAAGCTAAAAGACAAATACTTGTAAGTAGTCACTTCAGGTTTAATTATGCAATTCGATCAATAGCAACTGTCATAACATTACCATACACATGCAGGCTCTAAATATATACAAACACGTTACCTTGCACACGGAATACAAGATGTCACGTAGCGCCGAACGTTACATAAGTTCATTTAATTAAGGTTTGTTTTTCGTTATTATCTACCTTCACTTTTGTCGCAGCAACTCTGAGAGTCTTCTATCAAATATATGCATTAAGTAAAATATTTGTTTTGTATATAAAGCTTAATTTTTCGCATGCATAATTTGAACCATTTTGGCATTTATAGTTTCTAGTCTATATGCATGTATGTCGAAACTCTTTCCTTTATTTTCTGAATTTGCAAACTGCAGCTGCTTTAAAAGGCAGGAAACGTACTAGCTAATTGAGGTAGATAATGGAACAATCCAGTGGCGTATAGGAAGCGGGGGGGGGGGGAGGGGGGGCATGGGGGCCGCGACAAAACAAAAAGGGACAGCGGTAAAACATTTGATGTCATATCGTGACCATAGTCGAGCACATGGGTGGATGTCATTATAACGCGATATACCCCCCCCCCCCCCATTTTACTTGGGTATAGCCTTCGGCTCCCCCAACACATCTTCCTACGCCACTGGAACAACCTATATATAAATTTAGTTTAAAGTTGCAATATACAAAATTATTATAGTTTTAAAATACTTGTAAAGGTATACAATTCCACTCAGGCACAAGACCCAAACTTGAAAAAAATCGTGCAGAAAAACAAGTATAAAATCAAAATTGTGGTAAATACCACACACTTCAAAACATGGACTAAATAATATGTCATAAACGAGTGCGAGTGTATTACATGCAGGGGTTACAAACACGAGAAAACAATGAAAATCGCTCGGGCGATGGCCCGAGTGATTTTCGTTGTTCTCGAGTGTTGAGAGAACAACAGAAATCACGAGGGCTATAGCCAAGCGATTTTTACTGTTCTCGAGTGCACTGTTTGTGACCCCTGGTAATACATGAGCCACGAGTTTATGAAATAGCTTCTCAATCGTTTATTATAGTTGAATTGGCGAGGGGCTTGAAGACAATAGGACATTCGCTCTCAAGATATTTTTAAGTTCTTGTTCTTAATTAGTTTGATTTATTCATGCCAATGCATTAGTTTGAACATGAGTTCGATTGCGAAGGATGGGCGCTCGTTTCGTGAGGCAAGAACATCGAAAGAAGAAGAAATGGCTATCGAAGCTGCAATTCCAATGTCAACTCGATACAAAAATAAATGGGCGATTGAAGTAAATAGGGAATGGCAGTATTATCAGAGCATCAAAAGCCAAACGAGCGATGAAACTAGCGATAAAATGAAGGAAGATTCGTCGTTCCAGAGCGTGGACACAGTGATTGAACAATTCAATGCAGAAAGTTTGGCGTTCTGGCTTGGAAAGTTTGTGCAAGAGGTAGTAAAAAAAGATGGCCAAAAGTATCTTGCACGTAGCGTTTACGGTTTAATAGCTGCCTTGAAGCGCCATCTTGAGGAGAAAAACTGTTCGCCAATTAGCTGTAAATCCATTGGATAGGTCAGATAAACGGTAAGCCAATTAATTTTCATACGCAACTTGTTTATAGACTACACGGTCATAGATCGTTCAAATAGATTGATCTAAACGTTTTGCCTGTTCAGATTTTTAAGGTTTCAACGACTGCTAGATTGCGAAATGAAAAAAAGTACTAGCGAAGGAGTTGGGCTGGGTGGAAAGAAGGACGAAAAGGAAGCTGTTACCGAAGAGGAAGAAGAAAAGTTTTGGCTAGAGGGAGAATTGGGCATGCGTTCATCGAAAAGTTTGTTAAATACTGTGTATTATTATAATGTAAAGTTGTTCGGCCTTAATTAGCTAGACGCGCTGAACACCGTAATATAACCGTAAATAATTTCGAGATAGGAACAAATTACATCAAGTTTGAAGAGAACGTGAGTTAAACGTTTCATGGTGGGTCAAATGATTTGAAATATGTTCCAAGGTCAGTTCGCCATGTTTGTCACAAAGAAGGTGAGAAACATGACCGTTGTCTTGTTGATATATATAGGCTTTATATTGATCTTGTAAAGTGTGAAACCGATAGGAAAGTGGAGGCTTTCTATTTCCGGCCAAATTCGAAAGTTTTGGGAAAAGCCCTGTTGGCATCAATACATTAACACTTTCATGCATGCATGGCTTTCCGAGACTTCTCCCCTTGACGAGTAAAATTGTCTGGCGTTAGACAGAGTAAAAAGAGAAAGTTGTTCGACAACAACGATGCTCATGAAAGGATTAACTAAGATTTTGCCAGACATGTGTAAAGCTGTCGGAATAAAAGTTAAGAGTTGTCATTCGCTTAGAGTAACATGTGCCACTTCCCTTTTTCAACATGGAGTTGAAGAGAAGATTATTCGGGAAAGGACTGGCCATAAAGCCCTAATCAAACGAGAACGCAAGTCATCGCAAGTTGGCAGTCAAAATTTCTGTGGCGGTCGTTTGAACACCCAAATTAACAAAATAAAGGTTTCATGAGTGTTTTAAATAAGTTTTAACTTTGTCACGGTACATGATATTTTCGGGAAACTATTCAGAGCGGCTGGCTGAGAAGCGTGACTGCCAACTTGCGATGACTTGCGTTCTCGTTTGATTAGGGCTTAAATCTAATGCGTTATTTAGATACGAGAAACCTAATATCGAAGAACAGATTTCGAATGTGTCTAGTATCTTGGGTCCCAATCATACAGATATGCATGAAAGAGAAGGAAATCGTTTCAAGTGAAGCGGAAGTTGGAAAACTTAATGTTAGCTCAGTGTCAGAACAGTGTCATTTCTAAATGTTTCTCAAACTCATTAATAATTCATGAACCAAAAACAAAAGAAATTAATGTGTAATCAGTGCTTTGAAATCGGAGGAAAAGTACTAGTACTTTGAAATAATGCAAAATACGTTTCAAAGTCTTGGGACTTTGAAATAAGGCAAATTATATTACGTTTCAGAGGTATCTTCGGAGTTTTGAGTTTGAGAAGTCAGTTCAAATACTCGACGTCGGACTTTACCAGGATTACAAAGCCCTCGTGCATTAAAAAGGCTCGCCTTTTCAAAAAGCACTCGGACTTTGAAATCCCGGTAAAGTCCTCCGTCTCGTATTTGAACTATTACTTCAAAACCTATGCACATAACGAAATATCCTCGCCTGATTGGCTAATTAGCTCATGAATTATTAATGAGTTTGAGAAATATAATGCAAAACTTCCAAATCTTTGCAAGTTATATTTTAGAGTGTAAAAAAGTAGAGTGCTGCGCAGCTAGTGTTTTGGATTAAGCAAAGTAAAAAAGATGGTAAACTGCGGAGATTAGTTTTAATGACAAAATACTGACGTTTCGAGCGGAGCGGCCCTTCATTAGAGTAATTGTAAGATATTTATAATCCTGATTTAAGGTGGCTCCCTACAATTTCCCTACGGTAATTTCAAAGAAGGGACTGGTAACGGGTATGACGTCGGCACATGCGTAAATAGCAATCTTGTCGAGTTGATATTCTGTCACGTCAGCAGCCGTCTGAGCGATACATTGCTCAAATATCACACATTTGCTTCGGTAAAATTCTTTAGAATTTTGTGCATAAAGAAATAGGATAAACTTAACATACTTAATTTTTAAAGAATTTTACAGAACTTTTTTTACTCCATTAAGCTTATAGCAAAAAATCTATCCTGACAACTTTCCCTAATTTATTGCTTTAGTGTTCTATGTGGAAAAACTGACCAGATGACAATTTTTAGAAATTTTGACCGAAGAAAACTGGAGACGTGTGTCTAAATAGAACCTTGGATACGCGTCTCAGGTTTGGAGCCCATACAAGTTCAACGACGCGCCACAAAATATATTCTTAATCTACCTTCCCAATGTGAAATTACTTACGAGAACAGACTAATCGAAACAAACCTACTAATCAATTTGGACATGGTATTCTTTTTTAAAATAATCAATATATTTCATTTGGCAAAACTACTCTTCCTGAAAATTACAAACCTACCAACATACCTACAAGGTCTCAAAATAAAACAGACGGCAGCGCTTTCAAACAGCGATCGCGGTGTAGAACATCCACGTACGGTAAATCATACTTAATAAGGGCCTGTTCATATGAGCCGGGCTAGCCGGGATCCGCGCGTTCTTGTTATTTCATATTTATAAAACCTGTTCATATGGGAATTAGCGAGCCAGTCCGGCTAGGTGAGATCCCACCTTGATCTAGGCGGGATCCCTGTGAAGTTGAACACAAATTTTGCCGGGCTGGCCCGGTGCACCGGGGTGAATTAAAAGCATCGCGCGTGATTGGGGCTGAATGCGTGTTTGCAACCAAGATGATGGCCGACGTTTGTGAGGAGGGAAGTGAATTGACAAAGAAAAAATGATTTCGTTGGAGTTCGGAAATGTTTGGAAACTTGATCACTTGCTTGATGGCTTGCTTGATGGGGACAGGCCTGAAAGAATTAGAAAAAAGCTCGCCAAACTTTATGAGATCGAAGATGTTTCGTTGTTTGGACCAGCGTGTTTATCGTCCCCTACATCACTTGAAGATATTAGCGAGGAAGAAAAGAAGGAATTTTTAGTTTTCTACAAACCGCACTCCCGAGCCGAAGCTGGGATGAAATTCCCATATGAAATCGAGCTAAAATATATATCATCCCAGCTAGCCGGGCTCACATGAACAGGCCCTATATAAGAGCTCCAAGAATTTGGAACGTGCTGCCTCAAGAAATAACCTGGACTACCCATCTTTCAAATTTCAAGAACAAACTAAAAGAATACTACCACTCTGCTATCCTCTCTACATGCATATCATTCTGAAGACCCACGCACCTGGAAATCAATTTGTATTAAATGTAACTCTGTCCGTAGTCTATGTGTTTCCCCTACTCGTTGTTTCTAGACCTCCTTCAGCTAGCTTCTTCTTGAATGGTTTTACTTATGTTTGTATCTTGATTATGTTTATCAATATAAATAGTGGACAATAATCAGGACCCGCAGTAATTGGCCTCAGCTGTTGCGGTGTTCCTATCCTTGTATTTATTTAATCAAGGAAAAGTTAAATAAAATAAAATAAAAATAACCGAGAAAATTTGACAAATTTCAAACGTCATTATCACCATGGTAAAAGGAGATATTAGCACTATTCAACAAATACTTCATAAGTGTGGTTCTCCTGCAGTTCATAAGGCGAAATATTCTGTCAACATGTACAAAACCCAGTAAAACCATTACCTTGCAATATAACTGGTCATCAAAACACCTGTTTAGAAATTTGCAAGATAAATCATAACTTTGAAAGTTTACCGAACTGTAATTTAACTGACAATGATAATGCACTTTTGATTACCGAACTGAGTTAAATATGTGTGTGTATATATATATGAACTAAATTTTGTAAACTATATATATATAGGGGTCGTAGACAAAAAGCCTATATATAGTAAAGGTTTCCGTTAGATATAGCTAGCCCATTAGCGGAAAACAATTAGTTTTTAAGAAAATACAACTTTAATTATGTAAAAAAGTAGAGTGCTGCGCAGGCAGTGTTTTGAACAGAGCAAAGTGAAAAGATGGCAAACTGCCGAGATTTTTAGTAACGAAAAACTGACGTTTCGAGCGGAGCGCTTCATCAGACTAAAATGTAATGAGATCAAATAAATTAGTGCTTAACTATGCCAAAAGGGTGAGGCTAGTTGAAAGTATAGCCATGCAAAGAGATGGAGGGTAAACGAACTAATGAGATGCGAAAATATTAAATCATTTGTTATTAAAGTTATTTCTTATGTTTTTGCTGTACAAGCTGTTGTAAGTAAAACTCCAGATGGGACTCGAACCCACAACCTTCCGAATGGCAGCCAGACGCTCTCACTATTGAGCCACTGGAGCTCAGATGGTAGACTGATGGTTTTTGATATTTATATGCCTCATGGGAACTAGTCAATCCGTACGTGTGTGACAAGTACTTGTTGGGCTACAAGTCGTATTTATTTTCAGTAAATGTTTTTTGTATGTTATTAGTGTATTTATTTAGTGTATTACAGCAAAAACATACGAAAAAACTTTACCAGCTCAAGCTGAAAACACTAATAACATACAAATTTTAAGTTGATCTGCACACATGAAATATACAAATCTCTGTTGTGCATTTTACAAACAAACTTGGTATAAGTGTTGTTAAGTTGTTTGTTTTATTGCAGTCTACCTATAATTGTGGTTTTTATAGCTGTGTTGGTGGCTTTATGACATGCTTTATAGAATACACCATATTTGTTAGGCCAAACAAAAAAATGTGTTTCCTGTAACAAGCTGGAATGGATGTGGAATTATTTTATTCTAGCGAATACCAAAAGATTTTATTCACATCATCACATTAATACAATTGTTGTAAACTCGGGGCTTATATATTTTAGAATTTTGGTTCTGACATGCAGTGCTGTAACATGCAGTTACTTATTTTTTGTAACTATTTATACAGTTACATTATCTTGTAGATGGGTCAAGAAAAAACAAGTATTTCGTTTTTTTCAGAAAAAAAACTTGTTTAGAGACTTGCGGTATAAATTATAACTGAACGGTAATGTAAATCATAAACAATGTACTTTTGCCATTAGTGAACTGATTTAAATTTAAATGTGAACTAAATTTTAGCAAAACTATAGGGATAATTAACAAAAAGCCTGTTAAGGTTTTCAGCCGGTAAACCTCCAGCCTTTTACCAGAAGGTATTTAAGTTGTTAAAAAAAAACGAGCTGCATGTAAAAAAAGTGCTGCGTGGCGGCAGTGTTTTGAACAAAGCAAAGTGAAAAGGTGCAAACTGCCAAGATTTTAAGAAACGAAAAAAACTGACGTTTTGAGCGAAACGCTTCTTCATCCGCAAGAGTAAAATGTGATGAAATAAAATAAACTAGTGCTTAAATATGCCAAAAGGGTGACATAGATTGAAAGTAGCCAAACAGATGCTTGACTGAGGGTAAACGAACTAATATTTTCATATTAAATCATTTGTTATTTTTACAATTGATCGGCAACCAGACTGCGCGAAAGGAGCGAGTGGGAGTAAAGCAGTAAATGACAGTAACTTAAAAAATTAGAGTGCAAAAGCTAATAATAAAAAAACCCTGTATAAATAAGAATAAAAAAGTGTAGAAAGTTAAATAAAGAAAGAAGCAAACGTTCGTTAAAGTTATGGGAATACATGTGTTAGTGCCCAGTTTAATAACGAGTACCTGCACCTGAGATGGGAAGGATGTGTAATTGTTTTATTCTAGCGAATATCAAAAGATTTTATTCACATCAATCACGTTAATACAATTGTTGTAAACTCAGGGCTTATATTTAGAATTCTCGTTACAGTGCTGTAACAATTATACTAATTGTTTTGTAACTGAAATGTAACTAATTATATTGGGAAAAAATTTCGATAAATAAAAAGTAACTATATATAGTAACAGTTACAGTGTTAGTTTAATAAGTTTACGTAAAACTCTGAGCTCCAGATGGGACTCGACCCCACCACCTACGGATTGACTAGTTCCCAGGCGTATAAATATCGAAAACAAACTCGGTCTGCCATCTGAGTTCCAGTGGCTCAATGGTGAGAGCGTCCGGCTGGCACTCGGAAGCTAGGTCATCTCTCGACACTCGAGTCGTCTCTGAAGCTCAAGATTTTTATCCCGGAGTTTAACTTACGACAGCTTGTACAGCCAAAACATATATATGAAAACATTTGTAACTAGTTACAAGTTACTTATATTCTGTGAATTTGGCTATTAATTAAAATCGGGAAAGCAGACATTGTGATACATTGCCGACTGTTTCGTTAACCATTACTAATAAATTAGAAATGGACGTGTGACTATTCGGTAGATTGATCAAGAATTATGCATTTGAGCGATATGTAACAAATATTACTGCCTCGTATCCAGGCGCGATTGAGGGGGAAGGGGGGAGGGATGCGGGAGCTTTCCCATCAGCCCCTTCGCGTGCTTGTTTGTATTTTGCAGGGGAAATATAGAATTATAATGTAGGCGTTAAGGAAAGGCAGGTGAAAGGTCCCGTACGTAGGCAGGTCGAGGTCCGACAGGCAGGGGCTGCGACCTCCCCCAATAGACAAAGGTTGTCCTGGGAAAAGCCAACGCTACGAAAATGGGGAAAGGGGAGGGGGAACCGTCCAGAGACTGGTTATAGGGTGATGTTTAGGAAACCCATCTGGTCGCGGCTTGGATAGTAGGAACCTGCAATTTAGGCTGGGGTCGGCGGAAAGCCGATACCCCACAGCAGATGAATTGCCATAGAAACGAATGCATACTATGACCGGAAAAAAGGTGATGAGTAAATTAACCGACCGAACGTTCACCACCCGGGGAGGTGGCATATGAGCCACAACGGTAATGTCGGTGATAGCCTGCGTAGCTGGCGGTTTTAAGGGGTTGGGGTCTCGCGGGCGAGGGAGAAAAAGCGGGCGGAAGAGCCGGTGACTATATAGGCTCAAGAATCTGGAACGTGCTGCCTCAAGAAATAACCTGGACTACCAATCTTTCAAATTTCAAGAACAAACTAAAAGAATACTACCACTCTGCTATTCTCTGTACATGCATATGACTCTATAGACTCAACTCACGGTCACCGTCAAGCATAAGTGGAGGTGGGGTCGACACATGAGCAACCCCACCTATCGTTTTGGCGACATATTTGAGGCACGAGCGGACTGTAATTGCAGAAACTTGGTAGGCGCGACACGGGAAACTACGAGTTCAAGCAGATTCGCCATACGACCAACTCCAAATATAATATTGGCTAGGCTCGACACACGAGCAACTGCAAAGATACGTTTGGCCAGCTCGACACACGAGCAACTTTAAACATGATTTTGGCTATAGGCTCGGCACACGAGCAACTTCAAACAGAAGTGCGGCTACAGGCTCAACAAACGAGGAACGGTAAAGATAAGTTTGTCTAGGTTCAACCCACGAGCGACTTCAAACATTAGTTTGGCTAGGCTCGACACACGAGCAGCTTCAAACATAATTTTGGCTAGGCTCGACACGCGAGCAACTTCAAACATAATTTTGGCCAACACACGAGCAACCTCAAATATGAATTTGGGTAGGCTTGCATGACACAAGCAACTTCAAATACAATTTTGGCTAGGCTCGACACGCGAGCAACCTCAAACCTAAGGTGACACATGCTAGGCTTTTTTGGCTAGGCTCGACACATGAGCAACTTTAAACAGAAGTGTGGTGATAAACTCGAGACATGAGCAAGTTCAAACATAATTGTAGCTAGGCTCGCGAGCACTACCAAATATACCATAGGCTAGTTGGAGACACGACGAACTCCGAACATATAATTTACAGGCGCGACACACGAGCAAACCCAAACAGTGGCCGACTAAATGGCTGTAAAAGTGGCTACGCTCGACCGAACGCCATACAGAAGGTAAAAAGGCGATGGACACACAGTAATAAATACGTGTAGAATTGTGAAGAGTGGCAAAACAAATGGGAGCGGTCGCGAAATCAGCAAGAAAGATATATAGGCCAGAGGAAGGAAAGGGAGAGGGTGACGAACTAACAGATAGGGAAATACCTCGCCATGGTTAATTAACTCCTGGGTTAACAGCCTCTGGTAGTGCCTGCGGAGGTTCAGCGTCTGGTGGAAGGGCCGCGGCTTCTAAAGCTTCTAAATCGTCAGCAACTGGGGCTTGAAGGGCCATACGGACAGCGGAACGTTCAAGACCAAAACCTAGTGAGTGCATGGCTTGGCCCGTTGTAAACTTGTTGAGAATGATTCAGAAACCACGTTTTCCTGGGTTTAAATGTGGCCATTTGCATGTATGCTAATGCGGTACATTCTAAACAGCGACTCCTGGGAGTTACGTGGTCAGAAATTCTCGCATATGGCCGGTTTTCATGGCGGAAATCACGGCATTTTTAGCAATGAAGATAGCCTTTTAACTAATGTTTCAAGACTTCAAGTGTACTGTTGACATGCATGTTAGCTATAAGTTTATACGCGGAAATCAACTGTATTTGGCACTGCTTGAGTTATATATATATATATATATATATATATATATATATATATATGGGGGGGGGGGGGGGGGGGGTACTTATTCCAAAAGCGCGTTGATCATTGTTCAGGCAAATCAATGAATGTGTTACCAGAGTCTAACATATAGTAAAGACTAGAAGTTACTATCGCAAGTGAAAAGCTGCGTCAATCAGGCTGAGTAGTCAGTATTTGAAATGAAGTTGAGTGTTCAATGCGATATTACAGCCTGAACGAGAGAACCGAATAAAATTTTACGTATTTTTTAATTATGTTAGACCAATGAACTGTCAGTATTGAGTGAAGAACGGTATGTGATTGGTCGAACATAATTAAGAAATATGCAAACTTTTAGTAAAGTGGCCTCGGTTCGCCCGTTCAGGCTGTACATAATATTTTGAAATAGTAAAGTGCTTGAACATACATGTGCATGCAGAAACAACAAGGGAAAGTTTATTAATATGAACAAGATTACACTAGAAATTATATTCTATCAAGGATTTCTACAAATATTTCCTGAAGGCGATCTACACGATACGATTGTCATTTCGGCGTATGTAAATGCTGATTTAAAATGCGACATTTTTATGCATGTTTATTAGATCACATATGCCAGGATAAGAATCGTATATGACTAGTAATAATGACTGGGTGACCGTGGTTTAGATTTCAATGGCCATGCCTCTTGACAAATTGTGCATTGACTGATGAAATATTCAAGAGATTTATGAAACTTAGCCATGTTGGATTTTACCCAACTTTGTTCATGGATACTACCATTTTTCTTACTGTCAAATTATTTAAAATAATCCTGCTGATTAATAATATTATTGGTACTGTTTTGTTCAAGTCTAGCACGTTTTTTAATTTGACATTCATCTGAACACTTCTTGTTGAGCTTAGCATTTGCAAGTTGAGCTTGCTTTTCAATATTAGTCCACTCTACTCATTTTCTTTTCTGATATTTCTTAGCATTCTCCAGTCTAGTTTGTTTTTCATTTTCAGTTTCTACAGCTTGTTTACTTTTCTGATATTTTCTAGCATTCTTCAGTCTAGTTTGTTTTCCATAGTACGTTTAGTTTTCTGATATTTTCTAGCATTCTTCAGTCTAGTTTGTTTTCCATTTTCAGTTTCCACTGAACGTTTAGTTTTCTGATATTTTCTAGCGTTCTCCAGAATTCTAGTTTGTTTCTCATTATGAGTACTTGTACTTTGGCCCAATAAAATATTAGAGCCTTTTTGCATTATCTCGGAATTTTTTAACTGAACAGTTAACCCCTTCACTTCAAAAGGAGTTACATTGGCTCGAGGTACAGTATTCTGGAAATAAATCACCACATTACTTACTGTATACTTTCAACAGAAACCAATACACATTTTCCAAATGGATGTGGTATACCATATGAATCTCTTGAGTGAGAATCAAAAATTTTAAAGTTCCCTTCAGAGGTCTTTAAAATTGCAACTGTGTTGCAATGAATAGTCAGCAGGCAATGTTGATAACTTAACTGAGAATTGAAAAACAGATGATTCAGAGCATTTTCCAAAGAATAATATGGTGGATTGTTAGTTGCCATAAATAAATCCCCAGCAAATGG
Source organism: Paragorgia papillata (assembly GCA_035771165.1). Lineage (NCBI taxonomy): Eukaryota > Metazoa > Cnidaria > Anthozoa > Scleralcyonacea > Coralliidae > Paragorgia > Paragorgia papillata. The sequence goes on from JAWNZC010000348.1 coordinate 3,804,771, forward strand.
GTCACTGTATTGCAAATAACACATTTTATTAGAAACTGCAACCTTGTCTGGCACATCAGTTAAAAGCAAAAACGTTTTATTAACAGAATTACTTATACAAGTATAAAGGCTGTTTCCAGCACACAATATGTCATTCAAGCATGATGAATCCCATGCACTGATATTCGTTATTTGAGTATGTATTACTGCAGTCAAAGACATGGCTACACATTGTTTACCAGCATTTTGTCTAAACTTCTTTGCATTATCTTTGGCTAAAATCAGCACATATTGTTTTAGTTGGGTCGACCACATCATATACTGTGGGACCAGGATTTTCTTCGACATCATTTGCCATTCTCAACAACAATGGAACAAACACATTGTAGCATGACATTTGAGTAAACGATACTACCACTTGATTCAAGCTTTTACATGTATATTGTTCTGCCAACCTTTTTGTTGGCAAATAAAATAGACCCAGATAAAATATTCGTATCAGTATTATTTATAATACCATAGCGGCTATTACTAGCTGAAGTAACATTATTAAACATTGTAAGCTTACAACACAAATGTCACCTTCGAGTCGAGTTGTATACTCTTTGACCTTTACATTATTGTGTGCACCAATTCGGGCACGATATTGCTCAATTGTTACTCCCACACACACGCAGATAGCACGACGGGCATAAATGATGCTGAAAACGCTCATGTTAAACGTGCCTTCATTCAACTTCTCAGGTTTTACTTCAGTTATTCTCAAATTTTGCACCATAACAGACATCCATAATCCTTCAAATCGTATGTTTTTTGTTTTTCCATTTTTTGTATTTTTCGCGGGAAAGTGACGTCACATTTTTGGCGCGAAAATTTTGTTTTAATATTTTTGCATATTTGATAACTGTTTCAAAAAAAGCATCTTATGTGAGCTCTAAAACCGAAGCAAAAATTGAAATATCTTCATTCAATAAAAAATTATAACGTTTTGAAATTTGAATTTTCAGCCATTTTGAGCTATTTTTAGAAGATGGCGAAAATTCAAATTTCAAAACGTTATAACATTTTATTGAATAAAGATATTTCAATTTGTTTTTGGTTTTAGAGTCCACATAACATACTGTTTTTCAGGCAGTCATCAAACTTGCAAAAATATTGAAACAAAATTTTTGCGCCTGCACGACGGGCATAAATGATGCTGAAAACGCTCATGTTAAACGTGCCTTCATTCAACTTCTCAGGTTTTACTTCAGTTATTCTCAAATTTTGCACCATAACAGACATCCATAATCCTTCAAATCGTATGTTTTTTGTTTTTCCATTTTTTGTATTTTTCGCGGGAAAGTGACGTCACATGTTTGGCGCGAAAATGTTGTTTTACTATTTTTGCATATTTGATGACTGCTTCAAAAAAAGCATCTTATGTGAGCTCTAAAACCGAAGCAAAAATTGAAATATCTTCATTCAATAAAAAATTATAACGTTTTGAATTTTGAATTTTCAGCAACTTTGAGCTATTTTTAGAAAATGGCGAAAATTCAAATTTCAAAACGTTATAACATTTTATTGAATAAAGATATTTCAATTTCTTTTCGGTTTTCGAGTCCACATAACATGCTGTTTTTGAGGCAGTCATCAAACATGCAAAAATATTTAAAAAAAATTTTCGCGCCAAATATGTGACGTCATTTTCCCGCGAAAAATACAAAAAATGGAAAAACAAAAAACATACGATTTGAAGGATTATGGATGTCTGTTATGGTGCTAAATTTGATAACTTACACGCAACCTACACGCGCAACTCAACTTACACGCACAACTCAACTTACACGCACAACTCAACTTACACGCAACCTACACGCGCAACTCAACTTACACGCAACTTACACGCACAACTCAACTTATACGCACAACTCAACTTACACGCAACTTACACGCACAACTCAACTTACACGCAACTTACACGCACAACTCAACTTACACGCAACTTACACGCACAACTCAACTCAACTTACACGCACAACTCAACTCAACTCAACTTACACGCACAACTCAAATTACACTCAACTTACACTCACAACTCAACTTACACTCAACTTACACGCACAACTCAACTTACACTCAACTTACACGCACATCTCAACTTACACGCACAACTCAACTTACACTCAACTTACACGCACAACTCAACTTGCACTCAACTTATACCCACAACTCAACTTACACTCAACCTACACGCGCAACTCAACTTACACGCAACCTACACGCGCAACTCAACTTACACGCAACTTACACGCGCAACTCAACTTACACGCACAACTCAACTTACACGCAACTTACACGCACAACTCAACTAACACGCAACTTACACGCACAACTCAATTTACACGCAACTTACACGCAACTTACACGCACAACTCAACTTACACGCAACTTACACGCAACTTACACGCACAACTCAACTTACACGCAACTTACACGCACAACTCAACTTACACGCGCAACAGCAATGTATCTACTACCGCATGCGCAGTAGATACAAAGATGTAACACGTGCCCCTTCGATTAAGTGTCATCCTTCGAATAAACGCTCACTCTTTATCCATGATCTGAAATAAGCGTCCGGGTGCTTATTTAGGAAATATATTACGACACTTGTTAGCCTTTGTCAATTTTTTTTTGCTTATTTTTGATTTTTTACAACATACCATACATATATGACTTACATGCAGTGATTATTATTTTATGGCAAGACTCTGTTCCTAGGACCAGGTCCATGTTTTTCTTTCTGCCTTTCACCAAATTTAAATCGAAAACGTTTGTCCATAGTCAGGTAGACAAGAGGGGTGCTTGCAGCGCTGGCGTAAGCTCCAACAAGACTTCCAAAATAATAACAAGAATGAAACGAAACCCCATTGACTGCCGTCAACCCTGCCACAATACCAAATGGAACCCAACAAACAGTGTAGCATATCACCATGGCTAATGCTTGTTTCTTCTGGTTGACCACTTTAACTGTTCTTGTCACACCAAGAACTTGTTCAGTTTCTTGACGATGTTGCTTTAGTTTTGAAAATATTGCAAATAAATAATGTTTTATTACCTGCGCATGAACCGTAATCCAAACTGTTATCACGGCTATCAGGAAAAAGAATCCGGCAATGTCTATAGGACTTAGAGTTTTTTTGCTATCGTTACAGATACTATTGCCCTGATAAGCTGTAACAAAGAAAAATGATTCTGCACATGAAACGAGTATTAATGCCATTGCCCATCCGACGACAACAATCTTCGCTGATCTTCCAAAGCTAAGTTTTCTTTGCCCTGGAAACTTGGTCACGTTTTCATATCGGTCAAAACATAAGGCAGCCATAGAGGTAAGGTTTATGAATAGAGATGTAAAATTGACATGGTGGAACACAATACAATAGTCTTGAACTAAAGGAAACGTTCTCCCACGACTGAGTATTTCTTCTAATAAACTTCCAAATAGGGAGAAAAAATTGACCACCGTTATATTCAGTAAGAACAATTTGTCGTTTCGCTTGCCTGTACCCAATTTCTTCACAACAAAATATAATACTAATGAATTACTGACTACACCAACACCGAACACAATCCAGCCAACGATAGCTATTAAGGTTGCTGCGTCACACTGGCCAGAATATTGACTACCATTAGTTGTGTTGTTTGCGAGCATTGTCACCCAGTTTCCTATTCCTGCGTTGTGCGAAAGTTACCTTAAAAAGAAAAGCATGGGAATTATTTACATAAAAATATTTCAGTGTACTATGATTTAAATAAACAACTTGAGCAGAAAAAACCCAACAAACAAACAAACAAACAAACAAACAAACAAACAAACAAACAAACAAACAAACAAACAAACAAACAAACAAACAAACAAACAAACAAACAAACAAACAAACAAAAAAACATTACAAACTTCAAGCTATAAAAAGAATACGACACTTGTTATAGTCTTTTTTTTGGATCTAAAAATAATTTAGGAACACAATAAAAAATGAATATAAAATTTTAATAAAACAAACACTTTCCCAAATGAACTTTTGTTTTTTGCCTGGTTTTTGTGCAATATATGACCGAATCAATGCAAAAATGCAAATCCCCTTTCCTTCATTCTATTGTAACTCTTCTTTTTATTCGTTATCCCTAATGGCTAAATATTTAAACTCCAATGCGGTTAACTTGAAAATGTTTATTTTTAACCCACATTATTATAGAGGATTCCAAATTTCAAACAGCAGTTTTTAAACATCTGGAATTTATTATTTATCTGTTTCATACATTTGCCAAGCAAGTTTTATGATTGTAGCGTTTTTGAGACAATGCGGGATACTAGTAACAATTCACTATTTCATCTTTCAGATTTCTCGGTCTTCTACTAAACAACTATCATTTTTTTTCTTAATTTTTATTTCATATAGTCTTAATTTATAAAATAGTTTGCGTCTTACGTACGCTGCAGTGATTTGTCAATTACCGTGTTTATACCAGCTGGCTACGCAAACACGGTTGTGACGTCACGGAACATTTCTTAGTCTTATTTCATAAAAGAAATAGAAAATGGATGCCCGTATGAGTTGGGAGAATTCGAAAGTTAATATATATATATCTATACTTTCGAATTTTCTCAAATCACTCTCGTGTTTGCATCCGGCTATATAAATACGGGCGGCCATTTTCTATTTTTTTAATTAATTCCCGGTATGACAGCTATATATACACGCGGCGCCAAATCGATTGACCAATGTTACCCTTTCACTAATATGATATGATTGATGAGTGAAAATCTACCATAATAACTGTACCTTTTCTTTCTACTGTGATGTTCTGTATCTGATATTAAAGGCCGACGAGACTTGCAAATCTTCTTCTGCTGTTAATTAATGCTATACATTCGACTTGCGGTATAGACAGAGCTTAACATTTAACGAAAGTCATCATACAAACTTCATGCTGAAAATACTATATTCTAACGTACATTATGCTACATTAAGTATAGAATTCGCAATTTTTTCAGTGCCGTTTTATATCTGTTGTTATTTCTGAGAGTAAATTTACTAAAGTTATACATTAGGTGCAAAATGTTTAAATATATGTTCTCTAAATGTTTAAGATCGCGCTGAACTAAAATATTAGGATATAGGTAAGAAAGTGATATATATATTTCTAAAATTCATTAATAATTCATGAGGAAAACACAAAGAAAAATCATGAGCGTATCGGATCTATATATGTGATATAGACTCGCTCTAAGTTTCTCGCTGGTTTTTAACGGCTGAGATAAGCTTAATTTTCAAAATTACTTCGCCAAGGAACGTATGAAGTGATTCTTTTTAGAAGCTATTTAAAAACCTTGCAGTACGGGCTTTATCGGCTCTAAAACACTCGGCTATCGCCTCGTGTTTTATATCCGACAAAGCCCTCCTGCGCGGTTTATAAATATTACTTATATATATATATATATATATATATAGCTAAATCAATTAAGGTTGACATTCTCGACCAATAAGGTGGCGCCTAATAATTTAAGAGAGCCTTTCGCCACTAAAGCTTGTCTTTTTCTCAAGAATTTTGGACGTTTCCTAATATTTCGAGCTTTATTCTTTGGAGAAAGTGTAGAATGAGTGGTGGACAATTATTAAAGAGTAAAATTTGGTATTTGTCTGTTTTTATGGTCCAAAACGCTTGACCTCATACATATCAGGCCTGCATACAGAATGTACTTAACTTTCTTAAAGATCTGCTATATCTGTATAAATGCAGAACTGATATGTATAGATATTTTATATTACATTGTGTTCCATGAGAGTAGTATGATTATTAAAATTGATGTGTGGAATATCATTTGTAGTTTGTTGGTCATTGTTATTGTGAATAATATATTGTTGTTGTAGTATTTTTTGTTTAGTATTGCTAATTTGTTATAACTTGTTGTTCGTATTATTTCTCAGTATACAATATATATTATTCCTTTTGCCCCCAGTGGTCAGTGCTCCCATTTCAACTTCAGGAGTCAGTGATGTGGGTAGCAACTGCCTTGTTTCAGGGCAGAGCTTCAATACGACCCTTGAGGCACATGTCTTCTGATAAAGAGCTTTTTTGTTGCAAAAGGGGGACTCTAACCAAGTGGGGGAGGGGGGTGGCATGTGCCCCTGTGTCCACCCCATGGTCTGTACTCTGTATGTACACCCATGAAGTAAATACGATAGTTAGGCATTGGCTGTACAGTCAACTCTTAAGACATGAAAGGGTTAATAATTCCATCTCACATCCTATCTTTTACAGGAAGTGAAGAGATAGTGAGATACAGCACAGATGTCAGTGTTGGAGTCATAGTCACTGGCAGGGGGGGCCAGGGGTCCATGGCCCCCCCCAGTGAAGATTTTTTAGGGGGCGCCAAAGCTTAAAGGGGGTGCCAAAATTGCCCCAAAGGACACGTTAGCCAGAATTTTATCAGAATCTGATAAGCCAAAAAGAGAAACAAGAGTTTGAGATTGTGGAGAAGCTTGTCAGCTTGGAGACAATGCACTGTCTTTTATCGAGATCTCAGTGCATGTGGAAAAATTTGCAGTTCACAGTAACACAACACCTCGCACCCTTCAACACCTTTCCGAATTCCGTCGTTCTGACAAGCTGACAAGACTTCCGAATTCCGATACACCAGATTTTTTGGAAATACAGTATACGGTATATTATATTGTGTAGAAACTGACAATAATAATTTCAACACAAAATTCCATTTTCTGTCTGCAAAATTGAACGAAAATGTCAAAAGTTAATGACCTGTCCATGCACTAGGTGTTCAACAGATTTTTCGTCTATTGATAGCTTGAAAATAGATTATGTAGTTTGTCGGTTTTTGCGATAATTTCACGCTGAAAAGACTGGAAAAAGCTATTTTAGACGTTCAAATTTTGAATTTTTTTTCTCCCAGATCCCCCTACTAGCCCACATGTCGGAGACCTTAGCCCCTATGTTGGGAATTCCTGGCACCACCACTGAACCATGAGGGGGGTGCCAAATTCACTGTTGGCCTCCCCTGATGAACAAAGGCCAGCACGCCACTGTTTGGAGTAATTTACTTTGGTGGTGTTCAGACTGAGTGCCCATGCCCAGTGCCCAGGCATGAGCACGCACCAATCTGAACAGGATTTTTACAATGATAAATTGATGGATTCTCTTTTACCAACTAACATTCAAATAATATGTAGTTTGAAGTTTTGCATGTTGTCATGTTGTATAATTACATACAGTAAGGCAATACATAATAATTGTGGACATAAATAATAAAATTTTAACACAGAGGTATTATCTTGCATAGTATTATACAATCCAAATGCTGGGTCTCAAAGCCCAATTAAATGCTTGGGTATTATTCACGAATCATTCCTTTGCCTTTGAGTGCTATACTGCATGTACATACTGATAAACAGTGAACTATGTCTAAGACAGACACCCTTGGGCTGGACATTGTCTGTCTTATAGTTCATTCACATGTCTACCTCAATAATACAGTAACTTTTCTGATGCCCTCTCTAAATGTACAAAAGTCGATGTTTTCATGGCAGGGGGGTTGCTTCACTGCATTCCTCAGGTGCAAATGAATCGATTTTTACGGATTTTAAGCGTTAGGACCATGATGCTTTGCGTGACCTGTCCAACCTCCTCTGCTCCTGGCCAAAGCCAAAAGGTAAAAGCCAAAAGGTCAAAGCCAAGCGCGATTAGTACGATGGGAATAACTATTTAAATAGCGAAGCACACATTTACTATATTTATAGGCCAAAATCATACAAATAAATCAAACTTGCCTCTCTGGGTATTATTAACGAGCATTTTCGTGCTTGGCTTTGACCTTTTGGCTTTAGCCTTTTGGCTTTGGCCAGGACAACCTTAATTGATTTAGCTGTATATATATATATATATATATACGTGTGAGTTTTGGTTCACGAAATGTTAGAGAGTGCTCAATACCATATATAGATAGAGCAAAATACAAAGCATGAAGTATAGTTACCTTAAAGTCTTCGTTACCAGAGGTTTCACCCTAAACGGGATCATCAGGCGACTGAAAAATATCGGTTAGTGGGCTGCTTAAATGCGTTGGTTGGGGCGTGGGTGTGGGCGTCGAAACGTCCGGCGCATTCCTGTGGAGCGTGGGTGTGGGCGTCGAAACGTTGCGCGCATTCCTTTGATTGTTTAGGTTGTTGATCCGAAATCTGTTTTTGTGCCGACAGGTCGAAACTATTTCTGATCTTTTGTTTAGTAAAAATTGTTTGTCTACCTTCATGATGAAAAGTTTTTCGTCCAAACATAAATTGCATCTTTTTTATCCTCCCGTGTAAGAAATTGAGTGTTTTAGTATAGACCAGTTTATGTCGAAACTTTGGGTTTTTTCTTTTAGATTCCAAATGTATTTCGAAAGTTCCGTCTCGTTTGAATACTTTTTATTCTGGAAAGATTTAGTATGGTTACGATATCGCTCTTTAAATGTACTTGCTGTCATGCCAATGTATTGCTTAGTGATGTTCGTGTTGCTTATGGAAATAGATGCCTTGTATACTATATTGTTTGTCATGCATTGCCCACGTAGGGGGCAATTGTCCTTAATCATGCAATTGCAACTGCTTGTAACTATGCTTAGTGGCTTGCTTTTCCTGATTGTGCGTGAATTATGTTTCGTGATAATAGACTTGACGTTGTTCATGCAACTATAGCTAATCTTGACTGTGTTTCTGTTAAAAAGTTTGTGAAGCTTGTGTCCTGGTGGAAAGTGCTTGGCAATAAGGCTAAGAAAGTTGCGTCCTATGTTTGTTTTGACATTTTTGTTAAATGGAGGGTTAAACCAGATGATATTGCGGTGTCTATTTCTGCGTGTTTGCTGTGGTGCTTCTTGTGTGTAGTTTAGCTCATGGTGTGTGGTTTAGTTTTGGACGAAAAACTTTTCATCATGAAGGCAGACAAACAATTTTTACTAAACAAAAGATCAGAAATAGTTTCGACCTGTCGGCACAAAAACAGATTTCGGATCAACAACCTAAACAATCAAAGGAATACGCGCAACGTTTCGACGCCCACACCCACGCCCCAACCAACGCATTTAAGCAGCCCACTAACCGATATTTTTCAGTCGCCTGATGATCCCGTTTAGGGTGAAACCTCTGGTAGCCAAGACTTTAAGGTAAAACTATACTTCATACTTTGTATTTTGCTCTATCTATATATGGTATTGAGCACTCTCTAACATTTCGTGAACCAAAACTCACTTATATATATATATATTTATAACATAGCTTTGATATAGCAACGTTTTTTATTGGCTTTCGTGCGTGCTCCATAACTTGATGGAGCACGGCAAAAAAGCGCGGGAAAAAGTTTCAAAACAAAACTGAGTTTTAAATTGAATTTTATGGCCTTTTATATTATCAAAATACCGAGTCATTTAATTTTATTGAGTAATAAAGAACAACGACCCAGAAGACATTAACTGGGTCTGGGTAACCGAGTTTAAACTGTCCTTTTGGTTGGATTTTAGTGAACAAAAAAGACTTGGCTAGGAAAGTAGAAAAACACAACAACCAAAACGATTCGCCGGCTTGTGAAAGGATTTAATGCTACGTTATAAAAGAAATGGCTCATGGTTTAGTGTGCTCCATCGAGTTATGGATGCACTTGGGAAATTGGGAGAGCACTCAAAAATCTAGAGTTGGTCTCGGCTACGCCTCGACCAACTCTTACGATTTTTTCGTGCTCTCCCAATTTCCCGCGTGCATCCATAACTCGATGGAGCACGCTAAACCATGAGCCATTTCTTAATTATATATATATATATATATAAATATGTAAAATTTAAAACATTGGATAAGTAAAAACTATGTACATGTTAAAAAAGGCGGTGACTCAAGTTTCACGCTCGAAGCGATCATCAGACTAACTTTACCATCTTTAACCACTTCATCTTTAGTCTGATGATCGCTTCGAGCGTGAAACTTGAGTCACCGCCTTTTTTAACATGTACATAGTTTTTACTTATCCAATGTTTTAAATTAAATGCTTTATCATCGCTCTACTTTGTATTGAGCACTCTACAAGCTACTGGTGGCAAACACTTTGTTTTAAATTGTATATATATATGTGGAGACGAACAAATACCTTTATAATTAATATATATATCAATATATTAATTTTTATAATTTTCCGCCTTGTCTTGAACTTGTGGAGACGAGCTCAGCTTCAATGCTCAGTTTTTGTATCTTTCAGTAGTGTGCAATCTGTATTTCTTCTTACTAACGTCTTCGGTCAATTTTGTTTCTTTCTAAAGAAATGAAGAGTACAGTCATGAAAGCAATGCCAACTTGCTTCAGATGGTGCTGCAGGTGATAGTTCAATTTCTTAACAACTTCTTTAACCATCTGTTCTTTTTATGATAATTTACATATATAATCATTAGAAAAACTTAACGGCTACCTTTTTTTTTTTTAAAAATGAAAAAGTACTGGATTTTCTGAACTTGTGTCATACTAGCTATAATTTTGATATTTTGAAAAGAATGTGAAAATCAGGAATACAATTATTTGGGTTTATAAAAATGTTCCGTATTCAGATGACAGCTACCCTCTGTAAAATCAACACCTACATCTTAGGTGTGATCCGTGGTCTGAACTGCATGCGTGTGTCGTATGGCGGCTGCATTATGCCTTCGACACGGTCCCCATCCTTTACCTTATCTTCATAGACATCTTAAGATCAATATAGTATAGGCCCCCATCCTTTACCTTATCTTAAGATCTTAAGATGAATATAGTATTTAATTCTTCTATCAAAATTAGATCTTAAAATTATTGGAAAATAATTTGTTCGACACCCTACTTTCTCTTCTCGTATACGAAATTACGAATACGATAAAATTATACGCTGCTGTAGCAATATATCCATATCATGTTTTTCAACAATAGATTAAGAAACAGAAGGTGTATTAGGCTATAATTATGAGTTTTGCAGAATGCTTGACACCAGAAAAACCGCGGAGAACACGGCGAAAAACCCTCGAAGCACAGGAGAAATCAACCACAACTCTACTCACATGAGTTCCAAGCTCGACAACGGGGTCATTCCAAGGCGGTCACCCATCCAAGTCCTAATCCGTCTAACCTGGCTAATCGAGCCAGCAATCGGTGAGTTGGTGAACGAACGAATGATATGGCTTTGGCTTGCGCGTTATCCCTGGCGCCCTTCAGTGTGTTTAATATCTATACAGGCAACTCCTAGGATCTTGAACCTGTGCTTGAGAAAGATCTATAAACCTGAAGCTCAGCCTAAAGAAAACAATATGCTCGGGGTTCCACTTATCCAACATCTACGCGAACCAAGTGCTGACGATCAACGTGAATGGCAAGCCCATCAACTTCGAGAAGTATATATCTAGGCGTCACCCTGGACCGCTCACTCATGCACATTCAACGAGCATCTGAGGCGCCTAGCTGTCAAGACCAGAGCACGCGTGAATCTGCTAAGCTATATAGGAAGCTCACTGCGCATGCACCTCCGCCCTCGCCCGTCTTTTCCACTGCAGAGTATACGCCTCGCCAGCGTCATGGATAGTAAAAAGACTGTACTATATTCAAAGTTTAGGATTAATACAGCTTAAAATAATAATTGAACTGCCTGTAAATACGACAAAGCCATACGATAGAATGCCCGTCTATTATTACACATTTTAAAAGAAAATATCAAGGTTTACCAGTTAAAATATGCATCGCAAATTCCAAACAAAACAAAGTACTATTTTGGGACACCAATTTCTTTGAAACAACACAGAAAACATCAAAACAAAGATCAACAACGTTGCCCTCGAACACTCGAATGTGGCTTAGGCATGCTTGTAAGGCGATAAAATCATTTGAAACGTCAACATATATATAGTCATCTGAATGTGAGAATATGAAGAATTTGAAGAAAAGTTCACTTAAAAACCTCAGTAAAACAAGCATATATATATATATATATAGGCGTACGGGCACAAACTATAGGTGGGGGCGGAGAATATTTTGCCCGACAAACGGAAATTCCCGACTTTTGATATAAAAAACCCACCTTTTCCTTGATTTTCATCCTATTTTAAAAATTTTTTTCCCTATATTTTTTGCCCGACTTAGGTTGAAAATTTGACCGACTTAGCAACATTTCCATTCGGTGGTGGATTTACCTCTTTAGCCTGCGAGCCGGCTCTCGGGTACTTCAATCCCCAAAGGGAGAACCGGCTCGCAGGCCACGATCGGAAATGGCGGCTGTCGAGGCTCGCGAAATACGGGCTGACCCGTATTAGCTACGCATGCGTAGAACGAATATCTTGCGTGTAAACGTCATCGATAAACGACCAACAACTCACTTGAGCCAGCACGCACGTGGACTGCGAACTGCCCCATGAAAGTGGCCGATTTTCTATGCGATTTCGATCGTGTATTACCTCTTCTGAATCCTGCCTGCACGCGTGGGAAACGAAGATCCACGATATCATTGATACGGCCGAGGATAATGCATGCGCTCCATGAGCTTGCAAATCATGCTGAGCAGTGATATTGTAAAGTGTTATAACCTCAAAAACGCTACTTTATACTTATTAGGCTATTACCATTATCCGAAAGGCTAGTTCTGCGTTCTCAGTTCTCTCTCACTTAAGCATCAGTTCTCTCTTCTTAAGTAATTTTTTTTGGGATTTATGCAATAAATAATATTAAAACTAGCTGTGTGCTGTTTGTGTGGCTCCAATCCCCCGCGCGGTTCATATTGGCCATTTCGGTCACGCATGGTACACGTCACTCATGAAGTGTCACACTCCAGCGATCAAATAATTAGTCACGATCGGAAATCGCATAGAAAATCGGCCACTTTCATGGGGCAGTTCGCAGTCCACGTGCGTGCTGGCGCAAGTGCGTTTTCGGCCGTGTATTGATGACGTTACACGCAAGATATTCGCTCTACGCATGCGTAGCTAATACGGGTCAGCTGGCCCGTATTTCGCGAGCCTCGACAGCCGCCATTTCCGATCGTAGCACTGTTGATCAGGGCGCGTGTTTATACGTGCGTGCTTAGATCAGCTGATGCAATATTCGGAGTACGGCCATTAGTCAGCGCCTCCTGTGCCCCGGGCTCAGCATTGTTGGCACCGTTTCTCGAGTGGTTCTTCACACCGTTTTGATGCCTCGTATTTCCTAAAGTAATCAAGCTTCTGCCTCATTAGACGAGCTCGTATCCTTAATGACAGAGCCCACTTCCTCGCTAATTCCACAGCCCGTGGTGACATTAACTGTCGAGATTTGTCGTCGGCTTCTTTGCTGTCTTCGTTACCCTGGACTGCCTCGTGTGTTTTGCCAACAACAATAGCTGGTACAGCTCACTGGTCGCCTCACATCCTGTTCAGCCGTCCATGGCTCAACCTACAGCGTCTGGGCTACAGTTAGGTCCTCGACCGACTTCGTCAACGCCGTTTTCTTCGCCTCGGGCTTCGTTTTCGATACAAACGAATTTTGGCGCCATTTTGTCAACATGCAGTTGGTTCGCCATTCGCCTTTTGTCACCAGACCCCTACGGTCCTCAGGCCTCTAGCCAAAGCCTATCCCAACTGCCTTTATCGCGTGGTCCCATCTCATTGGTCTTGTCCTTACCTGCCATAGCCGGGCTTTTTCCGAAGTTTCAGCCACCATCACACCCCTGGTCCCAGGGCCTGCCAACAGCGCCTACCCATTATATATATGGTCCTGCTTAACTTCTCTTCCTGTGATGATTGCATCACTGGCCGTAGAACAATTAATATCAGGTATGATCGTTCCTTCTTTGTTTGGTTCCGGGGGGAGTGCGGCGCTAGCCCTGGCTAAAGGGCTTACCCTCCCCTCAGCGCGGCCTTTGCCAATGGGCCTGGGTTCTACCCGATTTCTTACTGTTAGCTTCAGCAGTTCATTGGATCCTCTTCAACCTTAACTATCATGTGACACCCTTACTGCACTATCTTGACGACTTTCCGACCATGGGTCCCCCGGACTTATCTTGAACCTCCTCCATTTTTGTATCTGCGCAACGCGCAGATATATTGCTATCGTGTTGTGTGTATGTGTGTGTGTGTGTTAACTTTTTTGTGTAGCTGTAAACAATGCGCGACAAGTGAATCGGGCATGATCGAAGCTCAGAAGTTTTTGGCGTCAACCTACGAGCTGTCAGTTTGAACGATGGAAACAAGTATTTTTAATCCGATCGTGTTTACAATATTTCGTTCGCCATATCACGAAGTCCTCCGAAGCGACAAAGTTTTGGATTAAAATACTACAATTTTCAGGGTTCTATTCTATACGATTTTTTCAAATTCCCATATCTTGTACATAATTTAACGTTCTATCTAACTGTACGAGTTTCGTTAATGGCACAAGCCTACAGACGATTCAGGGATACTTTAAAATGATTGCGTTTGACCGTACGCCAAGTGATAGCATAATAATGCAATTCGATATTTGCGCTCATCTCAGTTCAAATAGATTTTTCTCCGTTGCTATTCTATACGATTTGTTCTAATTCACATACGTTGTACAGAATTTAACGTTCTATCTAACCGTGCAAGTTTCCCAAATGGCACAAACCTACAAACGATTCAGGGATTTACTTTAAAATGATTGCGTTTGACCGTACGCCAAGTAAATAGCATAATAATGCAATTCGATATTTGCGCTCATCTCAGTTCAAATAGATTTTTCTCCGTTGCTATTCTATACGATTTGTTCTAATTCACATACGTTGTACAGAATTTAACGTTCTATCTAACCGTGCAAGTTTCCCAAATGGCACAAACCTACAAACGATTCAGGGATTTACTTTAAATATGACCGCGTTTGACCGTACGCCAAGTAAATAGCGTAATAATGCAATTCGATATTTGCGCTCATGACAGTTCAAATAGCCTTTTCTCCGTTTCTATTCTATACCATGTTTTCTAATTCACATATGTCGTACAGAATTTAACGCTCTATCTAACTGTAGAAGTTTCGTGAATGGCACAAACCTACAGACGATTCAGGGGTATACTTTATACACGAGGTATCCGGTGGCTCAACTGCAATGAAGATATATCCAGCTAATACGGCTGTTAGCCGTTAAATTCTATATTTCCGACAAAGTTTTTGACTAAAACACTATGATTTTTCAGGGTTCTATTCTATACGATTTTTTCTAATTCACATATGTTGTAGAGTGTTTAACGCTCTATCTAACTGTACAAGTTTCGTGAATGGCACAAACCTATAGACGATTCAGAGATACTTTAAATATGACTGATTGCGTTTGACCCGATAATTGCCATTTGATATTTGACGCACATCTCAGTTCAAATATATTTTGCTCCGTTGCTATTCTATTTTTTCTAATTCATATTTGTTGTCCAGAATTAACGCTCTATCTAACGGTATAAGTTTCCAAAATGGCACAAACCTACAGACGATTCAGGGGTATACTTTAGACCCGCGGTGTCCGGCTCAACAGCCGTATTGGCATATATCTTCATGCAGTTAGCCGTTAAATGATATATTTCCGACAAAGCTTTGCACTAAAACATTTCGGAGACAGGGGATATTGCTGATAAAACTGGTAAGTATTTTTAACGTGACGTATAGTAAACTTGTGAGTGTGATCTACCACAGTTTTTGTGAGTCGTGATAAAAAATTATTTTGGTCAGGTACTTTCTCTTTAATTATCTAATAAGATCTCGCTAAAATCTTATAAGATCTACGTGTAAAAATCTTATAAGATTTTTCTTAAGATCTTACAAGATTTTCCAAGATCACACAAGATCTTGACAAGATTCTCACAGTGGTGGGTTTGGCGCAGATACATGTACGCATAGCGGACCTTTTGTTGGATGGGCCGGCGCACTTGTCCGCATCGGCAGGAGCTCGAATCCTTGATTGGCCATCTGCACCACGCGTGTGGTCGGGCGTTCCTCCGTCGCATGATTGACCGCCTGGCCCGCATCAGCGCTGAATTTTGCCGGTTCCTCCAATGGTGGCTGGCATTCTTTCACGAATGGAATGGTATTAGTTCTTTCTCCGCTCAGATTTACGCCTGCCCGACCTCTTTGTGTCTATTGACGCAGCCGGCGCGGGGGGTTTCAGTGGAACTCTCACTGGCTCGCATCGTCGTGGTCCTACCTTTCTGATGCTCCATCCATTGCATTTTGTGAATTATTCCCTATTGTAGTCGCCTGTCATCTATGCATGGGACCATACCTGTTTCGGTTTCAGGTTCAATTTGTATGCGACAACTCAGCCACAGTGCACGCCCTCTTTCTGGTTCCTCGCGTTTTCATCACATCATGCACCTGTTTCATTCTCTCATCCGCGTGCGTGGTTTGCACATCAGCAGCTTCTGCCGGTGTCCCGGTTCACTTAATACAAACACTGGGTAGCAATGCGTATCATTGATCCATACGCACAGCCACAGGTGTCCAGTTATTGCCGTTGCTCGGATCTTGGCCTGATCCATCACGTGGCTGCTCCCTTTGGAGGAGGGTTGCGTTCCTCGAAATCCTCGCTCCAGCTAGCTGGAGAGGTCGCATTGGTATAAAGGGGGATCAGGGTCAAAATTCTATACGTAATCAGGACATGCGTACCCAATGGCCAACACAGCGTAATCGGGACAGGCACAGTGTAGCTGGGACAGGCACAGCGTAATCAGGAAACTCACAGAATAATCGGGACAGGCACAACGTAATCAGGACAGGCACAGCGTAATCGGGACAGGCACAACGTAATCAGGACAGGCACAACGTAATCAGGACAGGCACAGCGTAATCGGGACAGGCACAACGTAATCGGGACAGGCGCAACGTGATCAGGACACTCGCAGCGTAATCGGGACAGGCACAGTGTAGCTGGGACAGGCACAGCGTAATTAGGACAGGCACAGCGTAATCGGGACAGGCACAGCGTAATCAGGAACAGGGAGCCCATCTTGGCACCTGTGGGCACCTGTGGCGGACTCGAAAGACGCGCGGGGGACTGTGGCAGGGGATTTTTAAAAATGGTTACCGGAAGCGGGGAAAAAGACGGAAAAAGGAAAAAACGGAGGGAAAGGGAGAGGAAAAAATATTTTCCTAAACCAACACGATCTCTTACCAAAATTAAGTATATGTCTTAATTGTAAAATAGGTCTCAAATTAAGACATCTGTCCCACAAGCGGGATGTTAAACTTGAACACATCAAGCTAAAAATCCTAGAGGGGTGTTGTGGTCGGGGTATGAGAAGCGACACATTATTCCGGAGGGTTGTGATTAGATTTAGGGACACCGGGGGGTTGTGATTAGGTTTAGGGACACCGGGGGGTTGTGGTTAGGTTTAGGGTTTCCGGGGGGTTGTGGTTCGGGTTTGGGGTATGGGGATGAGTTTTCATTTAAAATTAAGGATTATCCTTAATTTGAGGCGAGTTGACAATTCAACATGTCCTCCTACCTAGAATTACCAATAATCAGTAAGTGTGAAACGGCCTTGAATTACCAATAATTGGTAATTGTAGGTAATTGTCTCTGTCCCACATGCGGGATGTTAAACTTGAACACATAAAGCTAAAAATCCTAGAGGTGTTGTGGTCGGTGTCTGAGAGGAGGCACATTTTCCCGGAGGGTTGTGGTTAGGTTTAGGTTCACCGGGGGTTTTGGTTAGGTTTAGGGTTTCCGGGGGGGTTAGGGTTAGGTTGGGGTGGTGGGTTGGGAATTAGTTTTTTAAAATTAACGATTATTGGTAATTCTAGGGATTTCACACTTACTGATTATTGGTAATTCTAGGTAGGATATGCTGGACAATTAAGGATAATCCTTAATTTTGGAGTGAGGTCGACCTGCCTAAACACACCACGATCGAGTGTGCCAGTCCCCCGCGCGTCTTTCGAGTCCGCCACAGTGCCCACAGGTGCCAAGATGGGCTCCTTGTTCCTGATTACGCTGTGCCTGTCCCGATTACGCTGTGCCTGTCCTAATTACGCTGTGCCCGTCCCGATTACGCTGTGAGTGTCCTAATCACGTTGTGCCTGTCCCGATTACGCTGTGCCTGTCCTGATTACGTTGTGCCTGTCCCGATTATGCTGCGAGTTTCCTGATTACGCTGTGCCTGTCCCGATTACGCCGTGTTGGCCATTGGGTACGCATGTCCTGATTACGTATAGAATTTTGACCCTGATCCCCCTTTATACATTGGAGAGGAGTTTCTCGGTCGCGCAGGAACACCACTATTACCTAAGCGAGTAGGATCGCGCTTCGTGTGCCAGCACCAGACTGGTCTGCCAGACCTTGGCGACTCGCTAGCTTGGTGGTGTAAGGATTGCCGGCCCGAGATACCCAACCGGGGATTGCGCAAATTTAGTACCGTGTGCATCTATTTACTGACTCGGCTATCTGTGCATCCTTGTATTTCGCGGGCTTGTGGCTACTACACAGCGCTGTTATTAACGTTGTTAGTATTGAAGAGATTTCTAATTAGTTCCAGTATACAGAGCTTATAAGACAAAATAAAACGTTGCTTCGCGCCAAAAAAGTCGCCTAGTACAAAACCGCCTTATTAAACTATAATTCCATGAACATGCGTAAATACAATTACGTCATTAAAATACCTTGAGATTTTAAAAGTTTTCTTACAAAATTATTATGTCTGCAATAAATATCAAGTATTTAAGAAACACCCACGACAAAACAAAACAAAATTATTGCATGGATCATTTACCGCAAGTTTTAACTATACATTCGAATCATTACAACAAAATATTCTACAAAACCCTTCATATACCTTGGTAGGGGGGTGCAACGACTCGTATATTATGCGGTTCGATATCTGCGCTACTGTTTCTTTTGTTGTTTCTTTTACTGCTTGTTATTATGACAGTTGCAAGAAAACCGCAGCACTGAAGAAAACTGAAGCTAGCCGAAATTCAAAACTGTTTGAAATATACACATTTAAATATATATTTATACAAAATTCCTACTCCATTTTGCAATATTTGGTGATATTTAAGAATAAACAAAAGAGTAATGACAGTGAAAGAACCGTCGGGATTAAAATAAAACGAATCGCTGTAGCCCTTCCATGAAATTTGTCAAAATTGTAAGGGACCTAAAAATGAAGAAGCTACAGTAACCGCATTCAATGTAATGGGTTTAACTGTTTGTTTCAACGGCAATATGATCATTTGCTCAGGATTTGAATAGGTTAAAACAGTGCTTCCTTAAATTTGGAGGATGAGATTCGCTTCCATGTCATAGGATGGCACAGTCATCTTTCTTTTCAGCAGGACCATTTTGTTGTTTCTCAATTTCACTTAGTACAGCGTAAAATACTTGTTCCACACTCTTATGAATGACAAAAAAATAAATTAAATAAAGGAAGAAGGGAAGAAGGGAAGAAGGGAAGGAAGGAAGGAATGAAGGAAGAAAAAAAAGAAAAAAAAAAAAGAAAGAAAGAAAGAAAGAAAGAAAGAAAGAAAGAAAGAAAAGAACAGAAAAAATCAATCAATCAATTAATGGTATTTTCAATCCATTACCTTGTGTTCCTTGGCTGAAGTTTCAAGAAAAACTGCTTTCCAAGTGTTAGCTAATTGCTTTCCTGTCTCTGTTGATATTACTCTAGAATATTAAATCATTTATTACATGTAATTTAATAATTGTGATTGTATTCTGAAACTATTCAACTAAATGTTCACTGGAAAATAAAACAAAAAAGAAAGAATACTATAGGAAGAATAAATTGAGATTTTGTGGTTGGCCTATATATAGCTTTTTATCAATAAATTATCATACTGTACCTTTCCATATGTAGGTCATTTTTATTTCCAACTAAAACCAAAGGAACTCTGAAGAATTTATATAAAAAAGCATCAATAATATAATACAATACGATACACTATGCTACATTGCTCTGTACTCCACTATGCTGTGTTCGATCATATAATCAGGTGCAAACACATTAGGGTCAGTTGTGAGAATTGGAAAGTTTAAATGCAAACCCAAATTGCAAGTAGGCGAGAGTTGACATGCATAAGTACTTTAGTACTGTATTTCCATAAACTTTGCATTACTATAAAAACACAGATGGCTATTTTCTATTATACATTTACCTATTTTGCCCAGTAAGATCCAGTAATTTATCATGGATTACTTGGATTACTTCAAAACTAATAATATATGAAAAGAAAAAATAATAATATAGTGAATTAACCCAAAAATTGTTGTCAACTTTTCAAGCTGCATGGTAATAATTTAATACAGTATTAGCAAACTATAATATGTGTGATCAAAACATTAATTACCATATGTCAAATGTGCATGTGCGACTTAAGTTACAGTACTGCTCAGAAGTAACCTAACAGTGCATTTGAGGTTGAGATCTGGTTGAACTGGTTATAGACAGTGGTCAGAGTTAGGTTGAACCAAGGTCAAATGGCGGTTACAAAGTGGTCAATCCCAGAAAAAAAAGTGGTCAAATCTGCAATATGAATACCAGCTTTTAATTTTTATAAAACTGCTTTCAAGTATTTAATGCTAAAGTTGAATTTCATTTAAAATAAATACATAGTACACATATAGACTGTCTTCTGTAAAAGCACTTCTGAGGTTGGTTGTGGTTCACACAGTTTGCAGAGCAGTTAGTCATGCATCAACTGACTGGGCTCAAACCTAGGTTTGACCATTTGTATATGGACTGAGGTTCAACCTAGGTTAATTCACCTGTAGGTTTTACCTAATTTACCAGGGGTTTTGTTATAATTACAGGTTACTTCTAAGCAGTACTACTATAGTCATTTATTTTATGTTCACACTAATTATTCAACAAGAAAAAAGTAACTTGTAACTGGAATATTTACTGCACCTTTTCTCTGATGTTACAGAGAAAACAAGAATATAACCATGAATTCCCATTGAATATGCCTGTGGAAACATTGAATATTCATCCTGAAATGCAAGAGGTAAATATATAAACACTGTATATAGTTAACACCCCCACTCAGCATTTCAGGTTTTTGTGAAAGGGTCTGGAGAATGAAATAGATGACCCGGAGAATCAGGGCTGTAGGCCCTGCATGGTCTGGAGGACTATCCTGCTAGGGGATCCTGGGGCATGCCCCCTGGGAAATTTTGAAGCTCTCAAAATGCCATTTCCAGCCATTTCAGAGGTACAAAATCCACTCAACCACCGGCAAAATTCAACGTTCGCCGGCCTAAATCTGAAGGACTGCCCACTCCCAATGACTTGGGTTAATTGGTTAATATGAACTTTAACCAAACTGAATACCCTCCCAAATATAAAGAAGGAAAATTTCAAAATATACAACTCACTATAAATTACAGTACAAAGTATCCAGGAACCACATCCTAGTCTTTCGTCTCTGAATTGCAGGTCTTGATATTTTCTTCTGGCTAATGCCAGATGACAATTTTATAGTCAGACAATTAACAAACAGCAAACTATTTAACAGCAAACTATTTAAGTACTCGATGACATCAATAATTTTTAACTGAAATAAAAGAGGACTAGTAGTCTTCAATGAAATATTCTGGACAATTATGATTCTGGAACATTACAGTCTGTACTAAAATTCATTTTTTTTAAAGCTGATTATGAATTCTTGGTTAGCACTTGATGTCATGGTAGCCTAGCAGCTATTGTATTTGAATATGTTTTCCTCCAACATGGCCACCATATCTCTTAAATCTCAAGGGATTGATCACAAACCACCAAATATTAATGCCAAACAAGTGTGTATACTGTATAGTAATTAAGTAAAATGTAAAAATTTACAAACTTCCTGAAGGCAAATACTTTCTAGTACTGTACAAACCTGTCATTTAATATTAATAGATAAATTATAAAATAAAATAGCAGCCCAAGGTCAACTAGTCAAGAAATACAACTTCACACTAATGCCAATATATTACCTAATAACTATTATAAGTCAAGTTCTGAAAGTGGAACTGAGCCAACTGACCAGAACACTGAGAGAAATCTAGTTTAAAAATACTAACCCCTGCATGGCCAATTTTTATAGGATCATATTCAAATTAAAATCAGCATTTATTGTGACTTTCAAGTTCTGAACCAACTAAATCTTGGAATTGACAATTTGAGCAAGTCATGTATATCAAAAATTGGCAAACTGCCAGAAACTATTCAATAAAAATATTCAATAAATCTATTAGTCAGTAGTCAATAATTATAATAGATACAATAACAAAACCTACTCAGATCTGGAAACAAATTATCTCGATATTATCCGATTACATCAAACCAATTTCGGTTTTAAATTAAAAAGCTTGTATTCCAAGAATGTAATGCTTCTTCTGTAGAATGAAACTGAAAGTGCTGAGTGGGTCTTGTGGAACTAATGAATTAGATTTATATCGAAATTATAAATATTTTTAAACCCCTACAGTGTTCCTACAGTTGTTTATTGTATAATTTGCTTATTAATATAAAAACCAGGTCACGTACAGTACAACTCGAACATGAATGATATTTGAGGAAAATATTTAATATACCTGTCCAGCAGTGTCGACCAATTCAAGAAGATATTCTTGCCCTCGATTCTTTACAGTTTTCGTAAAAGCTGCAAAATAAAACGAAAATAGTCTTGTCTTAATACTTGGATCGTTGCCAAAGTGTCGGTGTATCAATTTCACGAGAATAATATTCTATATAAGTTATATTCACAAAAAAAACAACGAAGTTCAAACTTCACACATGCTGTGTTTCACTGTCTTTAAAATATTTTAAATAATAAATATACTAAAACACGCGATCGTACTCACTGTTCTCGATTGTTGGATCATAGGAATCAACAAACTGATTTTCAACAAATTGTATGGTCAACGACGACTTTCCTGCAAATGTTATATAGTTTTACATGTAACTGGGTTGTGCTAATCATATTTACACGCTATTATAAAGACGAGATTAATAACTTTCACACAATTTTTATTGTACAGTCTTACCAACGGAACGAAAGCCCATGATTGCAATTTTTCTTGACTTTGGTGGTGCCATAACTAAATTCTAATGGATTATATAACGAAAAGTATCGAGAACAATTCGTTCTAACATGTAGAACGTGCAGAAGCCCCAAGAAGGACAGCCCACTTTCTTCCCATCACGCAATCTTCTATCCAGACCTTGACCCCGCCGGGCACATCTTGTCAATTTCCATGACATAGAATAGGAAATGAATGAGTTTGTAACTATACTTTTGAAATTTTCAGATACATTGCAGTAAATACAAAAACAAATTTATAAAGTATTCCTTTCCTTAAAAATAAACGCAAAAATTCATTAGAAAAAGCTTCTATCCAAGAAATGTCATTGTGAGCTATGGAATTTAATCATAAATGAAATAACGAAGAGAAAGTCGGAAACAGTCGGAAATTTGGAATAAATTATATTTTAATTATTAGGTTTTGATTTGGAAAGCAGGATTTGTTATGTTATATAGTCGAATATTCTCCACTTGGTAAGCAAGTAGGTTACCAACATTATATTTATATAGTAAACATCTATTTTAAGTTTATACATGTATTTTGTATACAAACTCATGAAATGTTTATAAATTTAATGTGAAATTACTGTACTCCTGTTATGTACTGTATGTAAATTAACAATTCCTTTCTTATTTTCACATACTGTAGTCTGTATTTTCAAACCTTGAGGCAACTTCAGAATACAAGGTAACTTTTCTAACTTTCTGTCTCTCTTTTATATTAACCAAACCTAAGATTTAATTATTAGTTATAATAGCTAATTACTCTAATTCAGTCTATTCTGAGTTATGAATACATGGTACTGTACCCCAGGCTGCATTCCATGTCAACCCCACACTGAAGATAAGCCATGGGCATTCAGGTGCTGCACCAAGGGAGGTCAAGACGAACACCGGTGCCGGCACCACCCCACTGACTTGTATAGTTGTATGGCTGTACAGTATATGTGTGCCGACTGCAGTGTGATTGTGCACCAGCACACCGAGCACTTTTGAAACTCACGGCGTGACCTACATGGAATGCACCCTGGACTGTACCTAGTACAGTAACCCAAACTGCCAAACAAAAAGTCTAACTTGAACCAAAAAGAAGCATGAACTATTTCGCACATTTGTTTACTTTGAAAAGCTACGTTTGACTCATTAACTTACCTTGTTTTGACCAATAAAAAAAAATCTGCCCACCCACCCCAATTTTTTTGAAAAAAGTGATGAAAAACAGACATATACTTTTAATTGGCCTTACTGGGTGGATTTCCAGAAGTCTCCACTTGACAAGTAAAATATATTGTCTGGGAGTAAAATTAATAAGTTGCTAAATAAAATGGCAACAATACTCCAACATGCAGTAAATGCATGGTTATAATTAAGTAGAGTACATGTAGAGAACACTTTTAAAATACAGCATGTTAAAAAATCACATTTTGTACATTATTTTATATCTATATATTAGCTAATACTAAAACAATGAAAATTGTCATGACCTTAATTTCATCTAATTTGAGTAATTTATTATACATGTATATTATTTTTTAATCTTTTTTAAGTGTTGAATAATACAATATGTGCAATATGTTGGGTTGGATGAATATTGCATTGACATTATTGGTTTTTATCACTGAAATACTGTGTAATGAAAGAAAGGATCTTTATTGTGGAGGTGTGAATACTCAATAGTTAACATAAAATGTTATAGCTAGTGTTTGCAATATAAATTACATGTACACTGTACATACATCATGTAAACTTGTAAGTGAACTTCCACCACTGATGTCACAATTTATGTTTACCCGTATTTACCCATAATTCCTAATTTTGTGCTGTAAATAGCTCAATGGTATGCTATAATTAACAGAACACACCTTTGACCCAAAATCAGGTCGGTGAATATTGGCAATTCTATCTCTAATTAATTCCTCATTTCACACTCTTTAAATTCCAGTACCTTGCTCACATGCAGGTGTCCATTCGGAGAGGTGGACCGTCTGATAATTAAATATCTAACTAGGTAGCATTGATCAGCAGTTTAAGTTGAGTTGTCTTCTAACAGGAACTGGTGAAACAATTACAGCAGCCCTATATATATACCTACCTAGACTTGGATCAACCGTGCTTGGATTGACCATTATAGTTTTATTTTTTTAGTTTGTAAAATTATTACTGATGAAGTCAAATGGGATATATCACAAGTAGATCCAAGAAAAACTTTAGAAGTTTGTGCTTCAATTTTATTTTGTGTAATATTCAATTTAATTAATTTACTTATAGTTATTAAAACTTATTACTAAACACAAGAAACTGTGTTGTAAATATATTTTTTGAACCCTGCTAATAGAACTTTGTAATTATTATGTTGGACTATCTCTGTTCTAAATTATGTAATTTTGAAATTTTTTGTTCTTGGATGGTAGAATATCTGCATGTTTACAACAAATTACTAGAAATTTCTGAAAAGTTTCCAGATATTTTCAGAAATAGTGTTTTTATTAAAAGTTAAAATATTATATATTTTTTTGTATTTTAGGTTGAAAGTTTTCGAATTGATTCTCATGGAAATCAAAGGAGTAAATCAGTTAGTATAAAAAAACCCTTCAGAAAATCAGAGCTGTGTCATTCATGCCACATTGTTTTATGCACTCCACATCATGGTGTACATCTGGCTCTGGTGTTGAGTTATTCTGTATCACGTCGTTAAACCGAGCATTATGTAACACTAGCTGACAAATATTGCACCATACACTGGGAGCAGAAGTACCAGTGGCATCGCCAGACCTGGGAGAGTGGGTGGGGGGACAAAATGATGATGTCATCATTATATGATGTCATCAGTATATCATTGATATCATATTTTATTGGTACTGTACTTCATGTTAATTCTACATTATAATAGTTTTCATATAGATAATTGTAAACACTACCTGTGAACCTCTGCATTAACCTTTACCCCAAACATTCCTAAACCTAACCCAAATTATTATATGGACCTAACACATAGTAGCTATGAGACGAATGATTGGCCATGCTGCACTAAGTCTCCAGAGCGAACTAATGCAAGAAAAGATATGAAAAACACATTGACACACTTGTAAACTATTTGACCAGCTAGCGGTGTGAGCTGAGCACTTGGAATCATTACATACCCCCCCAACGTTTCTCACCCCCCCCCCCCCCCCCCCCCCACCACCAGCAACATCCCTGAGCAGAACCTGTTTTCCTTTGTTTCGTTTCTGAGAGGGAAGAATAGATCTGCCATATTTGTGTTGCTGTATTTGTTGTTTTCAAACTTGGAAAGAGTTCGAAAATACTATATGTTAAAAGCATGGTAACTGGCAACTTCCTTAACTCTTTCCTGTCCGAATCGACATTTCTATTGTAACTATATTGAACAGATTTCTAATTAGTTCCAGCCGAGAGTTTATAAGACAAAATAAAAATTCGATTCACGCGAAAAAATTCGCAAGTGGAAAACCGGCTTAACGATTCACCTCTGGGGATGCAGCCCTTGGACAGGAATGAGTTAATTCTGTGTATAAAGTTTCAGGCAATCCTGATCGGCTAAAGGCTTTGGAACATCAAGTGGAAACAAGAAACAGCAATTTCGACAAGGATTTTAGTTCAAAACAAACTCAACGAATTATTATATAACCGTCGAATTAGACCTGAAGTTATTGCGGTGGCTATTGACTATTGTAGAGCGTAAATGGCCTCAGACTTGTATTAACGGACACGTTTTTTATGGCACGTGGGCCTATCGCAATTATGTAGTATATATTTATTTATTTTCCATATTACCTCTATCCACGCTCGCTAACACCATCTATTTCCTTATTTCTTTACAGTACATGTATCTCGCATGTTTTTAACTTTTTTCACCTGTCCTTGTATAACCTAGCCACTGCCCTACGTGCAAACACATGTCCAGATCATTGATACAGTACGTAATGTTCTTCTAGATACCCTATGCTCGTTCGGAAACGCATTTATCTGAGATTTTGGAAAATGTCTGCGAAAGGATAAACAATTACGCGGAGTCAACTGACAAAAAGACTGGAAGAAAAACTTACATAAGAACTTCTTCACGTAACGGAGAGGGTGTTACACTTGAAAACATATCTTTGAGTGGTGATATTGCTAAAGCTTTAAAATTTGCGGTAAGAAACCTAACCGTGTAGTTAACTGTTCTGATTCATTGCAAACGTAGTTTGGTATTAACGTATTAATAATTCTTCAATATATATGTTTCAAATATTATAGTGTGAAAGTGTTATAGAAGATCATGAAGACACGATTCTTGAATTCTTTAAAAACGAAGGCCAACATGAAGTTGAAGAGCTTTGTGAAAGACGAACAGGTATATAGTTAGCTATGGCCTGCATTAGCAGTCATTTCATCTTTATTGTGAAAACGAGATTATTGGTTTGGTGCGGAATAACGAATCCACAGTACTGTATAGAGCGTTTTCATCTGACGTCACGGCGGCCATATTGGTGTACCAAAACAATGGAATGGCGGCCATATTGGTGTACGGTATGGGAATTAGCTCTTTCTTATTCAAATATTTCGTATTGTTTCACCACCCCAATGGGGCCACCGATCACGTGAGTGAAAACGCTCTACAGTATATCGGTCAGATAACGAAGAATGCTTCTCATTAAAACTAGCGTGTTTTTTTGCTACTGTCTTTCCCGGGCTTATGTCAAAGGTCAGGAATATATGCGCCAGGTAATTTGCTCATGCATATATACATGGCCGATTCTGTTTTTCTATAATTTATAGTTTAAACCCGCCACAAAATTATATAGTGGTTGTCTGACCCTCGTTTAAACTTACGAGGGAAGCACGTTTTTAGAGGTCAAGGTTCTCCAACCTCGGACTTCTAAGGTCCATTTGTGAGGCCAGCGCTGACTTTTGCAGAGGTTAAGCTTTTGGGTTAGGAAGATAGGACGTCGCGAAAGGGTTCAGGGCAGGCGGCTGAGTTACACTGTATATGTAATAGATAATTACTGAGGCGAACGGCATTATTTAATATACTGCATGCCAGCTGAGGGCGTAACTGTTATAATTACGGTAAAATCAATTAAGTCTCAAATGTCGTCTAAAATATTACGCAGTCGCTAGCTGTGTTTGAAAAAGGAACGCTGATTTTAAACGCTTGTAAACGTGAAACAAAACGCTTGTAAACGAGCTGGCTGAAAGACTTAAACAGGCTGAAATCGTTGCCGATATAATGCAGACATAGAACGATAGGATTTGACAAGGGTCACTGGGTCAGTATAATTATGAACGTATACTCTTGTTGTTTAACCTTTGATAATTAACAGCAAGCAAAAACATGGTAGAAAAAAAAGCAAGGCCATATCGGCATATCGTTTATTGATGTCGACATGCTAAAACTCTTTACTACAATCCTGGACAAAATTCATGTTGATACAGCGCGCGCTTTTTAATTATTAGTAAAAATTCAAACCAAATGGAACGAAATACGGAATCTAAACGAGAAAAAAGCTCACGACACAACATTGACGTTGGGGAAAGGGAAGGGACATTTTAGCAAATCAACAACAAAGACATTATGGTGTCCACATAATTTTGTCCAGAATTGTAATCGTTATAATTCGTAAAGTTTCCATAAATGACGCTTATTGAATTTTTTATTTTATTTCATTGTTCAGATCTATGCAACAGTGACGCTGATGAAAGTCATAATGAACTATAAAGGAAATTTTGTCAAACCTCCTACGTCTGGATATAGCTTATACAAGACTATTTTAAAATTAGACCACGATATTACTTTGCCCAATTTGCCATTAACTTCACTGTAAAAACTGACTGATTGAAACAGCCAATTTTAATTGGTTGTCTCAGTTGCATTTTTGACCAATAAACAACCGAAAGTATTTGTTGAAACGAGTAAAGAACGGCCAGTTTAAACAAAATATTTGGTTATTTCAACCTAAAAGTGGCCTGCATCTGCGATGACCAATTCAATTGGTTGTTTCATCTGGTCACTGAGTCAGTTCCAGCTTGTTTTATCGCATGCCAAGTGAAAAGGTAAAATACAAGTTTAGAAAGCAATAGAATAAAACCTGAATCTAATATCTATAATTGACGAGAACATAAAGGAAGAGCAGGCCCAGTCCTATAAAGGGCAATGCCGTACGACCGAAGGAACTAAGTAACTAACGAATGGCATGCAGAATATAAAGCGCTACTAACTCGTGTGCCTTGTTGCGGCACCGCAACGCAATCACGACTATATCGTGTTATACGTGATAGCGACACTTTTCTGTTCTCGCTATTAATATTTCAAGTGCTGTAGTTCTTTTCCGTTTGAGATAGCATTGATTTTCCAAATTAACACAGCAACGAACATATATGGAGCCGTGATTTGTGTATGTACATGTAAATTTTATGTAAGTGTCAAATGTATTCAGCTCACAGAACTAATTGCATGGGGACACTAGTTGGCTTTCCTAACGAGGAAACCCGGAAAAATTAACCCTCGAGGCACAGGAGAGAACCAACAACTCTACTCACATGGAGCAAAGGTGCACTATAAAAATTGAAGTCTGTTTTTCACCATTTTAAATTGGTTACCTCAGATCCATCTGGGGTACAAGTCTAAATTGGTTATTTTAACAATTATTTACAATAATTGTCAGTTGTTTGCTGTACAAGCTGTGTTATTTAGTAATACTAAAAAAAACTCTGAGCTCAGAGTTTTTCTGAGTATTACTAACTAACACAGCTTGTACAGCAAACAACTGACAATTATTACTAACATCAAGCTGCAATTTCTGAAACTAAAAACATATATTTACAATTTTAAACAATAAAAATGGTTGTAATAAACATTAAATGGTATAATGTTTGTATAATGAACCATTGCACAATGATGAGAATAATCAATAAATCGACCAAATAGTAGATTTATTGAAATGACCAATTACATTAGATTAATTTAACTAAATGTCTTTCAACCAAACAATATTGGTAGTTTTAACCAAAAAAAAAATATGGTTACCACAGATCCATTTTTGACCAATTTTTTCTCTCTAGTTTCTACCACTTAGTTTTTACAGTGTAGGCTTAATAATAATAATACTTGGTTTATTGATAACTCTTAGTAGAATTATAACACTGAATTGTGAGTTACTTACAATATTTAAGAAATAGAAAACATTTTCCGTGTTTCTATAGAGTTATAGAAACACGAGTGGAAGTTTGGGAGAACGAGAAATTACAGTGGGAACACGAGCCCGCAGGGCAAGTGTTTCCACACTATTTCGAGTTCTCCCAAACTTCCACAAGTGTTTCTATAACTCTATAGGAACACGGACATTTTTTTTTCTATTTCCTTTATAAAATAACTCGTCAAAATAGATTAAACGTTAAAATTAATCCAAATAAAAAGCGTAAATTCTCATCACCCTCCATGGATGGCGTATTGGATTGCGTTTGATGGCGTATAATGGTGTTTCTGTACAAATTTTAATTAGAGTGATGGTGTAGTGGATGGTGTAATCCATCCATATTTTCCATAGAGTTATAGAAACACGGCTTTTAACCAATCATCGCTTGCTTTTTCAAAATGTTATTTTATAAAAAAACATTTAAAATAGAATAAGTTATCATCAATACATATCAAGACTTAAAATCTATTTGTTAAAAACTGGCTAAAACGATTTGTTCCTTTCGATTGGTGTCACGTTGTTGGTTACATTCGAAAGTGATCTCAAAGAATATCCATGTGTATTAGTCGAGTCCTTGCGCATTAGTTTGGACACAAGCGAGTCTTTCTCGCGTTGCCGATCAACAAATGATTTACAAATGATATTCCTACGGTCCGATAAAGAGGGGAGACTAACAATCTCTAAAGCCTGCATGATCATAATTATGATCTGGAAGAATTATTTTCAGCGCTCTCTTTTGGACGGATTCGATATTTTTACACAGATATTGGGGCAAATTGGACCAGTATGGCAACGTACTCAAGTACAGAATTTCAGGGGTGAGAGGCAACGCGCTAGCGACACATACAACCCGTGCCCCTGTTAATCTAATCTATAATCTAATCTATAATCCAATCCAATCTAATGCAATCTATAATCTAATCTATAATCTAATCTATAATCTAATCTATAATCTAATCTAATCTAATCTAATCTAAAGTACAAGTCTTGTAATTCGGCTATCGTATTATGTTTCTGATTTGATAAAGCACTCCAACACAAATTTAAAGATGCACAAATGTTTAATGATTATATTTTTTATACTGATTTCACATTCAATAACTTCTTATTGTAATTTATTAAAATTTAAAGATTTGCACACGTCATGTACATCCCTTACTTGTCGGCAGGGCCGTTGCGAGCAAAGCTAACGAGGGGGGTGTAAAGAAAATAATTACCTGATTTTTCAAATTATTCAATATTTTACCTGAAAATATTTTCCATTTGATCATAAAATCCAATGAAAATGTTTCAGGTTAGGGGGCTTGTCGAGCGCTGAAGTGCGAGAACCCTCTAGGGGGGAGGGTGGTCCGGGGACATACCCCCTGGAAAATGTCTGATTTTCTTACTCTTGGAAACGCGATTTCCTGCATTTTGAGGTCGGATATTCCTCTACGCCATACGTCTGTGCTAACTGGCAGCAGAAAACTCGTGCTTTGACATCGAATTTTTATACGTCTGCTTCTGGTGAATAGGGAGTGCCAGCCCCCTACGGCCATGATAAAATCCACATTACAACCTATACAGCATAACTTCACTTTGCTCTGAACTGCATGTAAACGCAAGAGGATTTCTTCTTAATTTTACTTTTTCACTTTACATCCCAGATGACTGCTGAAGAAGTTAATATTTACATTTGGTTCATAGCAGACAGTTATTGGTCCATAAATTCCGACTTTATCAAAATATGCACACAAAAACATTAACGGTGAAATTTATATTATTTAAGATTGTTCTTTTGATACACTGTATGTTTCGGCGTTACTTTGGCTAATGGCTACACGTGTATTTTTTGCTTCCTGTCTTTTAGCAAAGACCATTTTCATTGTCAGTTTATTGACAATGCGAAGATAGTTCTTGATTCCAGTAATTTACCTGAAATTCGTCACGAATAAATATTGCATGGGTGGTGTAACACCCCCCCCCCACCCCCCGCCCACTAGCTACGGCCCTGCTTGTCGGAAATATTTACATTGCAATTTGCAATCGAGAATCTTTGCCACAAAATTGGATTATGATTTTAATAGATTTACATTCCTGGCCACATTGGTACTTTGTGCGATTATTTACTAAAAATTGAAAAAATTTAATACGATGTCCAGTGTCACTATAATTCCCTACTCATCCATGTCGTAGGCTTTCGAAGAGTACGAAATGGGATTGTCAAAGTGTTGAGGAGCGAATAAGTTCTTTCGTTTTCTACGGCGGTAAAACAGAATTCCTCCCCCAATCGCCAAACATACGAAAAATAGAACAGTAATAACTATACCAGCCACAGCACCACCAGAGAGACCACTTGATTTATCTGAAATGAATTGGTACGACTTTTATTAGTCAGAAACGACGGTCAAGTGAGGAGAAACCAGACACAGTGCTAAATAGCGGTGGCTTGTTTCCGCTAAACACGTTGCGTCAGAAATGTTCGTTAAAAACGTGCTTATACTATCGATTCCGAACGAACGACCGAACGAAGTCATAGGCAGAAAATAAGGCCTGAAAGTTAGCCGCGTTGCCCAAAACTCGTGAGGGCACCGCAAAGACAACTTCTTGACCAATAGCGTACTGCGACAGTTCTAAGAAAGTAGTGAGGAGTGTATCTCTTTAGCCCTTTTGTTTCACCGACCAACTGAATTTTACCAATTTACCGACAGATTATAGTTTTCCCTGCAAACTCTCCGTTTTACCACACGGTACGCCCTATTCTTGACTATCGTGTTAATATGTTGGCTCAATTTATTTGATATACACGATAATATACACGATATTCTCTTATTCAACATAAACTAGCACGAACTACAATCTCAGACAATGTTTGAACACTTACCCATTTTTCTCGTCTCCCCCCCCCCCCCCCCCCCCCCCCCATTCAATGTTGTTTAGTTTCGATATTTTTACCTTGCAGCCGAAGGAAAACGCGCAAACGCATGAAATTCTCAACATTAAAAAGAAGGGAAGGGATATGACGATAAAAGATCTTACGTGTCCCAACGATTTTTATCTGAGGTTCAATCTCAAACAATAATGTCGGGACACTTAACTATCCCCCCCCCCCCCCTTTTCCCCCCTATTCATTCAAGACAATGCTGTTTAGTCTTTCTATTTTTAATTGTTGGGTGGGCAAACTCGGGTGGAGTGGGCAATCTTGGGTGGAGTGGGCAAATCTTGGGTGGAGTGGGCAAGGACAGTGTCATGTTAGCCATAGACTGCATAGAGTTGCCTGTGGAGTAGGCTAAAGGTTTTTGTCCAATTTGAGACAGCACTTCACTTGCGATAGTAACTTCTAGTTTAGTCTTGCTATTTTTACCTTTACCAGATTTTTGCCTGAAGTTGTAGAACACCAATCACATTATTTGACTAAATGCAGGTCTAAATCCGTAAATTTCCTTTACATGACCAAACTTCATATGCTATATAGTTAGCGCCCTCTCTCCTCCGCAGAGGCTCGGAGGCGAAGACGCGCGAGGAATGATAACCCTCTTTTTCCACCTTCCCAACGTTCTCCGCGCGCTTTACGATTGCCCGCGCGCCTGCGAATAGAAGCCTCTGCGGAGGAGAGAGGTTAGCGCCAAGGAAATTGTGTGGTTACGAGGTTGGCGCACAACCGGGATAACGGCAAGCAATCTAATTCAACGTGTGCAATGTGAAGACCTTAATATCGTTTTCATCTGACGTCCCGGCGTCCATATATTGGTGTACAGAAACAATGCAATGCCGGTCATAATGGTGTACCATCTTTATCCTATATGAATTTAACTCTATTCTTCAATCACGTGAGTGAAAACGATCCATAGATTATAGTTTATAAATAAATTAAAATAACTGAAGTTTATTTCATACTGAGCGGACTCACCTCCTCCTGTTTTAGCTTGAGGGCTTTCATCTGAAGAAAAGAAGTAAAAACAAGACTAAGAAATAATTTAAGTCAAAGTCATGCACAGACGAACATGCAACGACACAACCAGTACATTCTATCCGAGGTGATGATTTAAGTACTATTTCTCAACAAAGTCATAAATTATCCATGAGGAAAGTTCAAAAGAAATCAATATTTAATCAGTATTTAGAAATGGGGAAGATTCTTTTAAAATATAGATTCGTTTGAGAAGCTATATATATAAGTGTTCTTCTTCTGATTTCTAACTACAGCTAAGAAGATTAAAAATACAAACCAGTTAGGCTGTATTTAAACATAGGAAGACGTGCGTTCGAAGAGAAATTGAAAAACGGATTGAATTTGTTAAGCAAAAATGTTCCTGGCACTGTTTAAGGTGGCTCCTTACGGTTTTCCGTACATAACCGTAACCGTAAAGTTGAAACAGACAAAGATCCGGGGTTAGTCGTATGTAATTTCATGTGGAGAAACACTTATATATGTCATAAAATTAGACAAAACATGCATAAAATGAAAACAGATACTGACCTGTAAGATAGAATGATTCTTTATCAACCTCGAGAGAGCCAACTTTGCCCGTCTTCACCGCTTCTTCCAGTGGCTGGGTGACGTTTACATTTATAGAAAATTTTGGATTAAATACCAGTCGCAATACGGCAATAACACTTCCTTCACTATAAAATATGAAGGTAGACATGATTCGTTGTAATGTACTATTTTATATGGTGACGCTGCCATCTGCGGACACACAAAATGACGTTCTCTGATCAGTTGACTATATGGTCAATGCATGGGGCCTGTCAGTCTACGCGTAAAAATTTCTAGCTTCATTTGAGGTCAAACACCGAAAGTCGTTTTCGGAAAATTATCAATAAGAAATTGACAATCAGATCCCTTTCTCGATTGTATGAAACCTTCAGTTCAGATAAACACAGGCCTCGTACGTTATAGTTATTATTTCATTCACGGACCATTGGGTGTTATCGTATTTTTCGATATCAAGTTTGCGATAAAGTTTATCTCCATGACAAGTGTGGCGTTTTTCTGATCTTTTCATTTGGCTTCAGGAATTCTACAGCACCGACAAATTAACTCTTTTATTGACTGCTTATTAAAACAGACTGTTTAGCCACATCTCAAACTTCGGCTTTTTCAAAAGCACACAATGTTGTCAATGAAAAGCTATAAGTTCACGGAAAAGCTATAGTTCTTGACTTCGTCAATTATAAGCATGTCTTTAAAAAATCCAAATATCACGCATTAAGAAACAATTAATCGCATTTGATGCTTACAAGGTTGGATGAGAAATATGACACGAATCAAACCTGATCCAACACCCTCCAACATCACACAACATTACCCAACATGGTGAACAAACGACCCCAACATGTTGCATCCAACAAATAGGGAACTGTAATCTACATTCTATGAATGTTAGCAGCTTTATTACCTCGAGAAATAGAGTGAAAGTCCAAATTGATGTACTACAACGAACGTTACTTTGAACATTTAGGTTTTAAGTGCATAGATGTAGGAACGGAAGAACTGCAACATTAGGGGCACGAGCCCCCAATTTTTCGTTAAAGGGTATTGGCAATAAAAATTAAGTTTGTTTAATTTGAAAAAACTCGTTTTCGTGTCTTTCTTCGTTTGCAAGATATTTCAATTTGTTTAATATGTAAATGAGATGGGCTCTGACGTCAGGAGCAGGGTACAGTATTTTTACACAAAGCAACATCAGTTATGAAATGTGCAGACTGTTACAAAGCGTTTTTATGTGCACAGTTTCAAGTGATTTCGTTGAACAAATTTAGAGATATAACTGATTTTGCTTCGTGTGAAAATACTATACCCTGCCCCGACGTCAGAGCCCATCTCATTTACATATTAAACAAATTGAAATATCTTGAAAACGAAGAAAGATACGAAAAAATCGTAAAATATATGATTACAATTTTATGAGTTCTTTCAAATTAGACAAACTTAATTTTTGTTGCCAATGTCTTTTAAGTGACCCTTCTTGCAACACAAAGTGCTCTTTTATCCCCTTTTACAATAGAAAATGCAGCTCTCTTTTGTGATATATTCTCTCAAAGTGTGCCACACAACTTGCTCCCTATATATACGCCACTGTTTAAGTTCTCTTTTTATTCCTTGCATTGAATGAGATTGACACTAGTCCAATGTACACGATTTTTGTGACAATACTGACATAGTATCACGTTTTCCGATTTTGTGCCAGAAAGCACATCCCAACATGCAGCACATGCATGAACAATCGATATTATGAAACATTATACAGTAAACAGATATTTACCTAAGAGTATATATAAAATATATATAATTATGCTGCACTTAAACTAATTTGCTAAACCAAATGTAAAACTCTTACCTCAGCTTCAGAACCTTTACACTTCGAAAATATTCACTGTCTTTGTAAACACTCGCCACCTTCATCATGAAATGTAAAATTTACATGAAAACAGTCCAATAAGTTTCTAGATATCCTTGCGACAAACAGACAGGCAAACAAACAAACAAACAAACAAACAAACAAACAAACAAACAAACAAACAAACAGACAGACAGGTAGGCAGACAGGCAGACATACAGACATACAGAGACATACAGAGACAGACAGACAGACAGACAGACAGACAGACAGACAGACAGACAGACAGACAGACAGACAGGCAGACAGACAGACAGACAGACAGGAATGAAAACATAATCTCCTGGAAGAGATGGAAATCATAAACTTCCCTTTAACAACAAGACGTTTCGCTAGCTCTAGCATGGCCCTCCTCAAGTCAACGTCACTTTCGTAACTAATGGTCTATTTTTAACACAACAGAAGTAGTAGAAGGCAATGCAATGTGTGCCCAGTGGGATCTATATATAACTGGAGCAATACCTTTGAATTGGCTCGTCCATTGATGCACAATCGGCGGGCATGTAGGTCTGAAGTACGTATACTGTAGTTTCATAGGCGGTCTGATCAAGTCTGATCTGGTCAAAAGACCGCGTAGGAGACTGAAACTATACGTACTCCAGGCCTACATGTCCACCGTGTTTTATTTCAATTTTTGCTCGTTGATGACTAGCAGATATCACTCCAGTTATATACCAGAGCTCACTGCGCGTGCCCAGCAGAAAAAATCCAAACAAAATATCTGCTCTTTTAACCAAATGTCAACATGAAAACAAATTTTATGCTCTTAATTTTGATATTTGAAAAATTCAATTCATCTGGATAGCTCCATGCATTCTTTCACTATGATCGTCGTTCGTGCGTAAAATTTGAGTAACTGACATTTCAATATTCTTAGCCATTAATTCAATGCTGTTTAAATATTTGTATTGAATTCCCTCGGCCAGCAATATTGTGTCATTTTAACCGTAACAGAACAAACTTGTACACCATGTTTTTCTTACCGCATTTTCAATTTTATCACTCGCTTTTATAAATTCATCTGACTTATTATCACTCAATTTATTATTCCATTCCAAGCTCGTAAAGCGTACGGACACATCAACATTTTTTTCTGTGAAAGAAAAAAAAAGTATCGCGGTAATTTACGAAACAGACTCTTTCTTGAATAGAAATGCTAAAATTGTTAAATTTATTCTCAAGAAAATATTATTTAACTAAAAATAGAACGACTGAAATAGAACATCAAAAAATACAATTAAACGTTCTATTAAAATCACCAGAATTACGGTATATACTTTTTTATTTTAACCCTTTTATCAAAGAAATATTAGTTAGTATATATGCCACGTAGTTATGCGTTTGTCTTTTTATTTGCTGGGCAATAATATTTGTCACCGGGCTACGTTTTCCGCCTGGTACCTCAATCGCTAACTAAATGTCTTTATATTAAATCTTTTATGCATAAATGTTTTATTGCTTTACTTTTTCCGCAGGTATACTCACGTTTTGTGGGTTCTGTAGTAGGAATTATTTCCGCTCCTAAAAAAGATGCAAGGCATAAGAGCTTAGCGTCGCGTTAATATACACTTTAGTATAAATTCTCACCAACCTCGTATTAAGAAACTCATATCTCAATAAGGCCTGATTCCACTCAGGAAAATTTTCCTCGGACAGGAGAGTTTCACTATCTTAGAATCATTAGTTCCGTCTGAAAGACAAATGCAACTTTCTTGTCCGTTCCTGTCCTGAACGCCTAAGCCTAAGAACAATCTTCCTGCGTGGAAACCAGCCTTTAACCCAGCCTATACAGGCTGGAGTTCCACTTGGCGAAAAATTTTGCGCGAAAACAAAAGCAAAAAATCGCTTCGCGCGAAAAATATCGCCTAGTGGAAGACAGCCTTTAGTCCCCCATTCTCGAGTATATATTTGCTTTAAAATGCCTATGACACAAAAATTAAGTTTGTTTTGTTGGAAAGAACACTTAAAATAAAAAACAAACAAACCTCTTTTGCAGTTTTTTCTTTCCTTGCTTCGTTTTCAATGTATTTCAGTTTGTTTGATATTTAAATGTCACATGTTGTGAGGTCACACTCAAATGTCACACTTATATATCGGAGAAGGTCATATATCTTTGCTATTATCAAACAAAATCACTTGAAATTCTACATGTTTGGCATATATATATATATATTCAAACAAACAAAGTGTTGTTCGCGAAATGTCCAAAAGTGCTCAATACCGTAAAGATAGAGCGAATATACTATAAGTGGGCTTAACTGACAGTAGCGACCATCAACATTTGAGGTAAGCCCACTTATAGTATATATATATATATATATATATACGACCGCTTATTCGTCCTATTACTTGCTGCATGTGATTTTATGTTTGTCTGTTTTTTGTGTATAGATCTAGTTATGTTATTTGTACTCGGGCCTGCAGTAATTGGCTTCGGCTGTTGCGGTGACCCTGCCACGTATTATTTGTTATTGTTATGTTCTGTATTATTGGCGAATTTAATAAAAAAAAAATATATATATATATATATATATATAAATATATACATGTAGAATTTAGATGAAAAACATGTTACTTTGTTATTTTAATGTTCTTTCAAATAAGACAAATTTAATGTTCATGTCATATGTACTTTAAAAAAACTTGGCAAAGTGAAGGAGGGCTTAAGACCCTAGCTGGTACGGTCAGATTAAGCCAACTTTCTTGATAGCTAACCTGCAATGCATCCATAAATCTCCACCCTCATGCATATCTGGGTTCCAATAAACGTATTTGGGATAATCTGTATGTGACGAATTATAAAATGTTTGCCCGTAAACAGATTGGTCGTTGGCTTGGAGGAACTTGGCTTGTTCATAACAAATATCTAGTAAAGTAAAGTAAAATAAAGTATAAAGTACAGTGAATATAACATTTCAATCCGTTTCTACCATTCATTTTATGTAAAGTAAAACAAATCAAACCATCAACCTTTGTCTGTTTTCTATCTTTAGTAAGGTAGCTTTTCCATATTAATTTTGAACCTTTCGCAAACTGAAGAGTGAATGACGAAACCTGACTCAAGTTTCCGTATGACCGTGGACTCCCCTGCGTGACGAGCTTGGTCATGCGGTATTTTTTTCCAAGGTCAATCTTTGAAAAAAAATAGACATTGTTAAAGAAAAACATTGTTAAAGCCTTTAAAAATTATTCTAACAATTGTTGTGGGACAAATTTAATCATAGTTAATTTTTTTTGAACTCGCATGGGGCAATATTTTTTGAACCA
Source organism: Paragorgia papillata (assembly GCA_035771165.1). Taxonomy (NCBI): domain Eukaryota; kingdom Metazoa; phylum Cnidaria; class Anthozoa; order Scleralcyonacea; family Coralliidae; genus Paragorgia; species Paragorgia papillata. The sequence goes on from JAWNZC010000348.1 coordinate 3,844,665, forward strand.
GTACAATTTTTTTAAATAAATATTTTGAATTTTAACTTTTAGTTGGCACAATTAACTATTGTTCTTAGAACAATAACTATATTTTTTACAAGTAATCTATCAAGTAATATCTTCTAATTAGAGAATGGTTGCACCCACTCAGCCAATCCCTATCGAGTATTTCAACGCTCTATATTCCATAGTGTTTTGATTCATCAAGATTAGACATACTAGTGAGCTCTATATAAAGTCCACTGCAAAGATCTTTTGTTTTCATTTGTCACAGCACAGCGAGCTCTCTATATAGAGTCACTGATGAATTCAATAGAGTCACTACTGTAGTCTATATAGAGTAAATTTTCCGGTAAACATGCTAGACGCAAAAAAGAACACATTTATATAGTTAAAATTGAAACTTCTTCGTGGTTGCAACCATTCTCTATTTTGAGGTATGCGATTTCAGAATTTGTCCGTTTGGTTGACTGTCGTATGTTTTTCAATAGTCACCGATGGTCACCTCGACCTTTGTTAAATAATCGCTCGATCATGGTGAGTTACACATTGACGTTTTATTTTTCTACTTCTTAAATAACGTAGACATTTCTTTGCATACCTGTAAGTATTGTTCTTTTAGTGGTGATTTGCTTGTGCACCAAGCTTTACCAGAATTGAAAAGGGCATATTCTGGATTCGAATCCTTATCAGATGATGAAAATTTAATATCTGGGTTGTCCTGCGCTTTTTCAAGTAGGGCTTTGCTACAGTCTAGATAACGATTAAAGTAAAGTAAAGTAAAGTAAAGTAAAGTAAAGTAAAGTAAAGTAAAGTGAAGTGAAGTGAAGTGAAGTGAAGTGAAGTGAAGTGAAGTGAAGTGAAGTGAAGTGAAGTGAAGTGAAGTGAAGTGAAGTGAAGTGAAGTGAAACGAAGCGACTTTATTTATTGAGGGTAACATTATATACATGACAGTATTTAGATACTGATAACCACTGATTTAACTGAGGAAACTATGGTGTTGATTAAAAAAAAAAGAAGAAAAATTACAAACAAGTTGCCTAATTACCCAAATAAACCCGAACTTTTGTACTATTGGGTATAATAGGTATAGTAAAGTTTGGTATGTGGATGCACAATGTCCTAGAATAACTTGTTTTCCTACATGCTTTCGTGTTCGCTTCCAAGTTATATATCTTGGAAACATTAAAAGTAGTTCAATTGTTAGAGCGGCATTGTACAAACGAGACTGTTAAATCATAATATAATGATTTCATATTTATCGACAAGTGTTATTTATTTATATTTTTGCCAATCAGTCATGCAACGGAGCAATAATCACACAAAAAACGTCAAGGACAAGGATTCAACCATCTGGTAATAACGTAATTAAGCACTGGAAGAAATCAAACAAATCTTCCATAATAGAGAGAAAAAAGTGACCCACGAGCCGCCGATACGAGTTGATGCTTTTTAAATTGTCTTCTGCGTTTTATACAGATGTATCATCACCGATATATTGACTTTAATTAGCTACATTGGTCTTTTAAATTATTTTCAGATCACCAGGCTTTAAAATGTAGTGTAGTACCTACGCGCTAAAACCACGAAACTATATTCAAATAACGGGGTAGCGTATATGCCTCATGTTTAAGAAGACAAGACAAAACAACACCATAACCTATAAAGATAGTATAGGTAATTGGACCTCTTTTAATTACGAAATGGGCTATTTCAGAGAAAAACTATTCCCGAGGAACATTCTGACAACTTTGTAATATTTAAAACATGAGCAGCAGTGTTTTATCAGATTTAAGACACGAGGCGATAGTCAAATGCTTTAGATTTGATAAAACACGTACTGCGAATGTTTTGAATAGCTTCAAAGACAACCTATTTCTTAAGTTCATTGGTGTAATAAATCCGAAAAACAACGTTGTCTAGGCCGAGAAAATCAAAGCGAAAGTTTATGTAAATCAGGAGGATTCTTTGTACCATGGACATGATACTGAGTTCCTTTGTGTTCTCGTCCTACTTTATTAATTTTTGAAATTATATAGTTTAAAATATATCTATACACGCTTGGTATTGAACACACTCACCTGCCTGACATCCAAGTAATGCCATCCTCATGCATATATTTTTATTCCAAGTTAATGGCAATATGCGAATGTAAGAAGCTTCGATGGAGTTACCTAAAATGTGAACCATGGGGTATAGTGCATCGTTGTTACCTTTAAAAATCTAAAGAAACAATATAGCAAAAATGACAGTTGTCAAAGGCAGTTGACAGTTCACATATCAAAAATAATAATTTATATCAAAATATACAACATGGAAAATACAACTGCACTGGACGTTGTCTTTTTCTGTCTAGACTTCTGCTTCGTGTTGAAGCATATATTCGTAAAAATCAGGCTATATCATTAAACCAGGTTTGTTTTTTTTGTTTTTTTTCTAAACCACATTCACGCAGTAAAAGCAGTTAGAATTCATTTGTATCTAATACGTTAGTCTTCCTATAAGAGTAAAAAATTCAAAGCAGTCAACCTAATGAAGACTGATTGAATGTTATAACTATAAAAGTTACTATCGCAAGTGAAATGCTGTTTCGAATGCCAAGGAAATCTTGACATTGTAGAAATTTTCAAAAACGAGCCCTGCTCTCGTTATGCCCTCGCTCCTCATTCACTCAGAACCAGAAAATCGATAGAAATGTCGAAAAATCGACAGAAATTCGACCCGTCAACAAAAATCTGGACATACATGTAAATCCATCACAGTTTAATCCGGCGACAAAAATGTGGAGTAACTAACGATCTCCAGACATCCGGCGACAAAAATGTCGGTAACTGACAATACTGTATCCAAAAATCGGTGCTCACGTCTCTAACCTTTATGCAACGATTATGTTCTGCCTCTCTGGCGCTCGGCAGCAATAAAACAACTTGAACCAGACAAGAAATGTTCTGATGGTTGGGATGGGGTGTCTTATCCTATCATAAATATCTTAGGGATCTATAGCATCCCAACTACCTAGTGCTGTTGCCTATAAAAATATACATTTACTTACCCTAACAGTGCCATGCTCTTGGTAATCAATCCAAGTGTCACCATCAGCACTAAACTGAATACTATAACTTTTCACGTAACTCTCTTTCTGGTCGCCGAAAGTTCTTATCTTTGATACGAGATTCACAATATCAAAGTTGACCTGGACGTACTGTCCTTTTTCGTTCGTCTGTTTTTAATAAAAAGATAAAACTTTAAATTCTATTCAAAACAGCTCATACGAATACGCACAAGCCACATAATACCTCGAAGGTGTACCATTGTATGTATGTACAAGATGTGCCATAATGTGTACAAGATGTACCATGTGTACAAGATGTACCATGTGTACAAGATGTACCATGTGTACAAGATGTGCCATAATATGTACAGATGTTCCATAATGTGTACAGGATGTGCTGTAATGTGTACAAGATGTATACTATGATGTGTACAAGATGTACTATGATGTGTACAAGATGTGCCATAATATGTACAGATGTTCCATAATGTGTACAGGATGTGCCATACTGTGTACAAGATGTACCATAATGTGTACAAGATGTGCCATAATATGTACAGATGTTCCATAATGTGTACAGGATGTGCCGTAATGTGTACAAGATGTACTATGATGTGTACAAGATGTGCCATAATGTTACAAGATGTGCCATACATGGCTAGAAATCCAGGACACTCAGCGGCAGTGGCCTGTGGGCTCATATTTAGATGGAATATTAATTTGAAAATTCTGATGGCTAAATATCGATCATTTCGGCTATAAACAGAAGTCTATAGCAATAAATTAAAGTAGAGTTATTCGTTAAAATGTCTTATTGACCCATTTCTTACCCAAATATCAAATTACAAAAGGTTTAATCGTCTAGACAGGCCTGTACCCTCATACTCACAAACATTGCCGTATAAATTTCGGTTATTATTTCCTAATCCACAGTCATATTTAATAATAATAACAGCGGTTAAGACCCTGGCAACCTAGCAACATCTCCATAAGAAATGGCGGACAAGAACCCGAAATTATCGAGGAATGCATTGCTAATTGCTTCTTCACGCCGAGTTCAGTATTTATCTCGGCGCTTGATGGATTAAATTACAACGACTCGGCTGCAATAAATCGTACATTTTAAGGTCTTTGGGAACCTATTAAACAACGAAAAAGTGGAACGAACAACTCCGCAAAACAAAGTAACGTTCATCCCGAGCAAATTCAGACGTTCGCATCGTGGACAAACAACACAGAAGCAGCCAAAATTGGAGCTCCAAAATAAGTGATATAGCAGATTAATAGACTTTAAACAGCGAATAAGAGGTATTCTTGTGAGGGGCTCGGGAACCTATTTAGGACGCTCCAAACTTAATAGAAATTGTAGTGCTGAACGATTGTTCAATTTGGTGAAGTTTTGGACGTTCGCATGTCGGAATTTACAATAATAAATAACCGAAAATGATTGTTCTTTATATCTCCTTAAGAAATCTATTGAAGGACGCCATATTGAATTAATTAAAAAGGGATTCAGTGCGCATGCTTTGCCGCCATGTTGTCCTCGATTTCTGGCCATGATGTTACAAGATGTGCCATAATGTGTACAAGATGTGCCATAATGTGTACAAGATGTGCCATAATGTGTACAAGATGTGCCATAATGTGTACAAGATGTACCATAATGTGTACAAGATGCCATAATGTTTACAAGATGTACTATAATGTGTACAAGATGTACCATAATGTGTACAAGATGTGCCGTAATGTGTACAAGATGTACTATAATGTGTACAAGATGTGCCATAATATGTACAAGATGTGCCATAATGTGTACAAGATGTGCCATAATGTGTACAAGATGTGTATCATAATGTGTACAAGATGTATCATAATAGGTACAAGATGTCTCATAATGTGTACAAGATGTACCATGTGTACATGATGTACCATAATGTGTACAAGATGTGCCATAATGTGTACATGATGTATCATAATGTGTACAAGATGTACTATAATGTCTACATGATGTACCATAATGTGTACAAGATGTGCCATGTGTACGTGATGTATCATAATGTGTACAAGATGTACCATGTGTACAAGATGTACTATAATAAGATGTACCATAATCTGTACAAGATGTGCCATAATGTGTACATGATGTATCTGTACCATAATGTGTACAAGATGTACCATAATGTGTACATGATGTACCATAATGTGTACAAGATGTACTATAATAAGATGTAGCATTAACTGTACAAGATGTACGATATAATGTGTACATGATGTATCATAATGTGTACATGATGTACCATAATGTGTACAAGATGTACCATAATGTTTACAAGATGTGCCATAATGTGTACATGATGTGCCATAATGTGTACAAGATGTACCATAATGTGTACAAGATGTACCATAATGTTTACAAGATGTGCCATAATATGTACATGATGTGCCATAATGTGTACATGATGTGCCATAATGTTTACAAGATGTGCCATAATATGTACATGATGTGTCATAATGTGTACATGATGTACCATAATGTGTACATGATGTGCCATAATGTGTACAAGACGTACCATACTGTGTATAAGATGTACCACAATGTTTACAGGATGTACCTTAATTTGTACATAATGTACTATGTGTACGAGACGTACAATTATATGCACAAGATGTCACATAATATGTACAAGATGTACCATAATGTGTATAAGATGGAATTAGTGTAGTTAGTAAACAGTTATCTTTATGTCTGATAAAGACACGGGACAGCCAAACCAATAAAAGCACACGTTGTAAAACCTTATTTTCACTGTAGTTTATAACATACAGTAAGAACCCGCATAAAAGAACCCCTATTTTTCCAAGTCAGGCTGAAATGGTTCTTATATGTTGGGTGTGTAGTGTTCTTATAGATGCTTTGAAAACAATTGTTCTTGATATTGTGTATTTCGTTAGAGTACATGGATCTGGTTAAAAAGCAGTATATTAATATATCCAGAACACAATGTATTACACTAATTATTGCTATAATGAAGCAAATGAACAATAGAATAATGGTACCACCAATTGCATGGTGTTAAATAGTACTATTTTCTGGCATTGATTTAGTATTAGTACTCTGTCTGTTTCCAAGGACCATTGAAGCATGCTCTGTACCTGTGTGTTCTGAGCTTTAGTAAGTTTTCGCATAAGAAACTGCTTCATATATTTTTCAGACTGAACTGGTTCTTATATATTGGGTGCTTAATTGACTAAATTTCAGCCTGGGGGTTCTTAATCTGCAGTTTCTTTTATGCAGGTTTTTATTGTATTCAGAGATAATACTTTGTTAACTATCGTTACCTTAGCACACCATGCATTTCCAAGTTGCGATACTTGTTTAGGTCCATGATCTGGATATTTTGCGGATTTAACTGTAATTAAGCCGTCCTCTAATCTTTGAGGTGCCTTTATCAAACTATATTGACAAACTAAAAAAAAATTAGAAACATATTATAACAGTGACATAAAACAAAGTAAAACGTAAAAAAAAACACACGCAAGAAATAGTTGCGTTGACGTATTTTGAGTAGGTTCTTTGGTTGGGTATTGTAAATCTTCCGCCAGAAGGTTATTGTTTTACCTCTGTTCTTTCTTTCTTTCTTTCTTTCTTTCTTTCTTTCTTTCTTTCTTTCTTTCTTTCTTTCTTTCTTTCTTTCTGTCTTTCTTTCTTTCTGTCTGTCTGTCTGTCTGTCTGTCTGTCTGTCTGTCTGTCTGTCTGTCTGTCTGTCTGTCTGTCTGTCTGTCTGTCTGTCTGTCTGTCTGTCTGTCTGTCTGTCTGTCTGTCTGTCTGTCTGTCTGTCTGTCACTAAAATCTCTTAAAAAGTATTGAACCAATTTTTACGTAACTTTGGGAATAAGTTTGTCACCAAACTAACCCATTAAATTTTGGTTGAAAATAGAATGAGAATTTTCTAAACATCTGACTGTAATTTTCTCGGTGTAGAAAAAATAAGTGAAAAATGCTTGATTGTGCTCATTATGTTCTTTTTATTATTGCCCTCATTATGTTTTAATTATTTTATTATTTAGTATTTCATTATTGTGCTAGAGAAGGTATGCCGTCTCTCTGAGTGCCCTCTAGCTCCATTATAACATCAGACTAATATTTAAAACTATAATGTTAGATAGTTGTGCCGAGCTAGCATTACCGCATGCTTAAGAAGTTCATAACTCTATATTCGTTTTACCGTAACCACATCCATGAAGTCGAATTTTCATGCAAATGTGTTCTCCTTGCCAAGTTACAGGAGTTATAGAAATGCCGTCTAAGTTAATGGAACTTTGAAGGGTAGTAGTAACCACATTTATGCCATCTCGGTTTCCCTGTAGAATCTGTAGAGAAACAATCAAAATTTCGAAATTAGTCTTTAATTTAATATCAAAATACCCCGGTTAGTTCTTTTACATTAAAAATCGGGTTTTATTAAATATACACATTATCCACATAAATTAATGTATATCGTGGCGCAACACCTTTCTTTTTCAATTGAGTAAAATATTAATATATCGACGTATTCTTAACGTACACTTTGGAAACCTGAAAACATGTATGGTCGCCAATATTCATCTTCTTCGTAGTCAATACGGAAAGATTTCACAAATTGTGGATTTCGTGTATTTAGTCCTTGAATAGAGATTTTTGTGACTCTAACCAAGCGTTCCACATCAATCTGGAAAAAAAGATCATAATTTAGGCAGGAATGAGCACTGCACGTGCATCTCATAAAACTATTGAGTGTTAGCAATAAAGTTTAACAGGTTAATGGTATATCAAATGCAAATTTATACAATAACGCGACTTCCGTGTACATTTTCATTGGTTGTTGACCGTTATTTATTTAACAAATAGATTCCAATTTTGCCGTTGTCTGTTCAGTTATAGATGCACAGATGACGTCACAACGTGGTAAGAACAAAAAAGTGGCCCACGAGAAGTAGTCGAGTGGGTCACTGATGTTCTTACCACGTTGTGACGTCCTCTGTGCACCTGTAACTGAACAGACAACGGGAGAATGGAATCTATTTGTTTTATACAATAAAAAAGTTTAAAAAAACAATTGAATTTCCCGCCAAACTTCCGGGGCATTGAAAAAGATGAAGCACGCCATCTGACGTGATCCATGATCTATACAAAACAAGCAATATGATTGGTTCGTGACATTGGAGTGGTGATTTTCATTGGTTCACATGACAGCAATCAGAACAAGTTGTGACGAACTCCGTGCATCTGTCCAGTCATAGATCATGGCTCTCGACCAATGAAAACGTGCAAAACATTTAGCTTATTGTATAATAAAGCATAGTCAATCAAGATACGGTTTGGAAACTCGGCAAACTTCAAAGCATCTATAACGCATGAGCTATGATTTTATATGTTAAGACGGTCCTCACCGCGCACCATAGATAATGGAAGGGGAACTGGATAGGAAACTTACGAAACCGGAAACGATGCTTGCACAACTTGGTATGGTAATTATACACCTATAAGCACATAACGGGTGGTCCCACATGGCCATGATCAGCTATTGCTGAAATTAAACAATAGTGTAGTACCACTTAAGTTCAGTAGTGTCTGAATTTAGCCACGTACCACCCGTTAGGTGATTAGCCGCTTATAAGCGTATAATTACCATAGCAAGTTGTGCAAACATCTATGCGCGCACAAACCTTTTGTTTTTCGCGTATTAATATTTAAATAGCAGGGTTGAGAAAGTGAACCTAAACGCTGCTATTAGATGATTGCTTCATTATACCAAAAATACACTGTCTTCACAGTGCACAAGTTTGCATAAACGTGAACAAAAAGATAGAACGAAGACTTTTGCTGAGTTTTTAGAACATTTGTCGATTGACTATGATTAAAGGACACACACAGATGGCGTCAAATCACGTCAGATCACAGCAGCAGACTTGTTTATTATTGTTTTTCCATGCCCCAAAAATCCTTCGATAACCACTTGAAATTTTAATGTATAAAACAAATAGATTACATTTTCCGTGGTGTGTATGTACTGCAATAGATCATAGAATACGTCACAGCAAAGTTGTAAAGAACAACAGTCACGCCACTCAACTTTATCTCAGTGTCGTATATTTTTGTTCTTTACACGCTGTGACGTCATCTGTAAACTATTACAGTACACACACACGGAAAATGTAATCTATTTGTTAGAGTCCATTTTGCCGTTGCCATGGTAACAAATTCTGATGTCATTATAACGTCATCAGTAGTAATTGACGCTACCGAAAAAGATGGCGGCGGTACATTTAACAATGCTTTGCGACCTCAAATCAGCTCAAATAACAACTAAACATTGTTTATCATGCTAAGATGGATTAAGTAAGCAAGAACTTCATTCCTACCAAAGTTGATCGTTTTAAAACCATATCTTCCAATAATTCAGCAAGAAACAATATTTACTACACGCAAAGGATTGTGGTTAAATGTACAAGTCGCCATCTTTTTCGGTACGATCAATTGCGGTGTTAATATGGTATAGAGCGTTTTCATCTGACGTCACGGCGGCCATATTGGTGTACCAAAACAATGAAATGGCGGCCATATTGGTGTACGGTATGGGAATTAGCTCTTTCTTATTCAAATATTTCGTATTGTTTCACCACCCCCATGGGGCCACCGATCACGTGAGTGAAAACGCTCTATACGTTGTTTGAAGGCCTGACATATTAATAAATAGCACTCACTCAAATCGTGATGGCGGCGGTTTATTACTATTTGCATCTTGTTAATTGATAACGTCATCATTGGTTCTACTGTATGAGAGTGTAAATATGGGCATAGGCGTACCAGGCGGGGGCCAAAACGTTTTAAAAATGAACATTTTGGGCACTTTTTGAAAGAAATTTCGGGTAAATTCGGGTAATATTGCTGTTAAATAGTCATGAAAAATTATATTTTGAACTGTTTTAACATTAAAGTAATATGTTTTAACATTAACATAATATATCAGAGTTGTTTTGCAATCAATTGCCCGGTTTAAATAATTTTATGGCCTTTTTACAACGATCACACCTAATGAACTGTCCAAACGTTGGGTCATAAACAGTAACTTTTAAGTCTTTACATTGTTCAATAAAATACTGTCTTACAAAGAAATGTCTTTAGGTTTGTTTTAACATGGCAACAGAAAGACGGTTCTTATGTTCAAGAGGAAGAGCATTCTACAACTTACAGGAGCATGCACATATTTACCTCACATCAGTTAAATTAATATAAAGCAGTTTCCATATTCTAGGTCATCATAAAAAAAGTATCTCACCTTGATTTTGGCAGTTCCAGAGGTGTTATTAGTGCACCAAGCAAGATGATTATTATCTTGTATAATTGCCTGGTTGACACCAAAACTAGTGGCATTAGTACTCTCAGTTACTGTTACCATTGAAGGGTTTATTGGTAAGATAGATGAACATACTGAAAGAAAACATAAAGTGCAATAAAATTATTTGCGATCATATTTATAATAAACTTAATCTTAAAGTTTGCTCAGTTCTTGCTGTACAAGTTGCCGTAAATGTTGATACTCAGAAAAACACTGAGCTCTAGACGGTACTCAAATCCGCAACCTACCGCGATTCCTAGCCAAACGCTCTAAAAGTAACCCATAGTTTTTTGAGTATCGACAACTTGCGACAGTTTGTATAGCAAAACTGAGAAAACTGTATTAACTCCAAACTAAAAATCCTGGACCAACCAAACTTAAACATTTTAAAGTTATTTTAACGTCGATAACCAAAGGAAATAGTTGCCCACTCATTGGTCTGGCTCATGTCAGAAGCGTTCGACATTACTTGAACATTATTCGACATTACTATAGATCATTGAGGTATAAATACACCTGTCATCGGAGATCACGGAGAAGCAAAGGAGAGAACCAGCAACTCTATACACTCGAATGATAACCCCGTCTAACCGGGCCTAACTTCGGTCCACAGCGGTTAGAGGTAGCGCTTTAACAGACGATTTTTTTTCGTGGCGTAGACCGGTTATCTCTATATATTCCTCAAGATATATCTATTAATTTCGAGTTAATTTCCATGTTTAAATTGCCTATATTTTATCTATGAATAGTTTAATTTACTATAAATTTGGCACTTTCTGCAGATAGGACTTCTGCTAAAGTTGGCTTACTATTCACAGGAAATGACGTCAACCCAGAGACACGCAAATGTTTGCGAAGTGACTCAACAAAGTTTGAAAACTGATTCAAAATTTCTCTCAACAGTTGTGCTGAAAGTTCAGAGTAAACTCACTTCGTATTTCACAGTTGAATCACTGCATGGGACATATTTGCGTGTCCTTGCACGAGTTGACGTCATTTAATTTCTGAGAATAATAAACCAACTATAGCAGTACAAAAATAAAACTTTAGTTGATATTAAAGTAAACATTAAAGTTAAAAGCATTAATTAGCATTCTTTCTTCACCATCTCAGCAGTGCACGAACTTTGTAAAAAGTTACATATAAGCAACATTAGTTTTGGTCTATTAGGCCTGTTCCAAACGCCGCTCTTCTTATGTGCCGAACCTAATGATAATGACCTAAATCCTTTGTTTATGCTGATTTGCATTAGGTTCGGCGCATGAGAAGAGCGGCGTTTGGAACGGGCCTTAGTATTGTTTGTCAAACATGATAATATATTCTCGAAAGGGTTAATATGTTGCTAGGAGGGACCGTCGACTCGATATTAAAAGGGACCTTACGATGCTAAGGTTATACGACGACGACGGCGGATAAAAAGTAACATGAATTTTATAATTAAAGAAAGTCACAGCTAACTATTATATTTTATATTTGAGACAAGATTAATGACTTCCAAAACGGCTCAGTACTGCCAAAATGGTTGTAGTGTCTGTATTAAAGTCAACCTCAAGCAACTGTTCTCATCTTTTGACCGTTGACGTCGTCCCAAAGACGTGAAAATTCTCTAAGGCTATGTGCAAACGGTAACGTTTTCGAGCGTTTTCGTATTGTTTCAAGTAATGAGCAGATTGTTCTCGATTCCCTTGAGAACAGTAAACAATACGAAAACGCTCGGAAATGTTTATACCGTGTGCACATAGTCTAAGTGGCGTTGTATATAAAGAGTGAGGACGGTGTTGAAATTACTCAAGGGACAAAAACTTATTCATACTCTTTGTTTCGCAATTATAACTCTTTTGTTTAAAAGACGTCGTTGTTGAATTAGTTGCCGTCCCTAATAAGGTCCCTAATAATATATGTTCGGTAGGCAAACATACCCGAAAAAGAATTTGTTAATATTTGGAAAGCAAGTTGTTTCCGTTCATTGTCTGTAAAATATGTTAATAACATTAGTAAAATGATTTTAATCAGCCACTAATATACGCGAAGGGCGTTCACGAAACCACACCGGCTGCAAACCGAGCCTATACCATTAATTATAATGCGTTGAAATTGATTCTTGATCTTCTTGACATTCTACATGCAGTCAAGCGAAGCGGGGCAACCTCGTACCCAGGTTCTTATCTGCAAGCGGGGTTGGTTTTTACACAAATGTTATTATCAACAAGACGAACTGTAAAATAATCTTACCCAAGTTTTGTTTACACATGTAAGGTCGTTTTGTACTGCATGGTAAATCATTCCACATTCCACTTCGAGATTGCATTTCCACGCAGTTTTCGCGTCCTTGATGATCGTTAGGTTCATGGGCACCCCAGTTAACATAGTTTAATCCACTCTTATCAACCCAACTATATCCTCGTTCTCTATACCTATCATTAAGACCTGAAATAATTGTAAAAATATCCAAAATCAAGAATCATTCATTAACCATTAACGGTCTCATGTCAAAATCCAGATCATGATTTGTTGGTATTGACGAACGATCAACTCTGAAACAATTTTTTAAAGTGAATATGACATAAAACTTAAGTTTGGCTTATTTGAAAGACACTTAAAATGACAAAGTAACATCTTTTACAGTTTTTCGTTTCCTTGTTTCGTTCATGTTGAGATATTTGAGGTTGTTTGATATACAAATTTAAAGGCAATGTACAGTCCGTTCTGCGCATGCCCGCCATGGAGTCCCCAAAACATGACATTCGTAGATAACTACATGAAGTACTCAGCTCAATGTAAACCGTTAGGAGCAACATGGCAGAAAACCAAGTGATTCGGCGAGGATATCTCTTTGGATTTCTTCTATTTCTTCTGAAAATGTTTTGTTTTGGGTACAAGTAATGAAGAGGAAGTAAGAAAAGCTTACAATCTTGAATAAGGTATCAGTATATTTTTTTGTAAATAAAGATGTAAACATTAATTTCGTACATGCGCAGAACGGACTGTACGTCACCTTTAACAACTTGACGTCACACATGCATAATGAGTTATCGGAGAAGGTTATATATCTTTATTATTATTATCAAACAGAATCACTTCAAAGAAAACATGTGCATGTGCTTCTCCCAGAACACGAAACATGTAAATTTTCAAGTGATTATGTTTGATAATAGCTGATCCGATATGTCATTATGCATGTGTGATGTCAATTGTCAAGTTGTTAAATTTGCATATCAAACAAACTGAAATATCTCAACAACGTTGAGCAAAAGATATTACTCAGTCATTTTAAGTGTTCTTTCAAATAAAATAGACTTAATTTTCATTGCATGTGTATTTTAATACAAGAAGACACGACTGTCCATTTTTTACATTATCTGCATGAGCATTTTAAAAAGCAAAACAAACACTAATTATAATACTTTTTGTTAAAAGTGTAATTTTAAACAAATTGGCAAAATGCCAAATTTCGACCAATTCCACCGAACAAATTTTATAGAGTTCTTGTAGTATGTCCTATACATAAACGGTTTATGATAAACCATTCTTGAGTGTATAGCGGTGAGAAAAATTCTGTGGCAATTATTAATGAGTTTGAAAAATACAATTTCTTAAAAAGTCGAATTTGGCTGAAAAAAGTATCACGCCACCATTAAAAAGCCAGTGATATCAAATTTTCTGTTATTTATGCAAATAGTAAAGAACCACTACCAAACCTGTCCATATCCAAAATGGATGTCTGCCTTGATAGAAATATATGAGGAAATCTTGTTCCTGATCGTCATGAATGCTGACTAAGTTACTGCCAAGTGAACTACATGCATACTGTGCCTCAGACCAGCTTTTCCATAGCTCAAAATGTTGATAGCAGTATTTGTCGTATTGATGCCAATCCTTCGGGCAGGTAGCGTTTACTAAAATAAAGAAAAACGGGGAAATATAGAAGTTTAATATATAAACTCAAAATTTCATTAATTTTTAATGAGTGTTTAATGAGTGTTTGTAAATGTGATACATGCAGAACTCATTAAAAAACACATCAGTTCTGTATCACATTTACAGACACTGTCATTGAATTTAAACTAAAAATTTAATCAATGCGCACTTCCTTAGAAATATGCAAAACCGTTCCCCAGTTGCTTTCACAGGAATGTATGTAATAAGCACATTATTGCATAAATACAAACGTTTCAGTCTTTAGAAGTCATTTACTAAATTCGTGTCCCTTCTCGGTATCGGAATAAAGACACTGGACTTCGACTTGGGTCTGCATACCCGATAGAGCTAGAACGCTCTCACTTATTTTGCAAATAGTAGATATTAACTAGATGTGAGAAAAATAATATTAAACTGTTACACTTGTCTCGCGACACAAATTGCGAGAAAAATTGCCTAGTGTAACACAATCACGCGACGTTTTTGTTGCAGCAATGGTTGTAGAACCAAGTTCAGTCTAAACATAGTACTAAAGGAGTCTAACGTTTCGAGCGAAGGCCCTTCGTCAGAGGGCCTTCGCTCGAAACGTTAGACTGCTACGTTCTCTGTTTTGGTAGTATATCTAACCGTACTTATTTCGATTGTTGTTTCAACACTGCCTACGTGGCTACGCAGCATGCCACTGTTATTTCACCATTTGGACAAGTTCAGTCTAGTTTCCGCAATTATATTGCAGCATTTGATGCGTTGCGCAGTGTAACATCCCTGCCACAACTCGTCTCGCAACTCTCTGCCTTAGATGCCTCAGAAAACCAAAATGGCTGAGCGAACGGACGCAGAAAATTACCTGCTACAATACCATGTACTATGCAACTATACAAAAAAAAAGGAGAATCAATCTGCGTTGCATAATGACGAAAAATTGTTTAAAAATATTTTTTATGTTCTTTGAAGTCTTGCAATAAACGAAATACAAAAAACGGTCTTTTTTTTCTTAGCTTTGTTCTTTTGAAATATTTTTTAACATACATTTTCGCAAGTTTAATTATAAAAAATTGTGCGAATTTTTTTTTATATTGATTGTTACTTAATTAATATGTTGTAATTTTACTAGATCTCATGTGAAAGTTATCATAAAATGTTAGTTGAAAATAATGATTTTAATTGTCGTTGTGGCAAACTTGGATAATTCCTGGAAAAGTATTGTACTGTATATAGTTTGCATTTGTTTCCCTGTTCTAGGTACACACCATTATTACAAAGTGTATCGGGAACTTTCAGTACTTACTTGGAATAGTAATTTTTGGTTCACCTTAAAATACAAAATTGAGTTGCGTATTAGAAATAGTTACAATGAGAATCAGCATAGTCCCCCAAAAGAAGGGACTTTAAGACCCACGACGCAGCAAGCTCGATGACGCGCCTTAAAAAAAAATTCTTAATGAAAACAAAGTGAATGAATAATTTGTAATCCCAAGAGCATATATCAATACCGTCCTCGTTCTGTAAACAACGCCATTCTCAGCATTTTTATGTCGAACACGCAGAGACGTGAGAGCTGTCTTCAGCTCAGACATGCACTACAGCCGTTTTAACAAGAACTGGATCGTCTAAAGTCTTTAAACAAGCTTAAACATGAAATACGGCAGTTAATTTACCGTGTCTTCTTTTAAATGCATTGCTTTTTAACGTTTTTAAGAACGCGTCGTCGAGCTAGCCGCGTCGTAGATCTTAGTCCCTATAGATTGTCTGGAAACGCAGCCAAAGTTTTTGTTCACGTTTGTGCACTTTCACCCTTGCTGAACACATTGTTCTCCTGGTATAATGAAGCAATCAGCCTATAGAAGCACAGCTGTATAAATATTAATGAACGTAAAACAAAGGATTTGTGAACTTTCAGGCCATCCTCGACTTGCAACTCATTATTAGCCGCTTTGATGTTTACCATATGGTTACACTAATACTGTAGTTTACAAGCTTGCATACCAGTAATAATTATATACAATAAACTCATAAAGAATCGTATAAAACATCTTACAACGTACGTGTTAGTGCAAAACACCTTCTTAAATCAGGTGCATAGTTATACTATTTTGTTTGCAAGGAGGAGCTTAACCCAATTCTTTCTCATTTTCTTTGTTTTCCCTTAGTATGTATGTGTTTTTAATTCCCCGAATCTTTTTTCACATATACTGACGTTAAAAAACATGCAAAAATTTCTGCATAATTTAGCCCATTTTTTCATGTTTTTGTATATTTTTTCAGGAGAGGTCTATTCCAACTTCTCCAGTCTAAAATTTCACAGCTCACTTCACTCACTCAACTTTACCCAACGTCACGTACCATTGTAAATTTGACACACAAATGAATTTTTCTGTGTACAATTAACATCATCCCAACGGCCAAAATTGGATCCAGTCATCTTTGCCTGCGTACATGACCGCTCTCCAAGCTGACGATCAGGTTGTCCAGACATCCAGTAGGTATATTTCGGAGAGCTGTAATCCGTAAACTTAAATGTAGAATATGGCTCATGCAGTAACCCAATCCATACGTTTCCAACAAACCGTTCCAATAAGTAAATAAGGTAGGCTGTAAACATAACAAAATACTATTGTAAATGCAACTATTTGCAAAAATGGGAAAAAATCAACTAGACCAACGACGTGCGTGGACCTTATTCCTGTCCGAATAAGTCTTCAATATTTTATTCTGGCTAACATGAGAACATTTTATTTACCTCCGAGAAAGCTCTCGGACAGGACTGAGTTGAAAACGATATCTGTCAAACACCTTCCTGTCAAAATTTCTCTTTAGTATTCTACTTGGAGAAGCCCTTGTATTCCATCGTACATGAATAAGTTAAACTACTTAACCCCATGAATTCCCTTTTAGTTTTTTACTGTGGCTAACGTCAGATGATTTTACTCGTCATTGGGAGGCCTCTAGGGTTGAAAAGGTTAAAGCAGCTCCCTTGGGGGAGATACATAGAATTTATAGATTTCGAGGTGAACGTTTATCACTTATAGTCATTTTGGATATTAAATACTAAGTATATGTATATGTATATAAATGCGTGAATCATCACACACACGAGATATTTGTCAAATAATGTTATCTAATAATATAAGTACTTTGGTATATTTTCTCAATAATTAAAACATAATTAATGCTCAGCGTATCACGCCATGTAAACACTATGCAATTTTCGACCATTTGCAAACTCAATGTCTTTGCGTCCCCCAAGTGTATCCTCATCACCCTCACTAACCTAACTCAGATCAACAAAAATTCCCAACCCTAGTCAGTAACGAGCTTATTCCTAACCGGACACACCAGGAAATTTACCCCCTAACTTGTACGCTGAGTTTTTAACTTTAATTCTCACATTTTCATTAACTAAATTCATCTAAACACGAAAAAAATGAATACTGCAAAGAAGAAAAAGTAAGAAAGGGCCCGAAAGCTTAACTGC
Source organism: Paragorgia papillata (assembly GCA_035771165.1). NCBI lineage: Eukaryota > Metazoa > Cnidaria > Anthozoa > Scleralcyonacea > Coralliidae > Paragorgia > Paragorgia papillata. Next base: position 3,862,480 of record JAWNZC010000348.1, read on the forward strand.
AAATTAAAAAAGAAAACAATTTCAAGAACACAAGGTTCGACCAAGATTCAAACCCCTTTGCTTCCATACAACATCGACACCAACCACTATACATTATAGGCTAGCAGGCTCAAAACCTCACAAACTATTCCTAATTCCAACCCTAACCATAATTAGCGAGACAAGAATCAACAGCCCTATCGAACTGGATCTAGCGCTGACTTTTTCATTTGCTGATGCATAATGTACAATTGGTGAACGCAGGGATACAGAGTTCGTAAATAGTGGCAGCGACTCTTTACGAAATGACAAATATAGCTGAGGCAAGGTTTCTGGAGTAATGTGATATTTACAGTAATTTCGTAAGTTATAAGCATGGTGCAAAGTATTTTAAAATTTTTTTTCTCTCAACCACTTAGTGCTCTCACCTTGTTTAAATTGACTGTCAATGCTCGTTAATTCACCGTTGTCGCTGTTGCAAGTTTTCCTCGCGTCATCAAATGTTTTAGGAGTATTAACAAACTTGTAGCATGATTCTTCGTAAACCTTATAGTCTTTTGGACACGTAAAACTTGGAGGCCCTGTAAGAATTAATAATTAAACTAATATTATATTATATTATTATTATCCACCGTGTATTTATTCTATTTGGTGCTATAACAATTTTTTATAGATTGAAGAAAATAAATAACTTAAAAATTACGAGCAAGAAGAACGTTACCGTTGACTACTCGTGTCATGGCGTAAATGTCGGAGCGCAGAATCATGTGGAATAGTTGTCATAAATTCAAATTTTAAATATGAGCGTCGACATTTGAGAAAAAGCGACTACAGGAAATTCACCTTCAGATTCCAATTTCTTCAAAGACTAAGGTAGCACACAAGATAAAATTGTGCTATAAAATCGTTTTACCTGTGGGGGTTGGTGTGTACGCAGGCGTTGTCACAATTGGAGTTCTTGTTGCAGCTATGAGTGAAAAAACATTAATTTAATATTTTCAAAGAAATCCTAAATATTTACCCAGCTTGTGACGTCACTAACCTCTAAGTTAATTAGGCACAGTATAGATCGTTTTCATCTGACGTCACGGCGGCCATATTGGTGTACCAAAACAATGAAATAGCGGCCATATTGGTGTACGGTATGGGAATTAGCTCTTTCTTATTCAAATATTTTGTATTGTTTCACCACCCCAATGGGGCCACCGATCACGTGAGTGAAAACGATCTATTAAAACAATATGGCGGATAACACGATCGCGTTTTGCCAGAATTAAAAATGTTGTTATCAAAAAAATGTTCTAGTTAATCGGGTTACATTAGTAAGTATCTTTACTAATCAAAACGTCATAAATAAAAAAAATAGATTTTTGTTGAAAAAACAAAAATTTGTGCACTTTCAAGGCACATGCATAAATCGTAGCTCCTATTGTTAGCCGCTTTGACGTTCAACGTATTTCCAGACAATTTAATTTCTAAAAGACTATATGTTTAGATATATTGAGGGATGACACCTTTCACACCAACCAAGAAGTACAGCCCCTTTCATAACTCATTCAGTAAAGAAGCAGAACTAGATTTCACAGGGTGCAGATTGGATTACTTTGCGCTTTTTTGTAACTGTATCATCACAGTTGGCTATTAAGAAGGCCTTTCGCTGCATTGACGTATACAACAAACCTTTTTTACAAATATAGCCATTTATTTTGTAACAAGAAACGACGTTCCATCTTCCAGCTGCCCAACGATAAGGAACAATTTCAACACACATGCTCCAACCATAACGTGGTTCTTTAGTATTCCATTTGTAGTAATTTGCAGGCGAATTATCACTCCAAAAATATGTATTGAAACCATGGAAACTGTTCAGGCCTATCCACAAAGGTGTTGTTGCTCCTTTAATTTGAATTGTGAGAAATGCTTCCTCAAATCTAATGTAATAAAACAAAAAGAGCTTTAAAAGGTCAGATACATTATACAAAGATTTCGAGAAAATTGCGGTTGAATCAGCGTTAATGGTTATATCGGTTTTTTGTTGTTCTAAAAACTCCATTGATGTTAAAATATACTTTTCTACTATCTGCTTGATAGTAATTTAAAGAAACAGATAAAAAAGCGTTAAGACTTTATCTCATTCTGTGCAAATATTAAAAAAAAATCATCGAAAAAACCCATGCACAAAATGGTAGCACAGAAAACATGATTTTGCATCCTTTGTTTCCATTGCAGCAATCTTGGAAAAATGTATACAGCATTATGCATGGCAGAATTATACAGTAATAAAAAATAAGTTGTTAATCTTTCGGAAAAATTCCTTGAACATGTCTTGTAAATTAAAAAAAACAACATCAAGTGACTTAACATACTCATCTCCTATGCTGACTAATTCTCCAAGAGCACTCGAATTTCGTCCTTTTTCACAAGCCTCCCTTGCAGATGCCCACGTTCTGTACTCGCTAGGATCTGTATGGAACTCATAACACCACTGTCCATTTACAATCCAGCCAGGTGGACAGTAACCATCTAAACATTACGAAACACAACAAGAACTTCCCAATTGAATACAATAAAACACAACACAACACAACACAACACAACACAACACAACACAACACAACACAACACAACACAAAACAATAAAATACAATACAATAAAATACGGTACAGTGCAGTACAATTTTATAGGATTTTCTTAATTTCGAAGATATGTTCAACTTCAAGATGTTGGTCCGCCTAGGCATCATCACTATCTTATTTGCATATTACAAAAACAAACCCAACAAATAACTTATTAAGGATGGCGTTAAAAAATATGAACGCCATCCTTCGTAATTTTTAACGCATTTTCAAACAAAACGAATTTCATTTTAGGAGTTAGATACACTTTAATGAGCCCAATACCATAAACGCCCACAAAATTAAAAACTATTTCCAACATTTTATCAAGTTAGATAACTTCAAAATCGTGGTGTCAATAACTCAGATAATTTGTCAGATGAGGGTATTGTTTTCTTGTTTGTCAGGTTTAGATTTATCGATTTTTAGATTTATTGTCATCTCGTTTTATTCTCACCCTTTCCAGGTCTTGGCGGACTAATGGTAACCAATGGATGATAGGATGCTATAAAAATTAATATAATTCTTATTTAAAAGAGCAATTACATGTAATAAAGCAACACTAATACTGTATGGCTTCGTTCACTCGGAGAACAACCTTTACCATCTATATATATAATCCGTTAGTTTAATGAACTAACGGATTCCACTTTTGCCTGAAGATTTCCTACGGGCATGAAACTTGAAGTAGCAATGTATATTCAGTTTTAAGTAAATATCAATAAATATCCGCTCTACCAAAAAGTATCGAGCACTCTTCGAGCTATACGCAACAAAATCTGGTTTATCTGGTTTATATATATATATATATAATATATATAATATATATATAATATATAATGATGATAAAGGTTGTTCTCCGAGTGAACGAAGCCATACCAGGCAAACAGAAAAGTAGTTTGACCGCGGTTATATAACGTGTAGTACATCCTCCAACGAACTTCTCGGATAGATCTTTTACCTTTTTTAAGCATGCACTTGTGACATGTTTCGTTTGACCAGTTTAGATGCTATATTTAATTGTTTTGTAACCTTGAATATCCTAGCAATTTACCTGAATTTCATCATGGTAAATAGATGTTGAGAGGCGACAGTACTGTAATGTTTGTATTATATATGCATGAGGGAGACTGGTACTTAAGCTTTCTAGCTATAAATATGCAAATGTAGAATAAAGCTAGGGTTCTTGTTCTTGTTATCTCTCTGGTCTTGTTGTATCTCTGGTCAATCCGTTTCAATCTGAGGCCATCGTAAGGCGAAGACACTACAAGTACCACCCACACATATCCGCTTTTTTGTTACACTTACTGTTATAACTTTTACAAATGTAAGACATTGTCCGCGAGCAATGTTGATCATTCCATCGCCCACCATTTCCAATCAAGTGGACACAGTCTTCCTGTCGCTTGTGATCATTGGGTTCACCAGTATTCCAATTAGCGTAACTTCCATATCCAGTACCGTCAATCCATTTGTAATTACTCTCAGAACCGAGATCATTTAAGCCAATCCAGAAATAAATACTCCTTTTACGCCTGTGAGAAAAATATTTATTATGCCAAAACTGTAAGATTTAATTACTGTTGTCTGTGTGGCGTGGTACATAACTGATTAATAAAACATTAGTTCTGTATGACATTTACAGACACTAATATTTTATTAATCAGTTCTGCATAACATTTACAGACACTGATTAAACCTTAAGTTATTTTCAATTTTCTTTTTGAATTATTAAACGTTTTAGAAGTCATTTCGCTTCGTGTCTGTATACCCGATACAGAACAACCACTCATTTTTGAAATAGTACTTAAAAATCTCATTAATAATACAAGACGAAAATTCAAAAACTTATATTAGGCTACGTACGTTTACACGGTACCGGACGATTTCGAGACCGGTCTCGAATTCGTCCTATTTCGCCGTGTAAACAGGCGGAACCGTACTAATTCGAGAACGGTTACGAATTTGTCTTCCGTGTAAACAGGCGGAACCGTACTAATTCGAGAACGGTTCCGAATTTGTCTTCCGTGTAAACAGGCGGAACCTTACTAATTCGAGACCGGTTCCGAATTCGTCCGGTAGTGTGTAAACGGGGTCTTAATATTTAATAAGTATCTGTAAATCGGTAAGAAAATTGTCATGTTTTACCTCGTTCATTTCATCGTTTAAGTCGTTCATTTGCTTTTGTCAACTAAAACAGTTTTTAAAATGAATGCATGTTCGGCTCGCGGCTGTATATCAGACAAAGATCGACTGTTCATATGTCTTATTTATTACTTAACATCATATATAAATTTTATGATCCTATAAAGCCCAGCGTATACTAGAGAAAATTTCCGAAACAAGTTACCGAAACACGGTTTCAGAAACAAACGTTTCCAGTGCATGTATGTTGAAAAATTTCAGAAACTTCGTTTCAGAAACCAAGTTTCCCTGATTAGAGCACTGTTCTATTTTTTTGAAATAAGTTTCGGAAACTTTTTCGAAAATGTGTTTCGGAAACTTGTTTCAGTGTATGCCGCTAATGGTCCTGAAAGAAACAGAGGTAGACATGCGCTTTTGAAGTAGGTGGTTTCATATGACGTCGCATAATTCAGAATTGTAAAAATGCACTGCTTAGTGCATATGGCTTTGCAATTTTCCCTGTTTACAAAATTTGACTTGTCCTTTTCCTAATCCTTTCTGCTATAGATAAGGTTAGAATATTGAATATTTTCAGTTAATGTTCTGGCGTTATTCCAAGTAACCTATATAGCATGTCAGATGTTTTCCGATTGGTTGAGGTTATCTAATCCAAACAAAAACCCTAATCCTAGTCAGTAATGAGCAGGGGAACCAATTTGTAATTGACAATAATACTATTGGTTACTTATAGCCAATCAGAAAACACGTTCATTTTTGGTCTTTGCCGTTTGAAGACAGACAAAAAAATCAGGTGATCCAGTCTACCGATCTACAGTATATATATATATATATATATATATATATATATATATATATATATATATATATATATATATATATATATAACTTACTGTAACAGTGCATAACAATTTCAGTTACAACATTATACCAGTTCCAAAATATGACTTAAAACATAAGACATGCAAGTAATAGGGATAACATAAGACATAAGAAAGAAAACAGATAAGCCATAATATCTATATTTTGAAGAGAAGCCACGCCTTGGTTAGGGAAGATGAAAAACATTGCTTTAATAATTCTAGATTATTTTCACGGCGAATGTCAACCCAATTAAACAGTTTCAACTTCAATTAATATCAGCTTAGCTGTTTTGGTCAAAAGACATGATCAAAAGTTTATTAACTCATTCCTGTCCGAGGGCTTCCACAGAGGTGAATAAAATCGTCTGGCGTTAGCCAGAATAAAATACCAAAGAACGATTCGGACAGGAAAGAGTTAAATCATTTAAGTGCATAATAGCTATCATATGTTCTATAAACTGAAGGACTGCAGAACTGAAGGACTTGAGGGATTCCAGTGTAATAAAACTGATTGTCTATATATCAATTACGTTAGGTAAAAAGATAGGTATACTTACTTGATTAGGTATAACAAGAAAGATTTCTCGTCTGCGCTGGTAATACTTGTCAGGTGGCCATTCATGCTTTTACACGTCTTCTCTGCATTGTGCCATGTTCTTATATCACTACTCGAATCATTCCCGGCGTAATAACACATGCCTTGGAATAACGTCCAGCCTTGTTTGCATAATGGAGAACCTTGTAAAAGTTATTAAAAATACCAATTAAATTGTTTATATCCGAAAAGTTTATTTATAAAATTAAAGAGACTAGGCAATAAAAAAATGAAGAAAAGTAAAGTAGTAGCTTTTCTTTTAACTAAAAGTCTCTTACTGCTAAAACTGGCGAACCGAGGCCACTTACAAAATTATCTATCCAGATGGTGGTCCATAGCAAAAGGGAAGGTCGATTATTACTTCCAAAATATTTATTTATGTTCGTGTCAGAAAATGCTGTACGCTTGCGTTGTGCTAGGTTGTACAAATCGATCTAATTTGATTTTGCCTGACCACCATCTGGAAATATGAAATGAAATCTCAAGCAAATAGTCACGAGATCGAAACCTAAGAATTTTAAGAACAAGTTACTTCCGGTGAAATTGCGTGCTCTGATTGGCTAAGAAGCATCACGTGCCGATCTAATACTTCCCGGTAATGGTCCGGTCCGGATTACGGGTTTGTCAGCCATTTTGTTTACAACAACAGTCAAATCTTTTCCCCAACGTTCGCTTTTACGTTCTTAATACAGTAGCGTTGGAAAATCACAAAATGTAACGGTTTGGCTATATAGACCAATACATTTTCACTTAATCTTTAGGACAGTAAATAGCAATACATTACCTGGACTAGGGTAAGATGTTGGAAAAGGTGTGGTGACATGGTTCTTAGCTAATAAAAAAGACAGAACAAAGTGTTGTAATTGTTAAATATATTTATTTAAGTGTAAGTTTTTAGCCACTGGCACGGAGAAAAATCGTATTTAAACGTCAGTAAAAACAATTACGTGGAAAACTGATATATCAATTTAACGATTCAATAAAAAATGCGCGCTTGTTTATCTTTTTTGGGCTACGCAGTAAAAATTGAGAATTGAGCCTCAATTTAGATTGTTTGTGTTAGTCTTTATGAAATAAACAGAATAATACATTGATGCTTGTAGATATGGAGTTTGTATTCTCGTGGTTACCCCACTCATAGCAGATTGAACATTAGAAGATAAATTCCATATCTTCGCCCAACCAACCATCTGTTGTTGTTTTATTTTCTCTATATACAGTGGATGACCAAAAAACCAACAAACGTGCATAAAATTCAAATGATCAGTATATTTCTTCTCTATCACCAATTATGGTGATAGAGATTTTTAATTTAAGAAACATAAAAAATAATTATATTTTTAAGAGTGTTTCTTAAATTAAAAGAGACGCATTGATATAAAAATATACAATTTGATAAAGTTTAATAAACAATAGACAGAGAAGTTTAATTTTATACAGTTTGACTCTCTGGTAACCACCTTGCAGAAAGAAACCAGTGGGGAAGTGGTGCTTATAGAAGATGGTCGCTTACGAGAATAAATGTTCACCACACATCGTCCATAACCGTGGTGTGTAGCTTAGTCTTAAGTGATAATAAAATTTACATAACTACGTAAAAAATAAATTGATTAGGATCTCACTGTGGTTTTGAAACTCGCATAAACTAAATGTACAAAGAAGAATTGGTTTAGTTTAGATGTAAACGAATCCTAACGTTGATTAAAATCTCTTTTTGTGGCCGAGGAAAGAATTTCGTGACACGAGTCAGCCCGGTTAGCCCAGCTCATGTAAACAGCCTTAAAGGTTTCATGAGGGTTTTAAACAAGTTTTAACTTTGTCACGGTACATGTATTTTCGGGAAATTATTCAGAGCGGCTGGTTGAGATAGCGTGACTGCAAACTTGCGTTCTCGTTTAAGCCTGGTTACCATATAGCCGTAAGAGTCGGCGGCATGGCTGCGGCAAGGGGCGATGGTCCAATCATAGACAATGTTAAATTAGCCAGCAATAAAAAGCTGTATGCGATTGGACCATTGCCTCTTGCCGCAGCCATGCCGCCGGCTCTTCGGGCTATATGGAAACCAGGCTTTAAAGCTCTAATCAAACGAGAACGCAAGTCATCGTAAGTTGGCAGTCACGCTATCTCAGCCAGCCGCTCTGAATAATTTCCCAAAAATACATGTACCGTGACAAACTAGTTAAAACTTGTTTAAAACACTCATGAAACCTTTATTTTGTTAATTTGGGTGTTCGAACGACCACCACAGAAATTTGTGACTGCCAACTTGCGATGACTTGCGTTCTTGTTTGATTTGACATTACAGATTCTTTAGCGATTTTTAAAAAGAAACTGCATAATGTTGTTTTATCCAAAGCAGCATGCTTGTGTAGCAGCTGCTCGTAATTTTTAGTCTGCCATATATTGTTAGTAATTTATTTTATTCGACTACCTGTTTTTATTTATCACCTGTATATAGTTAGATTATTCCTGTTCTGTTTTTTCGAACGTTTTTAACATGAGCTATTAGCTCGGGAGACTGGGCGACCACTCCCTACGCCTTCGACGGTAAATAAATTATTACTATTACTATTATTACTATGCTAATATAGTCCTTTTAAACAGAGAAATTTGGCGACGTCAACAAGTCTTTTTTTGGCAATAGACAATTTACACAGACATATGAATATAACATACTACTTACATTTTAGTCTTTGGCAAAGAAACGCGTCCCTCCAGGAGTAGCAATCCATATCACCCCAATATCCTGTGTCAGCGTCAATATATACACACGCTTCAAGACCGTTGTAGCTGTCTGGCTGGCCAATATCCCAATTTGTGTAGGCAACTGGTTTGTTATCGCTCCATACGTGACCTGTTGACATGCGAAAGCAAACGGGTTTTAGTATGCTAGTGCTTCGTTTAGGTTTATAAACCCGAGACTCTGAGAGTACCTGTACCTTCCCATCACGTTACCTAGCGAAGTCAGTAAGGTTTTCCCATGCAGTTGTTACTATAGTCTATATCAACAACGAATTTTGGAATTTTGTAACTATTAGATGAGGTACTAGTTCGGTTATAAGTTAAAAAAACTATTAGGAAAGATTTAAAGTTTTGCATGGCGATATGTATATAATTTAGATAAAATGATTGCGGATACACCTTTCATCAAGAAAGACGAAAACGTCCTGAGTACGTGTCAAGGACGAAAGCTCAGCTATTATAAAACGTTCAAATATACACTGTGTATCCGGAATCATTTTATCAAAAAATATTATTGTAATAAGAAAATTAATAATCAATATATCCAATTATTATTTAACTTTTTCATCTCTATAATATAACGATAGGGCCTTTTATACGGGGCAAAATAAGCCACGGCTTAAATAGGCCGCGCCTTAAATAAAGTGTCTATGACATGAAAAAATGAGTATGGCATTTTTTACACAGACTGAAAGATGTTCAGCCAAATAATAATCTCAGAAAGTTTGGCGTATTTCTGATGAATATTTTTCGAGTTACAACGCGTTGAAGTTGCCAATTTTGCCATATTTTCGAATAAAAAGTACGAAAAGTCTGGGACCGAGTTTAGGCCGCGATGACGTAGGCGTGTGGACTCATCGTAAATTTCACTGTGGTGATACAGGTAAATACAGCAAGATAGGGCTTTTGAAAACGAGTCAGAAAACTAATATTTTGTGCCACCAGCTACTATAGAAGACGAAGAATCAAATGAGGATATGATTAAGCAGTTTTTGGTTGATGCTGATAGTGATGAACCATCAGATCACGATGCAGTCGAGAGGCGATTGTCGATGAGGTTCGTCGATGAAGTTACATATTTCCTTCGGGAAATATTGTCCAAAGATTTGGCAGTGTTACAGTTAATAGTAAATTCTGAATATTGCCGAGTATTAACAAAACGAATAAAACTAAAACAGCAATATTTTCTATTCTATATGTTTCTATTATATATAATATTATACAATATATTCACAAGTCTCAAAGCAGTATCACATGTGTGCCGAAATACTCCAATAGACAATAATGAGTATCGCTTCTGGGTCCAGATAAATTACGTTGGGTCTTAGCTAGATTCCCAAAATGTTATAAAGCAAATAGCACTGCGGATAATACAAGGTCTTTAAAATGCGCAGAGCAAAGATGTGACGTGAGTCAAAAGTCGGGACGATGCCTAGGCCGATGATCTTTGTACATCATACATAATTTCCGTTCTTCTGCTCTCGTTTTCTCAGTGAAACCTGTCCAGACTTACTCTGGTACATGCCAATCATTTTTCGCCAGATCCATACCACAGTATCGTCCTTTTGAAGACTGGGTTTGGGTCATATATGGTCCATAGTCATAGCGGCGAAACTTAATCTTATATATTTTATTGGCCGTTCCCTAATATATATACTATTCCACCTGATTGTTGTGATATACGAAACTTCGATCAAGTACGACATTTATAGTTCGAGTCGTCTAGCGTTACAATATTTCTGCTCTGGTTCTTGGTTCTATTACTTATAACTAATTTGCTCTGAGTTATACTGTTTATATATCCCACATTTTTTTATATATCCACAGCGACTCGTGCAATTTCAGCTTGTTTTTACAATCACGACATAATTTACGCAGGCAATAAAACTGCGTTGGTCATGCATTCGCGCGCCAGACCCTTGTTAACCAAATACTTATTACTGATAATATGTAAAGAAACTCGCGCTAGAGATTAAATTGAACCGTATATGCATGGTCGAATGCGGACAACTGTACAGTGTATACACTCAAGACCAACATTAACATCATTAAAGACACCTTATTTATAGTGAAAACCAGTTCTCTGTAACACCACTGCCAAACTGATTTCTAAGTGATTATACTAAGTATAACATACTAACTTTTAGCAAATCCCATGACCAGACCGACGATAAAATTGCACAAAAACTGAACGCAAAACAACGTAATTCTTAGACCAACATTCTACCCTCTATAATGTTCTGTTCCCAACGTTGCTGCGATCACTTCAACATTTTTACGGCGACGACGTTTATTCGAACGCTGATCAAAAGTAAACAAAACGGTTTTGCTTGACCTAACTTCACTCTTACTAGGAGTGTTTATACTCGCGATTCAATGGAAATAATGAATATCCAGAGGTCATCAACACATCGGTAATATAGAATTTCACTATAACGCTAAAATAAAGTTGTTTTATTCAGCTAATAATACCTGTTATTTTGTTTAGTCAACTTGAGATGTGTCCACACGCCTACGTCATAAGTAACCAGATAGCCAGTCTGACCGCGCGATGGAATTTCGCACTCTTCGAGTCGTTTCAGGTGAACTTCGAAGAGTCGTAGTTCGAAAAATATGCGACGAAATGACGCCAAATTTCGTGAGATTACCTTTCACAGGTATATCTTTCACTTAATACAAAAAAATCGTATACCATTTTTTCATGTCATAGACACTTTAAATAAGTCACGAACAGCTCGTATAAACGGTCATATATAATCAATAAGCCGCGACTAAAATAAGCCCAGGATTGAAGCTAGTCCAAAGTAAGACGTTATCGCGACTTATTTAAGCCGCGGCTTATTTTTTTCCCGTATAAAAGGCAAACGTTGCGAAGTGACATGAAACCAAACGAAACCAAACCAAAAGAAAAACACATAGAAAATAAAACAGTAAAAATAATATATAAGCTATGCACGGCAGCCCTGACATTTAATCAGTTTACTTCCGATTTCACAAGGGCCTTTTGCAGTCAACATATAAAAGATTTAAACTTTAGTATATTTATATCAATACCCTGCTTCCAGAGGCTCATGAGAGGCGAAGCGGAAGGGGAGATAAGGCAGATAGGAAGAGCCTCTGGTCGAAGTTCAGAATTTGAACCTTGCTTGTGATTGGATAATTGTTAAACCGGTTTGGGGTAGTGCGTAGCTGGGATTTCCCCCATTTGATTTGTTTTAACAATTATCCAATCACAAGCTAAGTTCAAATTTTGAACCCATGCAAGCATGGAAGTGAGATTCTCAATCGATTCTCAACCGATTCTCAAACCGAAGGTTTTGACATTTAGTTAACACTTAATATATGACAAAACACTGATTTTCTGATTTACTAGTACCTCAAGAAAACAGTAGCCCTTCGGCTTCGCCTCGAGAAACAACGGCGGTTTCGGGGCTCCAAAACACACTGTTACCCTCGGTACCAGTAAATAAGTGTATTTTCTCACCGCTAATAAATCAGGAAATTTTGCTCAATCTAATTCAAAATGGTTACTAATTTGTCAGTCTATATACGACTACGGACTTACCCCGAAACACTCCTCGTGTTTCAAGCCCAATCCACATACTATCCTTCGACAGCTTTCTGACAAATTCATTTTCGTTTGCGTTGTTGATACTTGCCAATTCAGTTTGACCGGGTGATAATCTTCTGCAATAATCTCTTGCAGATAGCCATGTGCTAAACAGAAAATAACCCAAATTAATTAATTAATTTTCTGATGGACTCTTTTGAGTTATTTTGTTTTTTTTATTAGAAAATAATTTTAATTTAAAGAAAATAATTAAAAGATCAGTTAAAAACAATAACGTTTTTTATGGGTAATAGCATAATTCCTAGAGCAATTTGGAGAAGGAAAAGAAACCAAACAAAAAAAAAACAAACAAAACATGCACGAGTGTGTCCTCAAAATAAACCAGTCTGAAAGACGAGAGTTGATTAGACCATTGCAAAAAAACAAAAAAACAAGTGAATTTTTGTTTAGACAAATTTACTTACAAATACGTACACAAGGTTTACAGATATATAGTGCTCCGCGACAATTTGGTGATTTTAAGAGGAGAATCTTTTCTATCGCGCCCCACATGCATACGCTCAAAAGTGATGTCTAGTGATCGTATATACATTAATTCATAATTATGAAAAATACACATCTTTCGATATATTTCTCAACCTCCACAAATTCATTTAAAGTGCTTATGAAACGAAAATTAAGTTCGTCTTATTTGAAAGAACACTTAAAATTATAGAGTAACATATTTTGCAGTTTTTCGTTTCCTTGCTTTGTTCTTGAGATATTTCAGTTTGTTTGATATGCAAATTAAACATGCATTTTGACGTCGTATAGGTGCATAATGAGCTATCGGAGAAGGTTAGATATCTTCTCTATTATCAAACCAAATTAACTCGAAGGAAGCATGTGGATGTGTTTCGCCCACAACACTAAACATGTGGATCTTCAAGTGATTATTATATTTGACAATGGCAAAGAAATAACTTTTTCGATAACTCATTATGCACGTGTGACGTCAAAATGTTTAATTTGTATATCAAACAAACTAAAATATATCAAGAACGAAGGAAGGAAGCGAAAAACTGCAAAATATGTTACTCTATAATTTTAAGTGTTCTTTCAAATAAGACAAACTTAATTTTCGTTTCATAGGCACTTTAAAAGATATATTGAATGTAGAAGCTAGACGAAAATGCTGAAATAAAGAGGTTTTGAGTGGGAACCAAAAGCAAAATGTTGTTTGAACTTGAGATAATTTTGCTTTGATTACTGTAAATACGGCGGATTCAACATTTTTGTATCATATACCTACATTCATAATTATGGAAAATTTGTATACCTGTCAATTTGTTGCTCAATCCCATGCAAATGCAGTTAAGAAGTATGTTGACTGAACAAGGTCGACAATAGAGTTAAAATAAAGTGGTTTTCAATGGGGAATCGAAACGAAAATTGTTTTAAGTGCTTTTCAGCAAACATACGTGACATCAAAAAATTCTCCTCTTAAACTCTTCGTTTCGTTCACAAAATTTAGGACAAACTTTTACTCATAGCATCTAACATCATCTAGTCTAATTGCAGGTATTTAATTAGAAATACTAAAGTATTATTCGACGACTCCAAGTTTTGGTCGTTGTGTTGGATTTCTTGTTAAAGTAATATCATTGGAAAATCAGCATAAGCGTTTGATTGGCTCCCCATGAGTCTCACCTTTTATTAATTAGCCAATCATAATTGAGAATATTTTTCATGTATATTATTAGCTCTTTTTGTGCGGCATCTGACTCTTAAGTCTTGTGTATTTTATTCTTGTTGACACCAGCCGATTAATCATAAAACGCCTTATTTTTAGAAAGCCGTCATGCATAAATTGTAAGAATTGTAAAAAAATATATTTTTACTTACGTATATCTACTTTGTTTGACTTGATAGCAATAAGATGAATTGGAGCTAGCAGTGTTCCATCCTGAGGGACAACTATCTGTGGAAACTAAAAAGATACCGTTTGCTGTAAAATTACACTCCCGTTGCTCTTTTATTTTTTTTAACAACTTTAATTGGAAATACACAGTGCGTATACAAAAATGATAAAGTGACTTACTGTATATAAATACAACTGAATTACATATATTACCCAAAAAGGCGAAACACGATCGGGATATTGAATCCCATGCAAGTATTCGCCCGAGTTGCGCGACAGGTTTTACGAAAAATTGCATCGTGTAACAGCGGCTTTAAGGAGAGCTTTCAATTCACGTGCAAATCAAATAAGCTAGTGATTTAAAAAAAAAAAAAGTAGGAGCCTTAACATATTAGCTCCCTCCATACGCGGTTTTACGTAATACCTATATATACTTAGAAAGTTAGCTTTTTCTTCTTCTGGTAAGACTGATACCAGTAAGATTAGGAACATACTCGCAAACACATTTTTGTTATTATTTACTTTTTAAAAAAAATCGTAACCATGGCAATAATATAATTAAGCGTAAAAGATACGAGAATTTTGTCTTTTTCTTATAGATAGATAATTCATACAGATAATTTTCTCTTTTTCTTTGCTATTTCTCGAGTTTTCTGCGGTAAATTTCTTCAAACTTTGCAGTCATAAAAAAATAGCTTCAAAAATGTTTTAGTGCAAATTAAATGTAAGGTTGTTCAGATGCATGGTCTTACAAACATCACCAAAGTTAATGTCCTTTAACAATGAGCAAAAATTTTCGAATGGTAGTGTTCCTTAACAATAGTTTTTTAAGTAACTTCTTTTGTAGGTAAACTGATATATAGCCGCCATGTATATAACATTACATGGTATATGATTTTAACTCTACCTGCAGGTTTTGTTGTTGGATTCTGCTGTGAGCCTAAAAAAGAAGGAAGACATAGATAAATAATTTATATAGATAATTTTCTCTTTTTCTTTGCTATTTCTCAAGTTTTCTGCGGTAAATGTCTTCAAACTTTGCAGTCATAAAAAATGTGAATAGTTTGTTGGTTAAAAAGATCACAGCCGGAGTTGTAGATTGTGTTCTTTATTTCTAGACAATTTTAAAAACTGAATAGCACTCCTTATAACAGATATCAGTCTTTATTAGCCGACAAAGTCGGTTTTCTTTGATCTACGGTACCGCGGGATATATATCACGAATATCCCTAAAATCGGTGCTATAACCTATATACAGCACTCTTGCCAATTACTTACGTCAAATTAATATCCCAAGAGAAAACCGCCTTTGTTGGCTAATAAGAAAGTTATTGAACCGACCTTGGTTAATTAGTAAAAACAACTAATTGCTTAAAGCCTAGTTCTCACTTGTCGTAAGAATCGGGGACAGTCTATCCCCGATCGTCGGCGATTGTTACGACAGCCAGGTTCACACTTGTCGTGACTTGTCGTAATTCGTGCCAAAGTTTAAACTTTAAAGATGGCGGCCTTAAACAGACGGATGATTTTACACGGACAACGACACTTCCTGAACCCGAAGGCAGTTTGCATTTTTTAAATAGCGAGAAAAGGCAGTGCGAATACTCTCATATCTTTGTTTGCAAGTATAAAGAACTTCTGTTTCATGACTGCCTTTGGTGGTATGCAAAGCAGCGATCTTCTTCCATGAGTTCAATTTTAAGTTTTTACCTTGATTTGTGCGCTACTCCTATTATACAGACAAGGGAATTATTTTACAATTTCCATAAACGCGGTGTCTTCACCGTTCAAAAACTCATTAATAATTCATGAGGAAAACACAAAGGAAATCAGTACCATGTCCGTGATTTTAAAACTGATAAAACTTCTTGACGTCAGAAAGAATACTAATGAACATACAATTTTATATAAATACTATATAATGAACATACAATCTTATATAAAGAATACTAATGAACATAACATCCAATAACGAATCGTTTTTGAAGTCATTCAAAACACTCGCATCACATTAAATCTGATAAAACACTCCTGCTCGTGTTTTAAATATTACTTCATACAGCAACATTGAAAAAGCTTTAAATAAAAAAGCTATATGATCTATATATATTTATATATATATATTTCTAAACCACATTAATAATTCATGAAGAGAATTCAAAAGAAATTAATCTTTAATCATGCCTTTATGTAATAGTTAAAATATGAGCGGCCGATCTTTATCTTTAGCTACCGAAGGCGAGCCATTGTAGATGCCCATAAAGATCGGACGCGAATATTTTAACTTACTTATCAAATTGTAAGTGTAAATGATGAACACTTTGTTTAAGAGTCGTAGAAAAGGTTAAATAAGATCATTTTAACTCAGAAAAAGCTGAATTTGAGCCACTAGTGCCTATTAACTTTGATAAAACATTGATGTTTTATTAATGTTTTATCCGTATATATATATATATATATATATATATACAAAGTATAAAGTATAGTTTTACCTTAAAGTCTTCGCTACCAGAGGTTTCACCCTAAACGGGATCATCAGGCGACTGAAAAATATCGGTTAGTGGGCTGCTTAAATGCGTTAGTTGGGGCGTAACGCATTTAAGCAGCCCACTAACCGATATTTTTCAGTCGCCTGATGATCCCGTTTAGGGTGAAACCTCTGGTAGCGAAGACTTTAAGGTAAAACTATACTTTATACTTTGTATTTTGCTCTATCTATATATGGTATTGAGCACTCTCTAACATTTCGTGAACCATAACTCACTTATATATATATATATATATATTGAAAAACTTACCAATTGACTTTTTACACATAAATGCAAGTCTACTGCTGCAATTTTGATCTCTCCAATACATCCAACCTCTTTTACTCCTTTCAAGACTCATGAAAACACAACTTTTATCATATCGTCTTTCGTCTGGTTGTCCAACATACCAATTAGTCCATGAAACAGGCGAATTATCAGACCACTTATATACACCTTTTGTTTTTAAATCATTTAAACCAATCCAGACATTTGGGTACCATGCCCGTTCCATGAGAGAAGTTGCCATTAACTGTTCAGCACTTAAGACAACATTCAAAAACTCATTAACAATGCACGAGGAAAACACAAAGAAAGTCAGTATCATGTCGGTGTAAATCTGGCAAAAATGGATAATTTTTTATGCTATTCAAAACGTTCGCAATACGTGTTTTATCAAATCTAGAACATTCGGCTATCGCTTCGTGTTTTAAGTCTGATGAGGAACTTAAGGTGAAGTAATACGAGCAACAAATTGTTCCAACATTGTTGCGTTGCAAGTTGAAAAGCGTTGTTGCACGTATTACCACCCACCTTAAACATTGTCGCGCAACAATGATTTTGTTGCAAGTTGAAACAGCATGTTGCAGCAAGTAGAACTGGAGTCTACTTTTTTCAACAAATTTTTTCAACTTACAACAAAATCATTGTTGCGTGACAATGTTTAAGGTGGTGGTAATACGTGCAACAACGCTCTTCAACTTACAACGCTCTTCAACTTGCAACGCAACACGCAACAAAGTTGCGTTGAAAGTTGAAGAAAAATGTTGTCCGTATTACCCCACCTTTAATAAAATAGTTTGAACCTATATGGATCGTTTTAACTCACGTGATCGGTGGCCACGTTGAGGTGGTAAAACAATTATCAATTATTGGACAAGTCTGAGCAAAATATCATGATTTGTCAGTGGCGAGCTACTAGTTATATATGTAGTTATATAAATAACTGGTAGCGAGACACTGACAAATCATGATATTTTGCGATAGACGAGTTCAATAATTGATTTATCATTCATAAAATAGTTAAAAATCTGAAATGACTGAAGTTAGAGATCGCCACTCTTCTCTGTGTCTTCGGCATACTAAAATCTTCGTAAAACTTACTTTTTGTTGGCACGAGTGTTGCTTTTTATCTCACTAAATCTTCCTTTTAACTATTTCTTTTCTAAAGTACATTGTCGTTATGAATGCTTCCAAATACTCTCGATTATTTCCTCGGATAGGAGCTATCATTTCCTTCAAATTATGAAGCTTAACCAACTATTAAAACCACCATCTGATTGGACAACCTTTTTAAATGAAACCTCACCCCCATACCACCCCCGGTAATCACGCCCCCCGGAAACCCTAAACCTAATCACAACCCTCCGGAAAAATGTCCCACCTCTCGTACCCCGACCACAACACCCCTATAGGATTTTTACCTTTATGTGTTCAAGTTTAACATCCCGTTTGTGGGATGGTTTTATTAGATGGTTAAGCTTCATAATTTGAAACCGATGATACCTCCGGATAGCTGAAGAACTAGCCGCCATGTTTACGAAAATTATTTGCAGTCAGCAGCGCCATTGCTAGTGCGCATGCTCATAACATTATTTGCCAGCAAAAAATTATTTGCACTCAGTTATTTGCAGGTGAATCAACCAATCAGAATGCATGATATAAACGAAATGAATGATATGATAATACGAAATGTTTGAATAAGAATCTATTCTATTAAATTCCCATTGTATAAAGGTTGCGCACCAATATGTGACGTCAGATGAAAAACAAGTCTTGAGAAAGACTGAAGATGATCGCCGCTGAAACGTTAGTCACTATACTAAAAATTCGATGGTGCTACCTCTACTCAGCTTACCTGGTTGTGATGCTAACGAGATTAGCATTGTTAGACTGACAAAAAGTATTTGCATCGTTCCAATTCATTCTGTTGTTATACAAGCGATAACACGCCTTATTATTTCTAGACTTTTTCCATCCAGAATCGCATTTCTTATACTCCTTTTCTAAATGGAAATGGTTTAAAGAATAAAAAATAATTCAATATTTTTTAGAAAATATATACGTTCATATACCTTTATTTACAATAGCAAATCTAGCTCACTATATAGGTATAAATAAATCTGCATGGATATAAATACTCCGTCACAACGAAAGCATACTAATAACTAAGTGACTGCAGGATGAAAACGGTTAATTATTTGGTTTTGTTATTTTTAGGCAATAAGGCTTTTGGATAGCCATACTAATGTATTCCTTGAATCGTAATAAAAACTGCTGCGTCAAAAAATTGCGTGGGGACATTTTTTGAGACACCCTGTAATATATTGTCTGTTAAATGTTGTAGTCACAAAAAATATGAGCAGTAATACATAAAATATCGTGCTTAAAATGATCAAAATTGCTCTCAAAATAGAGGAAATGCAGGCCTCAAAAATTCAAAAATGTCCTGAGACTGCATGGAACTGAATGCCCAAGCCGGGACCCCTTGACTTTCGGGCTTTATTACACTCGGCCAGGCACCCCTTACATCTAATTTTCCCGGTAACTTTTCTGCTGCCAGTTCGCCCCCAATATTGAATGTTAATCCTTAAATTGCGAACCTGAAACACAGGTGTAGTTGATTTCTAGGTACTTCTGGATCCCAGGACATGGATTTGTTAGATATGATTCTGCCTCAGAGGCGTGTATTTCGCACGATCCCGTATTGTCGCAATGTTGTTTAAGACCGTTAGTCGTTACTATTCCATCTGCTCCACAGTTCGTAATACTAATATATCTACAAAGTTCACGACGAGTTCGCCCCCAAAAGGCGGACGTAATTTTGATGACAAGTCCAGTAGGGCAGCCAATTGTTACACGATTATAATGGCAAACTCTTTCGAATTTTGGAATATTGAAAGCTGTAAAGATAAAAAAAAATACTTATCTTTTATTTTAAACAATGAAAAAGTCAATCAGCGCTACAGTAATTATCTGACTTTCTTATTTCCCGATGACTGAGATTTTATCTGTGAACACATAATATGTTATAATAGCTTAGAGGTGATCATGTCCTGTTTTCAGTAAAAAAGCGTTAGGAATTTAAAGGTTGAGGTCAGTACGATGAACGTGTCGCAAAGAAATTTCTTCCATAAAACAAAAAAAATGATAATCTTTATTCCCTTGGTAAAATATTCTCGACACAGAAAAGCATCGAAAAAGGAAAACTGGTACAAAATATCATTTCTTAGTTTGCCACCTTCACGAATTTTTCTATACGTTCAAGAGATAAAAGCGGCTATAGAATCTTCCCTTGCAATTCCCTTACATCTCACTATCTCACATTGAAACAACGAACTTTTCTAATTTGCCCACCGCATTCAATTAACTATATCACGTAACCTTCTGCTATATTCGACATGTTTTCTACAACCCTCAGTTCCAAAAAAAATTATCGATACCCACCGATGCCGCCATATAAATTCAGACAAAAATCTAGCAGATGTTCTTTTCTCCTTCCTTTTCCGCTCGCACTCCTTATGTCAAGCTGACAATTCCGACACATCTCCAACGATCCCCGAAAAAAGCTCCGCTGAAGAGAGAGCTCGGGGGATAGGGGATAAAAGGGCCAGGTGTTCTTTTTACGATTTCATGAATTTATAAATTTATGTAATCCAATAAATAAATAATTCAAGCTTTGATTGAAACCTATACGTTCAAGAATCAAGTTTTCATAAGCTAAATATAACTCGGTAGCCTGTAATGTTATATTCCTGGTTATGCTTACACTGTAACTACTGTATAGTGTCACGAGTCATAGCACGTGGTGAAGAGATTCGTTGTCTGAAACATTGACCCTTTCCCTACTACTGGCCTTGTTATCTGAATACTCTGTCTAACGGCAGACGATTTTACCCGTCAAGTGAGGACCCCTAGGAGGGAAAGGGTTAACTGATCATTGCCTATCTGCCCATCTGTCTTCTTTAACCCTTCCCTACTACAACTGGCCTTCCCTACTTTCCCGGCCACTTTGTTATCTGAATACTCTGTCTAACGCCAGACAATTTTACTCGTCAAATGAGAACCCCTATAGGATGGAAAGGGTTAACTGATCAGGGCCTATCTGCATGCCTAGTAGCAACCTCGTACCCAGGGTTTTCTCTGCGCCCGCTGGAGAAAAGACCCTGGTAGGAGCTGCTGACGATTTGCTGACGTTGCACCGAGCAAAAAATTTAGTACGGGAGGGGATGTTCTTTTTGTTATTTTGGTGAGTTCTGTCGTCTACGCCGGCTAATCTAGTTGTTATTAATAAAGCCTGATCATGAAATGTTTCTACCTGGTTGTCGATTATCATTGTAAACACTTACTGGTCAATAATTACTTGTTTAAAAATGGAGACATCAATTGAAGATTACTTATATTGGAGATTTCATACCTAAAACATTGTCTTGGCTAGTTGAAAATTCTATCTTCGATTTATCGCTTTGGAATTTTAAAGCAGGTTAGTTTTCGCACTTCATTTTTTACAATAGCAGTGGCAGGTCGATCAAACAGTTCGAAGTCTGGCATCTTCATTTGGTACCAAGTATAGAGCATTGTTTTCAATTTAAAACCAGTATAACGCCAATGGATATTGTATTAAAAACTTAAGTTATCTGCCATTTTTTGAGTTCACTCCATGCAATCTTTGGCCTAACCTTATATATGACCTTTCAGTCAGCAATAGCGATTATTCATCGTTAAGTATAAAATATGCGATTTTTAACAGTGTCCCACGTTATTTTGTCACTGATTGTAGTTTATAATGAAGTTAAGTTTTGTCGAAGAAGTATGCAGAAGAGTTTTTCAGTTCTGTTTTAAACGTTTGTACGTGTCGTTTCAATAACATTTCTTACAAAATTCTAAGCCTCAAATGCCAAGATATAAATTACACAGTAAAACCAACTACTGTTTTGTATAATTTTAATGATATCTGCGATTCAAGAAGGGGAGAGAGAAATTTGGAGTTGGAAACATGAATTAACTAATAAACAGATAGTTTATATTGTGCCGAGTTAGTCAGGAGTTTTTCATTTTTGATGAGTTTCTGTCGGTTATTGTCGGGGAAGGATAGAGGGTTTTACTTTTGTCAAACTTTTTAACTCTAGTAAAAGTGGCTTGGCTTTCAGAAATAACAAACTTGAATGTCTCGAAACTGTAAAGTCGCCTGTCACAAGCTCTGCAGACCAAACGTGGAAGTGATTCGACATTGATTCGGAATTGAAGCACAGTATATATCTTCCGCGGCCGATAAGATCTTGTTCTTTATTTTGAATTCATTTTTTCGAGTGTCGCACATCACAAACAGAACGACACAGGCGACAGCAATTTGTGTTTATATTTTGAGTTGCGTAGATTTTTCTTGGACTTTCTGGTACAGCTTTACTTTTAATGACATTGCTCAAGACTGATATTATGTTTTTACATTCAATGGGAAATATCGCGAGTGATAATATTTATAATAAAAGTAGGAAAATCATGACGCTGACGCTAGCCGACTCCGAACACAATATTACTTTGCCTCCCCTCTCAGAAAAAAATAATTGTTACCACCCAGAATCTGGGTGGTGGCGTCAGCAGCTCCTACCAGGGTCTTTTCTCTCGCTAGAGTGAAAAACCCTGGGTACGAGGTTGGCCTAGTAGTAGGGAAAGGGTTAAAAAAGACAGATGGCCTTTCCCAGCCACTTTGTTATTTTACTCTGTCTAATGCCACACGATTTTACTCGTCAAGTGAGAATCCCTAGGAGGGAAAGGGTAAAAGAAGACAGATGGGCAGATAGGCAATGATCAGTTAACCCTTTCTCTCCTATAATGGTCCTCACTTGACGGGTAAAATCGTCTGGCGTTAGACAAAGTATTCAGATAACAAGGCCTGAGTAGTAGGGAAAGGGTTATAGAAGACAGATGGGCAGATAGGCAATGATCAGTTAGTTAACCCTTTCCCTCCTATAGGGGTCCTCACTTGATGAGTAAAATTGTCTGGCGTTAGACAGAGTATTCAGATAACAAAGTGGTCGGTTTTGGGCGACCTACAGTAGTAGGAAAAGGGTTAATAAGTGTTAAGCCTGGTTTCCATATAGCCGTAAGAGCCGGCGGCATGGCTGCGGCAAGGGGCAATGGTCCAGTCGCATACAGCTTTTTATTGCTGGCTAATTCAACACTGTCTATGATTGGAACATCGCCCCTTGCCGCAGCCATGCCGCCGGCTCTTACGGCTATATGGAAACCAGGCTTTAAGTTGTTTTAACTGATTAACGGCGTGGACTAGCTAGTATAGTTTATTAATTTCATTCATGCATGCACTAATAATAAGTCTTCACAAAACTAGATTTTATCCATAATCTTATTTGCATATGGTTCTATAAGTTGGTCACTTATAGGCCCTGTTTACGGATTGACAGTCCAATCGGATTGAAAAACGCGAGTAAAGTCAATCCGGGCACA
This sequence comes from Paragorgia papillata, assembly GCA_035771165.1. Taxonomy (NCBI): domain Eukaryota; kingdom Metazoa; phylum Cnidaria; class Anthozoa; order Scleralcyonacea; family Coralliidae; genus Paragorgia; species Paragorgia papillata. The sequence continues at coordinate 3,886,160 of JAWNZC010000348.1, forward strand.
TGTTTACATGGATAATCCGATCTGCTTGGAACATTGTTTTCGGTTTTGGAACACTATTTTCTCGGTGCTTCCCTCAATGTCTGCTACCATTTAGCACGACACGCACCAACTTCACTCATGCGTATCAAGTCATTTTCAAGTCAAACCGTGTTTAGATGAATCAGATTGGAGACATCAAATCGATCCTCGCTTGAATCTCAAGTCAATCCACTCCACTTCGTGGACTGACTTCAGCCATTCGTTTAGATCAGATCGAAAACTTTCAATCTTCTTCATGTAAACACAACAAGGAGAAACAACATGGGAGATTTGACTTAAACACTCAATCCGCTTCATGTGAACAGGGCCTTTCTGGTACTCGCACCATTTAAAAAGTGAGCTAAAAGTATGGATCTGGTAATATCAAAATTTGCATTGCATCATGTTACTGTTTTCGGAACAAGTCACAGATTCTCTGTTGAGTTCCTCAAAACAGACCCATGATGCGATGTCACTAACTCAATTGCCATGGCCCCCAATGCCTGCATGGTTACGCGCGAGCATCAAAAGAAAGTATTATGACGTTTAATAACCACTGCAATACAAAAGATTGTTTAAAACCTAGAAAAGACTAATTTTTTTCATACTTACTTGAAATGTTAACAGGCTTCACAGAAAGCTCTATTACAAAAGAAATTAGAAAAGTTTAATATTATCATTATGTTATTATTTTTATTTTTATTATTATTATTATTGCTACTATTTATTATTATTATTATTATTATTATTATTATTATTATTATTATTATTATTATTATTATTATTTAGTTAAGAATGTAGTTGACGAACGTTGACGAACGTTGACGAACGTCCAACAAACGTCTGTTACACATTACACCAAGCTCGCAAACGTACTACATCCACTACATGTATACGTACAACGTATCATATCACTTTAACAACATCTCAGATGCAAACCCTACCATGCACTTAGGAGCACATATGACTATGAATTCTTAGCTCTCCATCTGAGTCTCAGTGGCTCAATGGTTAGAGCGTCTAACCAGACATTAGAAGTTTGCAGGTTCGAACCCTGTTTGGGGCTCAGAAATCTTTTCTGAGTAATTGAGCTTGACGAACGTCCAACAAACATCTATTATTATTGTTGCTATTATTACAAAGAAATTAATTATTGGAAGTTTTCGTAAAATTTACCTTTTGGTTTTTCGCATATATATGGCTTGGATCTAAAACATGACAGGTCGTTCCACAATCCTTCAGATTTGCCAGACAAAATTTCTGTACAGTCTTCTGCCTTATTATAATCATTTGGTTCCCAACCATTCCAATTAGAATATTTTATTATTTCATTGCTTGTTCCTTTAAAAACTCCTTCCCAGTCTTTGTCATGAACTCCTAAAATTTAAATTAGCAGTACAAGATTTTCATTTCAGATGTGATTATAGAAAACGACGTCTTTGTGCGTATGATTGATCTTTAGTACAATAACCTAAATACAAGACCCCAACTTGAAAAATAATATTACAATAAAATCGATGTTCAAAAAACTTACCAATCCAAGAGTTTGTACTCGATTTCATAGCAACAAAACTTTGTTCAACATTAGAATCTATGTTCACCAGATCTCCCCCAACATACTGACACTGCGTTTTGGCAGCATACTGATTTCTCCAGTCTTTGTTAAACTGATAGCAAGACATTCCAAATTCAATCCACCCAAATGGACATTGACCAAATTCTGAAAAATTGTAAAATATAAGTTAACTACTGTATATACAGTACGTGAGATATGGAAATATATATATATATATTATATATATATATATATATATATATATATGTACTATTTATAAACCGCGCAGGAGGGCTTTATCGGATATAAAACACTCGGCTATCGCCTCGTGTTTTATATCCGATAAAGCCCGTACTGCAAGGTTTTTAAATGGCTTCTAAAAAGAATCACTTCATACGTTCATTGGCAGTAGTAATTTTGAAAATTAAGCTTATCTCAGCCGTTAAAAACCAGCGAGAAACTTAGAGCGAGTCTATATCACATATATAGATCCGATACGCTCATGATTTTTCTTTGTGTTTTCCTCATGAATTATTAATGAATTTTAGAAGTACTATTTCAAAAACTCGTTCTGCGTGTTTGATCACGGTATCAAAACACGAGAAAGCTAATGAATCTCGAGGGGCGAAGCCCCGAGAGATTTATTAGCTTTCGAGTGTTTTGATACCGTGATCAAACACGCAGAACGAGTTTTTGAAATGGCTTCTCAAATGAAAGACAATGAACAAATGAGCCACCGTTGTGGGACTTGTGGATGTTTTGTGATACAATTTTACTCAATCGTATCGTGTTTCCTGTTTAATTAACATAAATGAAACACTAGTGTTTGATGAAGAAACAGATCAAACACTAGTGTTTGATGCAGTGCTTTACCGTGTTTCACAGCCCATTCACGTGACGGAATGGAGCTGTCTAATTGAGTAAAATTCTCATGAATTATTAATGAATTTGAGAAATATATACAGTATATATATATATATATATATATATATTATATATATATATATTATATATATATATATATATATATATATATATATATATATATATATATATATATATATATATATATATATATATATATATATATATATATATATATATATATATATATATATATATATATATATATATATATATATATATATATATATATATAAGTGAGTTTTGGTTCACGAAATGTTAGAGAGTGCTCAATACCATATATAGATAGAGCAAAATACAAAGCATGAAGTATAGTTTACCTTAAAGTCTTCGCTACCAGAGGTTTCACCCTAAACGGGATCATCAGTCGCCTGATCCCGTTTAGGGTGAAACCTCTGGTAGCGAAGACTTTAAGGTAAACTATACTTCATGCTTTATATATATATATATATATATATATATATATATATATATATATATATATATATATATATATATATATATATATATATATATATTTTCCTACCGAAATTCTACAAACGAACACTTAGGATACCAATCACAACCACCAAGCAACTCAGGATACAACCAGCCAATCAAAACAAACACTATCGACAAACAACCAATCTGACGTTCCAAAATATTTCTATCACTGTGAGGCATGAATAACAATGTCAAAGAATCTGACAGTTGATAACCTCATATTTTTTTATGCAGACTCAAAGTAGTCAAAATCTCAAATGTTAAAAATCACAAAATCCAGAGAACTATTTAACTTAGGAACATTATCCATGAATTACACATTTTCAACCGCAGACATGGCCCAAACATGCACGCAACCTAAAACGTTCACATGAATTAAGTTACTATGCAGCGGTGGCCTTAGCATATGAAATATAATTAAAGTGACGTAATAAAAGTGATACGTGTAAATGCGCTGGTACATGCATGCTCAAGTTTCGTAAACGTTTGTCAAACTCAATTCAAACACTCATGCAGAAAATACTCCTGAATTCCAGACAGTACTCTAACCTGCAACCGTCCGATGATCAATCTGTCTATTGCATTACACCAAGCTCGCACATGGACCACATGTTCATGTATCTCTTGATTTTTCTATCTTGTTACACCCCTTTCACTTTTGCAATGTACTGTACTGTAGTAGTAGTCTATTGCATAATATTGCACTCCAATTGGCTTTGCTCCTTGCTATCCATTTAACGTAGACAACGAGCTATAATTTCCTGTGAGCAGATGGATAGTCAACGCCGTTAAGTTGAACTAAGACGTCAAATTTATTCAATAAAAAATACCAGTGCAAAGGTGCAGTTTTTAGTTCGATAAGCGCAATTGTTAATTGTTGTTGTTGTTTTTATTTTATATTTACATGTTTTCTCGTGGTGTGTTTGTTATATTGTTATACTGTTAATGACGTCATTCAAATTCAGATGTTACGTAATAAAGTACATATCATTTGTGAGTCTTTGCAATCATTCGCACGTCCCATTGACGTAAACCACTTGATCTCTATATAATTGGATTGCTCATCCGGCCCAACGGAGATGACGAATTTGGAGTACCAAGATGGCCGCCACGGAAAATTGTATTTTTTCGTAGCACGAAAAGAGGCGAAAAAAGCCACATTCAAATATTTCTGCCATTGGTATCAAACAAAGAACACTGTAAAAGCTATAGAAGCTTAGTTTTTGCATTTGTTGGTATTACTTAGCAGTAAAACGTGTTATTTTGTAGTTTTTTACTCTGCCCGTTAATCGATAAACTTGCCTATATTACAAAACTCGTAAAAACCAACGAAATCAGTCAATACCTTTGGTATTAAAGCGTAAGTCTTTACAAAGCCTTGAAGTATACTATATTCCGTTTTTCCTTTGGAAAACAAAGTTTGTGCTTGTAAATAGTATATCTCACTTTCGCCATCTTCAGTTCGTTACGTATATATAATATAAATATATAATAGAATCACATCTAACCTGCTTTATAAATGGATGTAACATCATCGTTTGTCAAAGTTGTGTCCCAAAAAGCAACCATTGCTAAGTTTAATTGCCCAGATGCTCCTTGAGAGTTTTGAATCCCAATTAAGAATTTTGTCTGATAATTGTCCAAAGATGACAACGTTTTAGAAGTACGTCTTCAAAAAGAACATAATACATATTATCATTGCAAAAAATAATATTAAAAAACTGGAAATAAGAGAAGTTAACTATGTGGGAAGATATATAAGTATAAATGTACAACTCCGTCATTGACGGAATACATAAATTATTCTCTATTGGAATTAATCAAGTTTTTAAACCGGCTAATCATGCATATTATAGAATCGGTCAGCCGATGCCAAGACCTACTAACGTGGTGGCAAAATGCCCTGGCTACGGTTAAACTTCAATTTTCATTTGTTGTCTGAGATGATTGCCTATCATTGATGCATTTTTTGTGCTTTTAATGGTGGCGATAAACGGCAATCGTCCAGTTTCAAGTCCTAATTTATCGCAAAACGGCGCTAATTACAACAAATGAAACCCATCACGCTTTAAAATCGACGTTGTAACAACGCCTTTGTATGCCCGCTTGGTATCATTTTATAACATGGGTTAAATATATTTCTCGTTCTTATTTTTGCTATTTTTGCCATATTATGTTATTACTACTACGAATGACAATTGTAAAAATGCGGACAACCTTACCCTGGTGTATTTAGTTTAACTGGCTTAGCATTGACGTAAATATAAATGCCAGATTCGTTCCATGCCATTACATAATGGCGCCAGGCTTTATCGCCAACGATAGGCAAGTTTGTTTTAACAAAGCTATAGGTCTTGGAAACGAGAAACCAAAGCTGTTTATTTTCAACATAGACAGCTAATCCCACTGACTTTGTTTCGTCACCAACTGAATCTAAGATGTTCACCCTCTTCTGCCAATTGGCTACGTTATTGTCAAAAGAGGCCATGAACGATATTGTCACCCCATTCTTACAAGCGTCTGGAAATGTTAAACAGGATTGATTTGCAATGTCTCCAACACTAATAAATGATCCTGAGCCAGAAAATTGTAATGCAGTGTACGAAATATTTTTTACTCCAGATGTCTGTTTTACTGTTCCGTGTACTTTGCCAGGAAGAGTACCCAAGATTACACCATTAATCAACTCAGAAAGAGGCCAGTAGTATTTTGCACTACTTATCCAAACTAGAAAGAAAGAAAGAATGGTTAGTGTCGAGTGTACAAACCAAACTAAAGTAGTACTTATTAGACTACATTGTACAACTCGTTTTCAATTTATCTTATCAATTTAACCCTTTGCTGCATGTTTTGTTTTTTATTTTATTTTACAAGATTTACCAGACAATACACACATACAAACAATGAACAAATATAAAGGAAATAAATAGTGATATAAAGTAAATACAAAGGCCGGGACTGACCACGGAGATAAAACCTCCAATAACGGAATCCCAATAATTTGACATGTGTTACCTCGTGCCATACAAGTTCTTTGTTTGCCAGTTTAGGAAACCAGAAAAGTACACAATAGTTTGCTCCAAATCTTTATTAGAGGTTGAGTTATTGAAACCCCAACAGGCTGTGTAAAACTTACTCGTATCTGACTTCGCTCTCTTTGTTGCGGTACTAACTAGTAACAATCAGCAATTATCTTCTATCTCTGCGCTGTCGTGTATATCACACTCTTGGTGTTCTCAAGTTGCATTTACAGATAATTAGTTCATCCTGTCTGTGCAATAAACTAAATACTGCTGACGTCAAAGAGTTTAACTATCTAACACATGACTTTCCAAAATGTCTCCACTTGACGAGTAAAATCGTCTGGCGTTAGGTAGAGTAAAAAGATAACGTTATTCCACAACAATGCGCATGAAAGATTGAAATGCATGGTTAAGCAGTTGCAGCTTTTACAGCTTGACTACCAAACTGAAAGCACTATACTAAGTTGCAACTACATAATATACACAAATGACTTAACATGTGTTCAACGTTCAAGTGTTTAAATATTTTTAATTTATTATCGAGTCGGTTTTCTTTGTTCTTCCGAGGTCTTTATATCGCATAAAGACCTTGAATACTAATTAGATGCAAAACGAAGAAAAAAACAGGGAAAATCTTTGTCCAAGTTGGAAAAAAAAGACAAAACTTTGTTGGAAAACCCCCTCGATAATAAATTAAGTCAGATAAATCCTTCGAACGTCGGGATGTATGCTATATAATACATCCTCATACATCCCTCGTTCTCGGGATTTATCTATTACTTAATATAATTTCGTCGAACACATTTCAAATTATTTGTATAATTTGAGATGTGTTCGATGGAATTATATATTAAAAACATACCTCCAGTTTGGCCACCATTTCCCTGCATAAGACCGCGTTCTAGTAATAAGTCTAAAACAAGTAAAAGAAAAAAAGTCTACAGAAAAAGACTACATATGAACTATTTATTTATTTATTTGTAACCAAAATAAAAAAATAAACCCAAGAAAAACAGTTATTAAATAAAAGTAATGTAAAATCAAAACAAAAAGGTAAAAATTAAAAATGGGTATCACAAAAATATAGCAACACCAATAGGCGAGATTCAGGGTGTTGCGCGTGCATCATTCTTCAAAAAACTGGCAAGCTCCACTCAAAGTAAACATATAATTGCTTAAAATAAACAAAGTATAGATACAGTTTCTGGATGTTTAACACTGCTGTTCTGCTGTTGTTGGCTCGCTAACAAGTCTGTTTGCCATTGCTTACTTTGTGAGGAGTCCGCCAAGAGCCCGCCAATTCCTTTGCAAAATGATGCGCGCGCAATACCCTGAAATTCGCCCATACAAGAAATTCTAATAATTTCTAACAAATTTCTAAACATTTCCAGAAACAACATTTTTAAGGGTTTTTTAATTAATAAAGCAACAATGTAATATTTTCTCGGAAAGCGCTTATTGACAATAATAGAGACCAACCTCCTTTCATACAAATAAATGGTCGACGTGTATTACAGTAGGTATTATCCCATTGTCCATAGGATGTCTTCATCGCCGTGCACGACACCATATCTAAAATAAGTTAAAAAATAATGTAATGCCATTAGATGGGTTCTGATCCTGTTTCTTTTCAGGTTAAGATAAAGTCAATTACGCATTTTCACGAACCATACAGAGTCTATTGGCACTGACTCTAGGGCACATGCACATGTGCTGTTAGGGCTCTGCCCCTCACTGTAGTAAGTTAAGCCGGTTGGATGGGGTTAGTAGTTGAGACTCATGTGAGTAGAGTTTAGTTGGCCTCTCTTGTGCTTCGATGGTTTTTCGCCGGGTTTTTGCGGTTTTCCTCCCTCCGCAAAACCAACACCTAGGTCTTAGCTGTAATCCGTGGTCCGATGTGTGTCGTATGGCGGCTGCCCGGAGCACCTTGGTATGCCTTCGACTCGGGCATGTTAAATTTCAATATGTAAATTGCTCTTGAAGAGCCTTAAGTAATTAAAATATGTATGTAAATGAAAAATTCTTGATCCCCACCCTGGGATCAAACCTGTAACTCTTTGATATTTACATGTATCTGGTGACTTTTTTGTTCGATTTTTGACAATTTGACAATTTTTATCGATTAACTTTAAAAACGTCATTAACAATTTAGAAAGAGAATTCAAAACAAACAAATATTTAATTAGTGCATATAAATGTGATACAGCCACTATAGTGCCTGTATGATTTGATACAGACGATTAATAGATCAAAAATAGGAAAACCAAAATCTCTAACTAACTTAGAGCTGGTCTGATAAAACTCAACCATTGAGCTACTAAGACAAAGGTACAGAGGAATCGGAAAAACTACCTGAACCCCACCTGGAGACCAAACTTCAAAATAACCTTCGGAGTATATACTGTAGTCTGACAAAACTTTAACCATACATCTACAACTATATACTAAATGTTGGCTTGGTTGCCAGGGTTACCTCCTTATTTGCTGTTGCTTATTTTGCAAGAATTGCTGCATTGCTTTGCTATCATGGCACCTATACCCACAAACCTTTATTTGACAAGTTGAAAACCAGACAACCCAAAGAAAAATCATCGAAACACGAGAGAGACCAACTACAACTCTCACACGGGTCCAGAACCAGAACGAGATTATTTCCACCCGATCACCCAACCACGTATGTCCGACTGGGTTCAACATTGGACCTCAGCAGTAAGAAGCAGCGAATATATAACTATCTATATTTTTCTTAGATCATTGATCTTAGATTATTGTTATATCTATTTAATACTTGTAAACTATTTATTTGTATTTTCTTTTAATCGTCAAGGGTTTGTAACACGAGCCTCTGTCTCAGGAGAATGGGCAACCACTCCGCACGTTCATGGACAATAATTAAATATTGTTTGTTGGGTTTTTTTCGGTCCGTATCCTACCAAATCCTGCTTTCTGATTGGCTAACGAGCGCTCCGTATGAGTACCGTATACATTTTTTTAATGTTTTACAGGCCGTAAAATATTTTAAAAACGTTTGAAAATGAACTAAAACGAAACCGAACATATTAAAAGTGAGTTTTTCATCCGTGAAAGAGACCTAAAATCTAATTTCCTTTTACGGAAGAAACAGCACAGACTTCCCTTTTTTGTTCACTCTAAACACTGATGAAAACCAAAAGAACAAAGCGGGGATAATTAGAAAAAAAAAATTACCGTTTTGGTCGGTCCGTATAGACAAATATTTCCCTCGATCTCAAAAACGACCCGTTTTTGAGACCTGGGAAATATTTCTCTATACGGACCACCCAGCCGGTAAAAATAACTAAAAATAACATGCAAATAACAAGTAGAATAACATGTAGAACGGTAAATAACATGTAGAATAAAACAGAAGAATAAAACTCCTGATCCCCATACAAAAAGCAATGTGAAATTCTACACACTAGACTAAATAACTAGCAAGAAACTAAAATAGCGGGGGAATAATGTAGCGATCAATTCGAAGCTTCAACATCACACTAACCCAGCCCCCTCGCCCCACCCCCCGGCATACCCCGGGAATTTGAATTTTTGAGAATTTGGATGTTCAAATCCTCACCTCCCTTGGCGAAAAATGTGTTCAAATGCCCTACTATAACGACAAATAATTAAAAGGGCAAATGCCGGACCCCAGAGTCAAATAATATTATGGAAAAATACAAACAGGTGCTGTAATATACTTTGTACTTAAATAAATAATAGTTTTTCTCTGAGTAATTTGATTTTTATGTTTTCCACCGCCATTGCATGCAAAGAAAATGTCCGTTCTCCTCAGGCAAGGATAATTCTGCTAGCATGCGCGCAGGCGTTCCACCCAAAAACGCGCGAATTAAAAAATGGAGACTTCCGGTTCAAATCCCTCCATCTACCAAATGCCACACCCCAAAGAAGGCGTCAAACGTCAAACTCCCTACTCCCAAAGATTACTTAAAGTCAAATTCCCGAAGTATATGCCCGGGGTAAATGTTGAAGTTTCGAATTGACCCGTACATATAAGCAGTGACAACAAACGAGATCGACTTGTGGCAAGTCTTGGGAATAAGGAATAAATGCTAAGCTTCAAACAGGGCCCGAATTCGTCACCTTTTGTCCTTTTGAGTACTATTTAAAATATTTAACTAATTAAGACGAGATTTGTATGTGTTAATAATAAACTTTAAATAAATTTTTCTTACTTGATTTATCGTATTCCGGCCGCACAGGATCTCCAGAGCCCCAATCGGATAAAGCCGTTGCTGCGCCATTACTCCAGTAAAACATATCATTATAATCGCGATCATTCAACGAGACCCATAAAGACCGAATGCCCGATAAAAGTTTAATTCGATTTTGTATAGCATTGTTTTCTTCCACAGTACTAATGCTCAGTAAGTCTCCTCCTTGGTCCAGGCAAAAAGAGCGAGCATCTAGATAATAATATTAAAAATACATAAATTCTATATACAGTACATGCAGTCGATAAAAAAAAGTGAGTGAAACAGAAAATGTTCTTACTAAATATATAATTTTTAAAAAAAAGCATAAACAGCAGTGTTTTATCAGTGTTTTATTTATATATGATAAAACACGTACTACGAATGTTTTGAATAGCTTCAAAAACGACCCATTTAGTAAGTTAATTAACGTAGTAATATTAAAATACAACGTTGTCCAAGCCGTTAATATTAACACTATAAAGTTTATGTTAATCAGGAGACTATTTTGTAATATTTAAAACACGAGCAGGAGCATTTTGAATGGCTTTAAAAACGATCCACAGTGAAACGTATTTTATTTAATACTATAAGCATGCAAAATTTGAGCACTTTCTATGGTTTATTTCTAGAGATATTCCTCAGTTTACGATGACGTCATCAGCCATATAATTTGCATATTTCCAAAACGCGAATATCTCTTCAACGAGATGAGATATTTACAAACCACAAACGCCGTTCATCCTCATTTCAAATGTACTTTATGATAAGATCAAAAAAAAGATTGACGATTTTTCATCATAGTGCCACTTAACTAAAGGGTCCGAAAACTTGATTTTATGCATCACTATAGTCTTGCTTCCCTTACATTTTACATACCTGCCCAAGTTCGGTAGCTTTTATTGATTTGATAACAAAGTTTTCCTGGACCTTTCTCCCAGTTTTGTCCGGTACATTCTGTCGTTTTTGGAACTGTAAAATAATAGCGTTTTGTAAGCTGTTATATTTGAGAAATATTTAAAGTATTAAAAGATTTTCCATCACCTTGAGCAGCACAACCGATCAATTCCAATCGCAAGCAGGGATAGCCTGACCATGTTAATGGGTAAATTCGAACAAATCTTGCTATTACCAAAGATAACTTAATTGGACTAACGGTAGCAGGAGGTCGCTGAAGAAAAAAAAAAAGAGAGGCCCTTTGAAAACCAGGAAACTGAAAGGCCACCGTGTGAACTGTGAAAATAAGTTTAAATAAATAAATAAAAAAAGCAAGTCGTATTTTAGAGAATCATGCAGTGTGAAGCACAACAAGAAGTTACTATTTAAGAAATAGAAAACATTTTCCGTGTTTCCGTAAAGCTAAGAAACAGAAGTGGAAGTCTAGGAGAACGAGAATCTGCAGGGAAAAAACGAGCCCGCATGGCGCGGGTTTTACACTATTTAGAGTTCTCCCAAACTTCTATAAAATAACCCATTGAAAATAACGTAAAAATAAATGGCGTACTAAGGCGTATAGGATAGATCCATGATACGATTGGTTAAAAGCCATGCATGTTCTATAACTCTATGGAAAATATGGAAAGATTACGCCATCCAATACGCCATTATTCTAATTAAAATTTGTACAGAAACACCATTACGCCATTAATCCTTTCATACGCATCGTTGTTGTCGAACAACTTTCTCTTTTTACTCTGTCTAACGCCAGACGATTTTACTCGTCAAGGGGAGAAGTCTCGGAGAGCCTTGCGTGAAAGGGTTAAACGCCATCCAATACGGAATCATTCGATTCTAATTAAAATTTGTACAGAAATACCTTTATTCCAATCCAATATGCTATTCATTGACATTTAGCCAAGAACTTACGCTTTTTATTTGAATTCATTTTAACGTTTAATCCTGCATTTTGACCAGTTATTTTATAAAATAAATAGAAAACATTTTTCCGTGTTCCTATAGAGTCGTTATAGAAACACTTGTGGAACAGTGGAAGTTTGGAATGTTACGGATATGCCTATCCTAAGACAGTTAAGTAACTAGACGTTATTTGATCACTGAACTTAATAAGTACTTAGTAACCAATTAGTACTAAATACTTGTGACTTAGCATGAGTCATGCAGCTATGATGTCATTTAGTAATTACGTAAATATATTATATATATAGAATGAAGTATGTTACTATAATTATATACCCTAGAAACTATATAAGCAGTCATCGAACATATATCAGGCATGCATATGTATGAGAGTGAGCTATATGTATCAAAGTGGTTACGAAGTCAGTCCTGGAGTTCCTGCCGTTGGTTTTATTATTCCTTCCTTTTCAAGTCCATACGGATTGTTAACCTGTTGCCGGAATCTCCTATTGACTGTTTCGTTGTGCGCAGACGACAGATAAGTTTCTGATTATCTGAGCTGCTTTGACTTACATATTAAACTATTCGATCGATTCAGCGGCCGGCGCTCGACAAACTCCACATTCTTAAAGTTCTCAGTATTGTCTAGCAATCATGTCTGGCAGTGAATCAGATTCTAAAATCAGTTATCCGTCTGAAGACTCGGACATAAACTTTATTCGGGGATATGGTGTGACAGAGGATGCAGAAATCAATGTCGATGAAAATCAACATGAATATTCAAGCAGAGAGGAAGGTAACTCCGGCTTAGCATATTTGAAATATGGAATGGTGTGAAGACTTATACCATCCTTGAGATCCTCACAAGCTTTCCAACGATACAGCTGAAGCCTTGAAGGCGCTAGACCGCTAGACGAGTACCTTGCGTGACGTCACAAAATACACTCGTTCCAGCCTCCTCGAAACGAATTATTTTCACTGAAGTTTGCCAGCTAAGATCGCAATTTTGCCAATTTCAAACTGCCATAAAAATCGGAGTTTTTTAATAAATTAAATTTTGTTTTCGCAGAAACACTAGAAAATTATGCCACGATTTGATACAGCTAAAAAAGGTTTTTGGGGTTAGAGGCACTTTAAAGTGGCACGAGCTTGAAAAATCAGGTGTCGTTTTCCCCCCATAAAATTAAAATTTAGCACCAAAAAAGTAAACTCGCTTAATATTAAAGTAAAGTAATAAATTTAAGTCTCCAAATTTTGAGCTTCTTTTAGCTTCTTTAGCTTACGTACGCGGGCGCCGATCAGCGGAAGGGTGTTTTGACGCCATACTCTCAAACTAGATAATAATCCTTTGCGGCATTTTGTTATCAGCAGAATGGAAAGATGAATCAACAATTGACCGTACCGAAAAAGATGGCGTCTTGTACATTTAACCACAATCCTTTGCGCGCATTAAATATTGTTTCTTGTAGAATAATCGGAAGATAGGGTTTTAAAACGATCAACTTTAGGAATGAAGTTCTTGCTTGTTTAATCCATTTTAGCATGATAAACAATGTTTAGTTGTTAATTGAGCTGATTTGAGGTCGCAAAGCATTATGGTTAAATGTAGCTGCGCCATCTTTTCCTGTGCTATTTTTGGTTGTGTAGTTGCACATTTGCACATGTGTACAGTTGCATGGTTGCACACATTTTCACAAAGTTTTATATTTGCATTAGATTTCTTAATAAAAGCGAAACAATATACAAACCAGTGTTGAGTATTCCCGATACCTTTGACCATCTTTACCATATTTTAGAGAGAATGACGTCACATTGCCTTCAACTACAATAAATCTGATATCGTAGATAGAGCCAAGATCAATTTGAAGGAATTCTTTCTAAAAAAGATAAATGTGCGTATTTATTTTATACCGTCTGAAACCGACTATATAAGAACAGTGAGTTCATTCTACATGTACTTTGCAATAGAATTATACCACAAATTTATCTTAGGATTGTAGTTAGAGGATTTTCTCTGCGTAAAAAAAATAAATTTTAGCTAAATAATCGTCCATAAAGCAGCAACTTAAGTCAACTTACGTTTAGATTATATAGGCCTACTTGAAAAGTCTTTCAATCGGATTGCTTATTCAAACACATACAAAGTGTTCCTGGTTGGAGATTTCAATCTTCCAAACTATGACTGGGTCAATCAATTACCCACACTTTTCGACCAAATCAACATTAAGATTTATGAATTATTGAATAACTTATTTCTTACTCAAATGAACAACCAAGCCACTAGAAACGACAAGATACTAGACCTCGCTTTACATCTACTCCTGACTTAATCACCGACCTATTTACATGTGATCTTATCCATTCTGATCACTTAAGTGTTACTTTTACTATCAACTTAAACCATGGATCGGTTGCTCCAAGATCTAAATTAGTGTTCGACTACAAGAAGACCAACTTCGATGAACTGAAGAAAACCCTGTCTAACATCCCCTGGAATGTCTCAATGCTAGATTACGATGTCAATGTAAATTTAACTGATTGGGAGGACCTCTTTTGGTCTGCTGTTAATGAGTTTGTTCCAAAGAAGAAGATTAAAGATAAACTTACACCACCTTGGATTGATAGAGAGGTTAAAATTCTTTGCAGAAAAAAAGACAAGGCCAGTAAGAAATCACTAAGAACTAAAGATCCTAAAGATATTGAATCATTCAAACTTTAAAGAAGAAAATGCAAGAAGCTTGTACGTTCCAAGTATAATGATTATTTATATAACCTATCCACTGAAGTATCCACTAATCCTAAATTTTTTTTGAGCTTTTACAGTACTAAAACTAAGACCAGTAAGATACCCACTGCAGTGGTCAAGGATGATCTCTGTAAATCTCTTGTAACAGATCCTCAAGAGAAAGCTAATTTATTTAATGATTACTTCAATTCTGTCTTTAACCAAATGGATACTGAGCCTCCTCCGCCAGGGACGCACCCGATTGTACCTCAAACGGAAGAAATTTCCACCATTACTGTCTCTGTTGAGGAGGTCGAAGAGGTCTTATCAAATCTAGATCCTTCTAAGAGTCCAGGACCTGATGGGATTACAACTAGACTTTTGAAGGAGCTGGCTCACGAAATTGCTGCTCCGCTAACGTGTCTATTCAATCAATCATTGGTCAGTGGAAAGTTTCCTCTAAAGTGGAAGGATGGTAATCTCACTCCGATTCATAAATCTGGGCCAAAGGAACCAGTTACTAATTACAGGGGTATCGCTCTTCTTTCAGTCTTGTCAAAAGTACTTGAAAAATGTGTTCATCCAAGAATTTAGAATCACGTCAACTTAATCCTGAATCATTTTCAGCATGGTTTTCGTAAGAATAGATCCTGCGTTACACAATTATTACAATATGTCCACAAGCTAGCTTCCACATTGGATATTGGCGCTCAAATGGATAGCATATATCTGGACATGGCTAAAGCCTTTGACAAAGTACCTCACCAGAAGCTACTATATAAACTCGAGTTCTGTGGATTTCGTAATCCTCTTTTAAACTGGATTCAGGACTATTTAACCAACAGACGTCATCGTGTAACTATAGACGATTTCCATTCGGACTGGAAACCTGTTACATCGGGTGTTCCCCAAGGTTCATTGATCGGTCCTATATTATTTCTTATCTACATTAACGATATTCGCTCAGATTTATCTCCTGGTACCATGCTTCCTCTTTACGCCGACGATGCAAAATGTTGTAGAGTTATATCATCTCCAAAAGACTGTGACATCCTACAAGACGACTTAAATTATATTTTTAATTGGAATGATACCTGGGGTATGGATTTTAACCGAAGTAAATGTAAATATTTGCGTATAACGAAGAAGAAAAACCCTACCAGGTCGACTTATCTCCTTGGCTCTGAAAAAATCTCCCTTACCAAGGAAGAAAAGGATTTGGGATTGATTATCACTCACAATTTGGCCTGGCGTGACCATATTTTAGCCAAAGTAAACACTGCCAATAAAATGTTACGTCTCATTAAAAGAACCTGTGGGAAATATCGTCAGCCGAAAATTTTAACTAAACTTTACATCCATTTAGTCAGACCATATCTGGAATATGCCTGCGAAGTTTGGTCACCGCATCAAGCTTACCTGACTGACATTATTGAAGGAGTACAGCGGCGAGCAACAAGATCTATTGTTAGAAATAAGTCTTATTTGACTGAAGGAAATTAACTTACTTTCATTAAAAACTAGGAGAACATACTTTGATCTCATCTTTCTTTTTAAGATTAAACTTGGTCTTGTTGACATTAATTTGTCAGATTACTTTGATAATGCTGGAAACATTTCGTATAATCTTAGATACACTGAATGTTCCTTTAAGTTAAAGTATGCTAGAACTAATGTTCTAAAATTTTCGTATTTTCATCGCGTTGTCAAAGAATGGAATGATCTGCCTTTGACGCTGAGATCGACTGACTCAATCAGCAAATTTAAACGAGACCTTAAGTCTCATTTACACACTATTGAACATAGTTCTTAGATATTTTACATTGATACAGATTCTTAGCTCTTATTTATTTTATTATACATTGGTTTTATCTAATTTACTATTGACTAAGGTAACCTCGTATTGAGGGAATTTTTTTCCTGTTTGAGGTTCTCCGCAGTATCATAATCTTTGTATTTATGCTGAAAACTATTAAAGTAAAAGTAAAGTAAAGTAAAGTAAAGTAAAGTAAAGTAAAGTAACGCAATTATACATGGGAGTAATAACGATGATAAAAATAATAACATGATTATAACGTGAATCACAACTAGTAACGGTATATTGCAGTTTAGTCAGACCAATTCTCGAGTATGCAGCCCCAGTGTGGTCTGCAATCCCTGACTACTTAAGTGCCAAAATAGAAAGGGTACAAAAGAGAGCAATGAAAATAATTAATCCTGATACCTCATATGAAGGGTCGCTGATTAGAGCTGGTCTCGAAACATTAGTTAAGAGAAGAGACGGTATATGTAAGAAATTTGCAAAAGACAATAAATTAACTGGACCTCTTAAACAACTTTTTAACGATAATAATTGTACTAGTACTAGTCATACAGTACATATAACTTGAGATCTGCAAGTGATTCTACTTTTACAAACTTTACAAAAACTGATAGATTTTCAAATTTTATAACATGTAAATATTAATATTACCTTTATATACTTGAATACAAGTGGCATGCATGGTCCACTTTTATAAATTTACAAAACTAACTTATAGATTTTAAATTCCATAACTTGTAAGTATTATCATCCTATATACT
Source organism: Paragorgia papillata (assembly GCA_035771165.1). NCBI lineage: Eukaryota > Metazoa > Cnidaria > Anthozoa > Scleralcyonacea > Coralliidae > Paragorgia > Paragorgia papillata. Next base: position 3,903,554 of record JAWNZC010000348.1, read on the forward strand.
CTATTATTAATGAGTTTGAGAAAGCTGGGTTTGATCTCTTTCAGAGTATTATTTAGTCCATGTTTATTTTGAAGTGTGTGATATAATCACTATCATTTTGTCCACGTTGACTTAAATTTTCCCGTGAGTTTGCAACCTAGTAACACTGTGCCTTTTAGAACACCCAAAGTAAAAGTGCTTTAGCATTAACGAAACTCTACCTTAGCAGTTGCCTTTGCTGGGCACCATGAACTGTTGTGATGAAACCGAGCTTTTTCTGGACCATTTAAGCGAGATCTGGAACTCGAAGCAGTAATCTGAAAATTGAGAATGTTGCCATTTTCCATTCCAAGAGGCTGGTTACAAAAGGCTAAATCTAGAATATTAACACACATTTAAAAAAGTTAAGAATACAGTAGCTTGGATGAAAATGCTTTATTTGGAAACACTTTTTACGTAATAGCAATATTTAATTAAAAACTAGTAACAATAGGATGAGCATAATAAATGATAAAAAGCCCCAGATATATAGAGAATAATACATGGATGTGCGGAAATATGAAATTTATTTCGAGTGTTGACCAGGATATCTCACGAGTGAGCGAATCTGTTTATTATATAAAAAAATTGTCCAATTGCCTTGCAAAAATTGTATTAAACTATAATGCTGATTCAGCGATAATCATCACATGTGCGATTATCATAAATAATCGCACATGTGAGATTATCACTTTTATTAGTGGCAGAAAAATCAATAAAACACTCTATTTTATATAATAAATACTAATAAACGATTATCACAGAAGCTAGAATGGGAAAACAAATTTCACATGCTTCATATCAAGTCTAAAAGTTAAAGACGAGTAGTGGATGTTGTTCCTCTTTTCGACATGTGTTATACAGATAAATCAGATACATTTATTTTCAATTCCTTTCAAGTAAACTGTACATCAACTCATTCCCTTACGAAAATTGTCTATAGAAAACGGGAAAATTGCATATAGGCACCTATAGCAGCCTATATGTGCCTATAAGAAGTCTATAGATTGATTGCCTAAAGGATTGTATTCCTATAGGTCATCTATAACAAATAAGGCAATGACCTATAGAAACCTATAGGATCCTATATATATAGGTAGCCTATAGAGAACTCTATAGACCAGGCTATAGACCCCCTTTGTAAAGGTTAAAATATTCTATAAACTAATGTCAATCTTTATGCAATCCCCAGAACCCACCTGATTACCATCCGCGCTTTTAGTACTATATACGTCTTAGTAAACCGTTGTTTCTATATAATTAGTAATAGTTGCAAAGATAAGAAACACTTAATATTTTCAACTACCGGTACATGTCTTTAAACGAACCATGCACCATTTGGTTATTTGCGTTAACCAAACAATAAATCTTTCTTGCTATTCTAAATATGTATTCCCTACAACCTAAACACAATATCTCAGAATTTTTAAAATATCTCAATATATGACGCTAACCAGCCTAACCTCGATGCCTCATGCAAATAAAATTACGATGCAAGGAGCAGCTTTGAACCGACCAAGCACCATCTGTTCGCACACTTATCATCAATACACAGTCTTTGTTTTCCTTATTTTCCGTTGGCTTTCCATTTGCCCAAATCTGGAACTTCGTAGTGCTTAAAAGACTGTCGTCCGACCATTTAAATACAGTTTCCGTGTCTATATCACTGAGGCCAATCCAAACTTCAGATTTAGAAAATGCCTGTACTTGTTTGGTTATAAAATCCTGTTCATCTTGACTTCTAATTGTAACCAATGATGAATATCCCCCAGTTGAGTTACAAGCTTTTTTTGCAGCAGCCCAGGACATTCGTTGGGAAGTACCAATATTGAACTGATAGCATGTGTCATTATATTGTATCCAGTTCTCGGGACAAGCATTCCGACCTATAAAATTTTCAAAAAACAAAGAAACAAATAAGACAAAACAAATACGATATTCCTAATTCAAAGCCAGATTGGATTGTCTGATACTTGGGTAAGGCGCTAATCACTTCGCACTTTGTTTATTAATGCCTGTGAGATGATACACCGGCGTTGGTAGTCGTAGAACATACGCAGGAAACCTTGCCCTAGCTTTACGTAGAGACTTCGTTATGCTGTATATTCTAGCATGCCCTAGCTAATAGTAATATTTAGTCTGACAAAATTGTGAGACACATGATGTAAAGGATTATGAATTTCACTTGCTCACATTTGGAAAATATCATTTTCAGATTACTAATTTTCACATATTCTCGGGGGGGGTGTTGAGCCCCCGGGCCTGTAGGTACCCGGCACTCACATGCTCCTGGGCAGAACCCTGAACTGCAGTGGTGGTTAACATATAAACATTTTAAGTCGACGCTGGTACACCCCACCCCCCACCCCCCATCTGAGGGGATGATAAAACCCAGCCTAGATAAAATCAAAATATAAAATAAGCGCGGTACATGCCAAATAGAAATACAAAACTTAAGTTGGCTTTCCAATGGCAAAAAATACTTTTACCTCACAAATATACTAAATTTTACAATTACCTTCTACTTTTTCGCAAATGTACGGTCTACGTTGGAAACATGACGCATCATTCCAAAAACCAGCCGGTGCACCACTGTACATTTCTACACATTGTTCTCTTCCTAAACCATTAGGTTCTCCAGATTGCCAATTTGTAAAGGTAACAACGTCTTTTGAGTGGAACTCCCAAACCCATCGTCCAGCAACTTCTAAATCATTCAACCCAATCCAAAAAGTCTGGATAAAATGCCAATAAAAATACAATAATTAATTAATATATTTATTTATTTATTTATTTATTTATGTTTCACTATAACAATCTGCGATAAAAGGTTACCTATAAAATGGCCATTAAAACTATAAAAATCAACGATGTTTCGACGTTAACTGAACGTCATTATCAAGTCAAAGTACGAGTTCGAAAGCAAAGTGAAGTAAAGTGAAGTGGGATCAAGGGCAAGTCAATAGTAAATCTGCCTAAAATTGAATTCGCGTAAAAAGTTGTCCCTTTTTTTCTTTAGACAGACCGACACCATGCGTCTATGCACCACGATAGACGAAGTTTGTTTAACAATTTGTTTAGTTGTCAATAATGTCGAGCCTTCGAGATGACTATCAAGGAATATTTTAAAACAGTAAAAATAGTAATCATCGAGACTGAAATGACTAATGATTTTTAAGTATATGGAGGAAAAACAAGTAAAATTAAAACAAAAATATTTAATATAAGTTTTTATGCTAATAGTGATCACTATTAGCATAAAAACTTATCGAGTCAGTGACGATGCTGTTTATTATTATGCATTTTCCACTTGTGATCTCGCTTGTGATTGGTTGTTAACATACTAAATTCTGACGTCATACCCACAGATGATAGTTTTCCACTTCTAAACTATGATGTCATAATTCTACAAATAATAGCCTGCTCGTTCTGCTCACCCGAAAATACACATGGCGGTGGGAGTTGGCAGAATATGATGCACTTTGATCCGCAAGTATCTCGTCAATGGCTTAAACAGAAATGGACAAGTTCGCTTTGACCGTAAAGGCCCTGTTACACGGTGTAATTTTTCATGCAACTTGTCTCGCAACGATGACTCATGCAGCATTGCAGTTGCAAGACAGGGGGTGTTACACGCTGCAACGCGTTTATGCAATTTCCCAATGATTTGGATTTCGATAAAAGTGGGTAGACTGGGGAGAGGCTCGATTGAGTGCCAAATCACAACAAAATATTGCGAGATATCTTACACTGCACCGTGTAACAGGGCCTTAATTTATATCGGCTTTCCAGCTTGTTCAAAGCAAAACATTTTCACGCAACAATGTGAAGTTTGTATTAACTCGTTTTTGAGAATTCGATAAACGTGGTTACTCTACTTCATTTCCAGTTATTTACTAATTTTACTGCTTCTTTTAGGCACTCCAAAGAATATACTTCAGCTTAAAAATATCCAAAACGTATATAAGAAGAGAAAACCTATAACCAGCCGATAAAAGCTAAACCGATTAAATCAACTTATAACAACGCAAAAATATACGAGTTATAACGTAATTGCTAATTGTCACGTGATCTCAATCACCTTAAAATAGTAGGTATAGGATTATAACCCTACAAAATGGATATAGGGTGGTGATTTAAGTAAAATTTCGAAATTTTAATTTTCAAAACTTGCATTGTCTTGTAGAAAATGGCGAGATTGTAGCTGGTCACGTGACTAAAATAGAAATTTCATGCATGTACAAAATCTTCTTCAAAAGCAAATGTTTACAATTAAACCTCAAGAAACATGTAGAAAAATAGGCACGTCCAGGCGTGCATGTATCTACTGCGTTTAATATCTATAGCTACTATGGTAAAAACAATGATGCAACTGTGTACTTGTAACAACCTTGTATTCATAGCTGAACAAGATTCTTGACAAAATTGATGGAATTGTATAGTTGTAATAAACCTTGTATTCAGATCTAGAGCTGAACAAGATTTTTGACAAAATTGTCTACTGTATGCTCACAGTTTGCCATGCTGTGTTTTAACTTTGATAAAGAACTCAGTCAACTCAGACTCTCAGAGTAAAGCCAGCAATGCACAGAAGGCTAAGTGCTAACTCTACTCATATCTGGCATGAGTTCCAAGCCCGGCCAGGTGCATGGTCACCCATTCAAATACTAACTCAATCCAAATGGGCTTTACTCAGGTCCTCAGTGGTGAGAGGCAGTGCACTAATATAGCTTGACTATTAAAGCTATGGTACTAAAAGCTATGGTACTAAAAGCTATAGTCATAAAGTATGGTAGTAAAGCTTTAAGTAGGTCAATCAAATTAACATAACTATATAACAAATCACAAAATTTGACTTAATTGACTAATTTAAGACAGTATTTAAATATTTTCGTTACAACAATTTTTCAAACAACAATGCAATCTAGTTAGAAGGTAAAGAAAATCGCTTGAGATAACAAGCATCTCGAGTATTACTGCTGTAAAATTTAATAGTGAATGAAAAAGATGTCCAGCAAATTATGTCATCAAAATTATAAGAACAACCATACATTAATTGTTCTTCAAGACATATGCATGCATACATGCAGAAAAAGGTACAATAAATGTTTGCACATTCATAATACAGATTTTGCATGACATTGACCGCTGCAGGATACAATTTTACTCCATTAATACTGTATATAGACTTGCCAGTTACTGACATTTGACTATTTGTCATCTACATCGACAATATGTTATTTAATAGCATATTTTGCTCGTGGACTACCATAGGTTTTAGGCATTGTTGCTTGACCATGAAGCTAACTTTGTTTTCTTAGAAGAAGGTCATCCATTTCTATTCGGCAACGCAGTCTTGTCAGTTTACGAAACTCGACCATGTTGGCCATATAAATTGGCTCGTCTGAATATGAAATCGTCCACGCAACGACTCGATTAATTTGCTTTCAACAATTTTTATCATTATTCCAACAACGTCTAGTACATCACAATTAAGAATTGACAACGATTCATACTTAAAATACTTACTAAATTTGGAAAAACTTCCTCTTGTTGAATATCCCGCATGCAACCTCGTCCCCAGGGCCATTTGTAGGGGCTGGGCCAAGATGGCGGCCAAAAACAAAATGGCGGGAGCAAATGGCCCTGGTGGAGGCCAGCTCAAAATCCGCAGTATATTGCGCATTTTGATAACTAGAACTCAGTCCTTTACACAGTAATTATACCTAATTACAGCTAACTATTGCATGGTTTGAAATATAATTTCCCGTGCCGTGGGCAGGAACAACCAACAAGGTCAAAATACAATTTTGTTTTTAAAAATACAAAATCAAACTGTCTGATTTACGCCATAAGCTCTTGACCAATCAGAGGCTGAGATAGCCTAGCCTCCACCAGGGCCATTTGTTCCCGCCATCTTGGCCCAGTTCCCGGTTAATTCCGCATGCTGTCAACAATGACTTATGAAATACTTGGTGTACAGTAGTTATTTTGGCTTCGGTGGTCTGTCGTGAGTCAATCGTTTTATTCTATGTTTTGATTGGCTCCGAAGGCATTCTTTTGTTAACTTAGCTATGTATCTACTCGCGCATGCGCAGTAGATACAAAAAGGCTTAATATTAAGCATGCCAATTTTTAGCAGAAACAAATACCGTTTAGCATGATCAAAAGACATTTTGTTTTTGGCTGCCATGTTGGATGACACAAATTTGTCATCCAACATGGAGGTCAAAAACAAAACACACTTAGATACCGTGAAACGGCATAACTCCTACTAAAACTTGATATGAACAATATCAAACTGACTCGTTACATGTTTTTGTTTTTTTTTAATTTGAATGCAATATTTGCTTTTGAAGAGGATTTTGTACATGCATAAAAGGTTTACTTTGATCACGTGACCAGCTACAATATCGCCGTTTTCTCTAAGACAACATAAATTTTGAAAATCAAAATTCTGAAATTTTACTTGAAACACCACCCTATATCCGTTTTATAAGGTTACAATTTTATAATATCTATATCTGCTATTTTTAGAGCATTTAGATCACGTGACTTAGTGCAAGTCGCCTATTGAGATAGCAAAAGACGACATACACGCATAACTGTTATTTTAATAAACTTTCAATAACTAATGGCACAGAAACCATGTATAAAAACTACATTAAAATACAAACCTGAGAAGCCGTTCGCGCTCTATAAGCTAAATAATGTTGCTCATTCGCATCATCAATTTTTACTAAATGCCCACCAGTGTCTCTACACGCCTTTCTGGCTTGATCCCAGTTCCGCCAAACCTTTACAAATTTGTAACAAGACCTTCCGTATGCTTGCCATCCAACATCACACAATGGTGGTGGATCTAAAAGAATAAAATTAAAACACTGTGTGTGGGTGTGATCTAAAATATAAGATATAAATATCCTACGCTTAAGTTGCCATAAGATATGTAATTATAAAAGGAAAGAAAATCAAGTCTAACAATCGATAAAAAATTTACTACTTACTAGCGACAATTAAAGCTTGTAAATAGAATAGTTTATATTTTTTTAATTCGTGTGAACACTTACCCTTACGTGCCCTTACCATTACTATTACCCCATTACATTACGTTACATTACATTACATTACATTACATTACATTAATTACATTACATTACGTTACATTACATTACATTACGTTACGTTACGTTACGTTACGTTACGTTACATTATATTACGTTACGTTACGGCAAAATTTAGGGCAATTAGTGAGCAGTCATTAATTCTACCTAGAAAGAGGGCGGAAAGTGCTGGCCTATATGAAGCTAAAAAATAAAATTGTTTTAAACTAAAACTTTGTTGGGCCATGAAATCGTTTGGTTATAGTATCAATATTCAACAATAACTAATATTTAAAGGCGAAATGCAAAACCACTTTGCTTTATCTTAAAGTATATAACGAAGTAATAATTAAATATAACTGTAAAATAATTATTTAAAAAAGTTACTTTGTGTTGGAGGAAGAGTTCCAGATGTTGGTGTAGTCGGGTCTGGAAGACCTAAAAATCAAATATATCCAGTTTGTTAAATATGTAAATAATTTTATACAATACTGTGGTTGCTATGCGTGTTTTCATTGGTTGTTGCCCATGATCTATTAGAGGACAGACACATTGACACGTCAGATCACGTCAGCTGACTTGCTTTTTCCCTTCTTCATGCCCCAAAATTCGGCAAGCGTTCCGATAAAAACCTTTTAAATTTTTGTATTGTATAAAACAAATAGATTCCATTTTTTTGTTGTCTGTTCAGTTATAGATGCACAGAAGACACCGTAACAACGTGGTAAGAACATGAGTGACCCACTCGACTGCGTCTCGTGGGCCACTTTTTTTGTTCTTACCACGTTGTGACGTCATCTGTGCATCTATAACTGAACAGACAACAGCAAATTGGAATCTATTTGTTAAATAGATTTCAATACAGAACTGTTGTTTTACTGTACAGTAGTATATCATAGAGAAAAACTACATTAATTAATGACAAAACGTAGCACAATTTTTCAAAGTATATATTGATGACTGACTAGTGAAGCTGTAACAGACTATATCATGCATGAACGCGAGCAAAAATACTTTCCCGTACAGACCAAGCAGACGAGGTTAAAAAATAATGTATTATGACTTTCGGTTCTTGTTTTCATCATCATTTTAACATTACTTTGTGACTCTATTTTGTGAGGTCGTCGTTTAGTGTAGTTGTTGTAGTTTATAGTTGCTTTTTTGTTTGTTTGTTTGTTTGTTTGTTTGTTTGTTTGTTTGTTTGTTTGTTTGTTTGTTTGTTTGTTTGTTTGTTTGTTTTCAACTATCATTTTTTAATATTCCAATTCAAAAGCTTTTGAAATCATCGTTTGACAACGGAGCTCTTTCAATCTTTCTAAAAAAGATTCGTCTAAATCCCAAATTCATTTCAACCTAAGAGGCTGTCCATATATGTTCAACATCATTGAACATGGGTGGCCAATGCAAACGCTTTCAACACATTGAATTCAACAATGTTGAACGATGTTGAACAAAATGTTGAAAGCGTTTGGCCAGGCCTTACAAACATGCCATGCAACAGTTCTATCTCTCTCTCCCCGTTTTATTTGACTCTGAAGTGCTTGGAGCATGTTTTGGACATAGAGCTAAGCTACCTGTGCAATAGGCCTAAATCCAAATTTTAATCGATTAATAGATTAAAATAACGTACTACTAAACCTTAAGTGATATTTCTGAGCATTTTTCTCTCTAACTTAAATCATGAATTATAATCATAAAAATATTGGGCAAAAAAAGTGCAAACTTGATATAAAAATAAGATTGCTATAATAAAGGTGCACTACCTTTTTTCCTTTCACAAATAGAAGCATATTGTTTACTACAATCATTATCGTTCCATTTCTTTGATTTTGCAAACATTTCCGCGCATTTTTCATTATTTTTATAATTGTTTGGTTCCAGGTTATGCCATTGCCCTGGGTTTGTAAAATTGTTTCCATCACTCCAAATCCATCCTTCCTTAGGATCACTGGTTGTCTTATTACGGAACAGTCCAATCCAAAACTTGTAATTACCCTTATCCTTCGTTTGACTATATATATAATCAACTTCAGATGAATTGGTGATGGAAACTAAATCTCCTCCATATCCTAAGCAGTTAGTTCGAGCATTTTCCCAACTCATTGCATGAACATTAATTGTGGGCAATACGACGAGGTAGCAAGAATTCCCAAATCCTTTCCATCCAGGAGGGCAGGCTTTGGACACAATTGCTATCAAAATGAAGTGCATACAAGTAAGTCGTGAATCAAACTCTTATAGTTACTGTAATAAGTACACATTAATAAAACATCAAATTCACTACAAAATTTTGCATTGGATAATATTGCTTCATTTTGATTTTTAGGCACTTTCCGTAAAATATGATGCAGCTATACCGTAATTTACCCAACTGAAAAAAAGAAAGAAAGCTAGAAACGTATTTAAAAAATATGATAAAATATCATAAGATAAAAAGGAAGGAAGAAACAAACAAACAAACAAACAAACAAACAAACAAACAAACAAACAAACAAACAGACAGACAGACAGACAGACAGACAGGCAGACAGACAGACAGACAGACAGAAAGGAGTAAAAACATAACCTCAAAGAAACAAAGAAACAAAGAAACAAAGAACAACAAAGAACAACAAAAGAACAACAAAGTAAGCATCTACTGGGACGTCCCTAATCCCTATACTATCAACAGGAAGCCAAGTTCTCTACGCCCAGGAACAAGGAAACAGGCCTGACGTTGTCGTTAACGATCATGAAAATAAAGAAATAGTGGTTGTGGAGTTTAGCTGCCCGTGGATTTCGAATAGACAGAAGAAAGTCTTAGAAAAACAAGAGAAATACCAAGCAACCTCGTCCCCAGGTCATTTTGCCTCCACGTCGGGATGTCGGCGAAAATGGCCCTGGCATCGGCTGGTCACGTGACACCCAGAATTTTGGGGTGTTATGGCAAGAAAATTTATGCGGCTTTTGTGTTTTGCTCTTTGTATAATACGTATGCATGAATAATAAATAGAAATATTCAACGCTTTGTCGAGTCACTCATGTGAAGCCTTCACCAGAAAAGCAACTGGGATAGCATTATTCATCATGATACTCCCACGATTATCCAGAAGACATGTAAATGTCATGAACAAACATACATCTAATGTTGTTCTTGACTATAACCAAAGCTATCGTTTCCATTCTTTGAGTAAACTTTGCAGAGTGGATCCCATTGCAATTCCTGAAGAAAAATTTCCTGAAGAAATTATACTCTATCTGAATTAATCGGGTTCTTAAACCGGCCAATCAAATTATAGAATCGACCAGCCGATGCCAGGGCCATTTTCGCCGACCTCCCGACGTGGAGGCAAAATGCCCTGGGTACGAGGTTGAAATACCAAGAGGTTCGTGATGAACTAAAAAGAAGATATGTCAACTATAAAGTAAATCAAATTAATGTGATTGTTGATGCCCTCGGTGGGTACTCAAAGGAACTACAAGATAACCTCGTGTGCCTCCTCGGAAAACAAGAAACAATTAGAGTTTTAAAAATAATGCAAAGATCTGTCTTGTTCGGATCGATAAGGATCAAGAACTTGTTTAAAACAACTGTCGCCGCATCTGTTTCTTAAACTTTTTTCTATTTTATCTTATTTTATGACAATAACAAAAAAAGAAAAAATTATTATAATTTTTAACTATGTAAATATCATATGATTTGTAAATAGTTTTCTTCGGTTTGTGTGGATAACAGATATAGGCTACCCACTAGGGCCCTATATATCTGGGTTTTTTTATATATTGTTAATTAAGCTGAACTGTTTAATTAAATGGATTATAAAAAGAAAGAAAGAAAGAAAGAAAGAAAGAAAGAAAGAAAGAAAGAAAGAAAGAAAGAAAGAAAGAAAGAAAGAAAGAAAGAAAGAAAGAAAGAAAGAAAGAAAGAAAGAAAGAAAGAAAGAAAGAAAGAAAGAAAGAAAGAAAGAAAGAAAGAAAGAAAGAAAGAAAGAAAGAAAGAAAGAAAGAAAAAGAAAGAAAGAAAGAAAGAAAGAAAGAAAGAAAGAAAGAAAGAAAGAAAGAAAGAAAGAAAGACAACCAAATGTTATTCAGGTTCACAATTGCGTGGTTAAATGTCGACCAACAGAACTAGTCTAGCGTCTCGTTTGTGTACTATGTTCAGTAAGGTAGCACTCATAAAAGCAGCGATCTACCTTACCAATATATTTTGTGGTGCTCTGAAGATGTTGCAGAATTAGCAACTCTGAAGATGTTGCAGAATTAGCAACTCTGAAGATGTTGCAAATTTAGCAACTTAGAAGATATTCCAGATTTAGCAACTCTGAAGATGTTGCAGATTTAGCAACTCTGAAGATGTTGCAGAATTAGCAACTCTGAAGATGTTGCAGAATTAGCAACACTGAAGATGTTGCAAAATTAGCAACTCTGAAGATGTTGCAAAATTAGCAACTCTGAAGATGTTGCAGATTTAGCAACTCTGAAGATGTTGCAGAATTAGCAACTCTGAAGATGTTGCAGAATTAGCAACTCTGAAGATGTTGCAGATTTAGCAACTCTGAAGATGTTGCAGAGTTAGCAAAAAAACGTTACTTTACTTAAAAATATCAAATTTTTCATATGCCTTACTGTATACTATAGATTTAATCAAAAAAATATTTTCTTGTTTTTAATATTCATCGCAAAGCAGAGAGAAAGTCAGAAAGTTTAACTTTATATAGAATTAATCTTATTATAATTTATTGTGAATAGCAATGAAATTAACAAGTCATTATAGGCAGCCACGAAGTTTTTAAATGCAAGATTTAACCAAGATTTAAACGATTACCGAAGCATGAATAGCAAAAAAAAACGAAAACCAAATTTTAGGTCGATTACCTCTTGCCTAACACATAAAAACAACCGATCAGTTAGATTTGTCCAAGTCCACTACCTGAAAAAACGGGCTTTGGGAAAGTCTACCGATCAGTCAAAGAAGATGTAGTTTTTCAGTTGAACTTTATAGTAAAAGTTTTCATGCTGGTAGAAAAATTCCATTCCAAGAACTTAATATTAAATAATTTTATTTTCAAAAAATTATTTGCAGCTACAAAGCATATAAGCGCGGTGAAATAGACTTTACTCAAGCTGTTTTAGAGCACACACATAAACACTATAGTGTAGTTGAAAACTCAACGATTTAACCAACAACTGTGAACCAGCACAATTTTTCGATAGGTTAAATATTTAAGTGACACTTTAATTTTGGTATCCTCTTCAAACTTCGTTCACTAAATTGTGATGCAAATTAGACAACTTAATTCTTGGTTTTCATCTGACGTCGCTCTTCTCATGTGCCGAACCTAATACAAGCATTAAGTGCGGTCACAGGTGCGGCAGAAGAGCGACGTTTGAATCAGTTAAGAGCGGCAGATTGTGATTTGGAGCGGCAAGGCCTGTCGCATTATGCGACGTTGGAGCGACTTTGATTCAAACGTCGAACTTCTCATGTGCGGAACCTAATGCATAAATTATTTTAATGTATTATCGCTGCGACTGACAATGCGCCAGGTGTTTGCCGGTATCGACGCCGCTCCAGAGCCGCGTCAACGCTCGTCGAATCTATTTGAATTGTATGAGGTTCGGCGCATGAGCTGATCACGTGAGTGAAAACGACCCATTATTTAATTTGCATGCTTCCAGTTTTTACAACTTTCAAAAGCAGTAAAGTTAAGTACTGTTAGCGTACGGTAATTACTTGGGCTACCTGTGGTAGCCGAGTCTAGGTTTCGGCTTTATTTTTTGCGTCGCGAGCATTAGTCTCCCGGCCGCGCGATATTGACCCGACAGGCTTTGCGAAAGTGAGGCAAGCTAGTTCTTTCTTTTCGACAGCTTGGCGTTTGACCTGGTTTGACGAAGATTTCTCGAAGCTTTTAGAAGACTTCAACTGACTTATTGAACACTGTTATTGATCAGTCATGTGGTTGACAACTGTGTTAATGTTAAATATGCTCACTACGCTTACAAATGCAGACATTGATAGCGGTAAACCTACACCAAAAGATGCTGAGCTAATATTTCGATCCGGGTTGTTCCGCAGTCTCGATCAAAACAAACTGATTATACACAATGTTTTGCCGGTACGGTTTCGTGCATAAGCTTATGCCAAGCTGCATTGCTATTAGTAGCCCGAGTAAACGCCTAGCGGGCGTCTTGTTTTCAGAAAAACGGCCTTGTTTACATTTATACTATTAGCAAACCTTCAACGCTTCCTGCACCGGAGCAGTTCATATAAGACCATATATTCTATTTGTGAAAATCTATGCAATTATGCATTGCCATTGTCATGTAGTCTTGCTAGAGTACGCACAGGCTACGCGAAGCTTTCAGAAATCAGTAGCCCGAGTGAACGCCTGAGCAGGCGTCTTGTTATAATTTAACTACACCTTTTCCAGGTCAAATTCAGAAACTTCCAAACGGATTTCAGACACTTCCAAATGATATTCAGATTTTCCAAATGAATTTCAGACATTTCCAAATGATATTTAGATTTTCCAAATGATATTCAGATTTTCCAAATGATATTCAGACATTTCCAAATGATATTCAGACATTTCCAAAATGAAGCGAGAGGCGAAAGTTCGCTTGAACAGTAAATAGTTCGGATTAGCTGAGGGAACACATACACCTTTTGCCCTGCATTATTCAATAAAAAACATTCAATTGCACTCATTGAAATTAAAATAGCACTTTATGTAATAAATGCTATTGATGTTACAGAAGCGTTATTGAATGTCGTTTCGCGCTAATGAATAAAGTGCTATTGTTATTTCAACGAGTGCAATTGAATGTTTTTTTATTGAGTAATGCAGGGCAAAAGGTGTTCTTTATGTAGCCCTTATGTAGCTCTTCTTTATGGAGCAAAATGAAAGCAGTGGTGAAACAGCGAATGCGAGTCCCTCAAGTGCAACCTCCCAGAGTGGTGAGCAGCGGCTAGCATATGTCGAAAGATTAATTGATGAATCCATGGGACAAATTACTGTTCAACACATTGTGAATTCATGCCAGCATGCCCACGGTTTTTTTCAGCCTGCGCTTAACGTGGAGGACATGGAAGTTGGAGACTAAATTTGTGAAATTGTATTGTGTGCTTCGACATACATGCAGTACAGCTGGTTTCGGTTGTTTTGTTGTGGTTATTTGTTTCGTATTGTTGTATGCGGAATTTTGTGCATTGATATGTGCATTGATATTTTTAAAATGAGAAATCCTAAAATTATTAATTTGTACTATTCTGAAATGCAGTTGGCATTTTCTGAAATTCACTTGAATTATCTGAAATTCACGTGGAAAGTTCTGAAATTGAGTTGGAAATTTCTAAAATTCACTTGAATTATCTGAAATTCACTTGGAAAGGTCTGAAATTGAGTTGGAAATTTCTGAAATTCACTTGGAAAGTTCTGAAATTGACTGAATTATCTGAAATTCGAAACTTAATCCTTATCTTGTTGTCACTTCATTTCTTTCTTGCAAATTATGTGAATTAGTCACTTAATAATTTGGTACAAATTCTCGGAATGACGTCACGGGTAGTAAAATCCTTTTTTAGGATTAAAAGTTTAATCGTATTTAGAGTTCAGGATGTATACATGAATATTGAGCCAAAGCCAAAGGCAAAACCTAACTGCCATCAAATAACTAGCCAGTTGCGATTATTCAGACCCAAATAATTACAATTATGTTTCAAATACTTGTGAAGGTTCCCCACTCGCTAAGAAGAAATTATGAACTGCGAATGTCCGGGTTCTTTCGGGTGTGGGGAAAAAATTTATCATTTACGTCAGAGCAGGTTGGGGGGGTTGAGTGTTAACAGAGAATAGTTGATGACACATCAAACCTGGAGGTAAAATACGACGTATATCCTTCCATCATCAGGGGGATAATATAATCAGTTTACGTCAAAACAGATGGTTTATCAGAATTGACTATCACTGTTTGACTCGAGTAGAGGGTAGGTGGTGGTGGTGGGTGGTGACGTTAAATAAACGGCATTGGGACAACTTTATCTTTTTACTCTAACGCCAGAGGATTTTACTTAAGTCATAAAGTCATTTTTAAAACATGTTAATAGATCAAAATTCAGTTTTATTATGCAGACGTAAATAATTGCAATTTAGATTCTTTTCATGTTTCCCCACTCGCTAAGAAGAAATTGTGAACTCGCCTACACTGGAGAGAACCTGACATTCGCAGTGGCGAAATTATACCATTTACGTCACAGCAGATTATCATGGCTTGACTCAGCGGGGAGTGGGGTATTAACGGCTATATTATGTGTGAGCATGCACTGACAAACGTAAATGACAACTCAAATTCTCACACTCGCTAGGTGTTTACTCAATCGTGACATAAATCTTCAGTGTTACTGAATTGTAATACAAAACGACGGCCTGAATCATGTTAACCATTTGCCATCTGCCCCATGGTAATACTAGTATTGCTAGATCCCCTTATTGCTACAACAATAAATCATACAGTTCGATATATATATATATATATATATATATATATATATATATATTTATTTATTGTGTATTTATATATTTATTTTATTTATTTTATATATATATTTTGCGATATGTCATAAATTATGACATATCGCAAAATATTCTGTTTGTTGCATTCACAGCTATATTAACCGTGATTCAATGCGCGGACTGTCCCTTAGGCCTTACTCCACTTGCTGCCTAGACTGGCTGTAGGTTTTCTCTTTGATGACTAAGATCAACTGGAAGTGTAATAAAATAGATCTGCTAAGGTAAAAAACCGTCTTCTTTTGGCAAGGGGTAGGAACAGAGTGCAATATAATTTCAAAGACTTGGTCTGACATTATGTCAGACCAATCCAGGTTTTGGTCGGACATGATCGGACACTAATTATTTTTTAATTCAATGGAGAAAACGTTTTTTTAACAACTTAAAAGAAAAGTAAATAAAACTTAATAATACATTGT
Source organism: Paragorgia papillata (assembly GCA_035771165.1). Lineage (NCBI taxonomy): Eukaryota > Metazoa > Cnidaria > Anthozoa > Scleralcyonacea > Coralliidae > Paragorgia > Paragorgia papillata. The sequence continues at coordinate 3,919,643 of JAWNZC010000348.1, forward strand.
AACAATCTCACTGGCACAACTGTATGCACAATGGTCAATAGAACAACAACTTAGTCACAGTATAAATCTAAAATACTTATCCTCTTCCTTTAAAAAAAATATTAACAGGTATTACTAATTTACTATATAACATAATATAAGTTCAGTACTAAGTACTTAATTAAGCAGATTATACGGACAGTTTGAGAAATTATTAGCTTCGAAGTTTAAAAACAAGCGAATAAGTGTCCGTGCAGAGCAATCAGTGGACGGTCGACATATCCGCGTTTTGCGCGGAATATGTGCCGGTGGCCGACCGTTATATTGCACTCTGGGTGGGAATAGCCTAGGTGCAGACGCTCCCTCAGTCAGTCCCTCACAATTACGTGGCTTTCCGATTGTCTATGCTTATAGAATAAGGTAGGGAAAGATTAGTGACTTGTTTTTTAAATTCAAATAGAGTCGGTGTTTTATTGATGTTCCGCAACTAATAATATCCGGATAATCTAGGGATTATCACCAATATCACGTGCTTACTTTCGCGGCATTTTACTCGTGAGTCGTGACTTATATCCTTGGTCAACACGGTCACTCGAAATAAACTTCATATTTCACCACATTTAATTATTTACGTTGCGGCCTAGGCTGGCTGTAGGTTAACCGTTTCCTTTTTGCTTTGGCGAGTAAAATGGTTGACATCGTAAAATGCGGATATCAAAGTATTTGGTCGGCTCTTGAATATAGGCGCTGGCTCAAGTGAGTTAATCTTATTATCATGCAGGTCCACTCATCAGTGATATTATTAATGCAAGATGACGACATGTTTGAACAATGTTAATTTAAACAGGTTAACAGTTCAAAACATAAGCCTGTGGTCAGCCCAACAACAAAGTCGTTGACAAGGAGTGAAGGAAGAATTCTGTAAACTTCTTGCATTATATTGCGCCAGTAATATATATATATATATATATATATATATATACAAGCGTACGGCTTTTCCTGTTCACGGAATGTTGGAAAGTGCTCAATACCATAAAGAACCGTGCATAAAGGTAGAGCGAATCGCAACTGACATTTGAGGTAAGCCCACTTAAACTATACTATATATATATATATATGTATATATATATGTGTGTGTGTGTGTGTGTAAGTGTGAAATTATTTACCTCATGCATACTGCATCTCAGTAAAACATCTGAATAACGCGTAAATATATTATTAAATATCGTTCACAATTTGAGAAACCCTACTCTTTAACCCACACAAAGCTAGTTTGTATACATTACTCATTAATCAAAGCTAGCCGACAATTAAGAAATACGGAACACAATCCGAAAATAAACATCTGGAATAAAAACAACGAAATTAATTTTGAAAAAGATAAAAAAGTAATATTTCCACTTTATTTCAAAGTCATCGTCATATTAAATGATTACTCAATCCATATTGAGTTTTTCAACTTTTTCATTTTTGGATTATGTTTTCTACTATTTATTTATTTTGTATACAATGTTCTCAAATGAATTATCGTAATAGCCAATCCATGAACGTATACCACCACATCACATGCATGAGTTTTGATACCCAGTGAAAACCTGTAGGAAACTTCCTAGTGAACTGGATCACATTTCTTATTAATCTGCATATTGAAATCAATGAAGAAAACACCGCAAATCGCGATGCGAATACTCGTTTGAAAAGCAAGATCTGTGATCAAACACTCCGGTTTATCGTGTTTCAGTAACGCAACTCGGTTTTCATTTGTTTTCTCGTGTTTGGAAGTGGAACGCCTGATATGAAACACTCAAACTCGTCTCGTGTTTGATCTATTATTTCACGCATGGTTAATGATCAATATCCTACTCGTCACCACGTTATTAATGTTACGGATTGTTACTGATCAATCTTATATTTTTATTTTACAAAATGGTACGACCATATATCGTGCCATAGGTCGAAGTTTACGTCAAAGAAAATGATTGCTATTATAAACACTTCAATTTTATCTTAAATGTCAACAAGACGTTTTGACTTCAAGCTAAATAATTCGTGACTGGCAACTGGACTCACGAATACCACGATATATACGTTTCTACACCTACTATCGCTCAGCGCATTATGCTTAGCGTAAGTTTAGGATATACTTCCTGTAAAGAGTTTATGACACTAGTTATATTATTCAATGTCATTATGTCAATATAACAATATATTAAATCACAGTGGGTCTAGCCCGTCTAACTTTCTTGCATGGAGATGATTGACCAAACGCACTTTAGCGGTGTAGGATTAATCATATGGATTATGCATGTTTGTAATAGTAGGATGTTTTTTCTAACGCAACTCGTGTTGCTCGCCAAAAACCGCTGCGAAATTCTTTTGCAGACAGATGCGACATGAGTATTGAGTAAACGTCGAGGAATATCCCAATATTCCATTTCGCTGGCATTTACAATGCTTTTATATCATTACTTTGTTTAGTATAACTCAAAACTTTAATGAACTCTCTTGGCCTTGCAATACCGGTAATATGACCCACAAGCAGAGCGCAACATCTATCACAGAAGTGCCAAGATATTTGCAAAGATGTTAATATTCATAAATACTCGAAATGTTGATCAAAAACTCTGTATATACTGTACTTGGCACAAAAAGATTGATAGAGACCACACAATCGAAACCACTCACTAACAGCGCGCAAGTATTCCATGGGCTGCATGATACGCTTGTCATGGGCGCGTGTAGACTATTTTAATTCAAACAATCACAATTAAAGTCAACATACGTTACATCAAAGTACCAGTACAAGGCAGGCCAAAGTGGGTTATATTTCGATTAAACGGAGACAGAAATATCTCCCCCTGGTATTTCTATGATGGGTCTTATCATTCATGGTTTTCAACCGACAGACGTAGAATTTCTATTGTCTGAAATGATTAGTTATAACATTACTCAATCTTGAATGAATCATGCCCGTGCTTTCATTCCTATATGGTTAGAAATAACATCACAAATTATTACAACTTACCATTAACCGTAAACGAAAATAACACCGCTAACAGCCAACGTTGTTCCATCGTCATCATGAGTGCTCCCCTCTCGTTTATGAACTCTGAGCATACAAATCGCAGGTCACAAGATGCAACGTATAAAATGAAATTTAATCCGAAGAGCCGTCATTTAATATGTTATTGTATAAGTTGCATAATTAATTATATAACACTTAATACCTTATTAAAAGAACTATACATTTTTCCGGTTTCGTGCTTTTAATCTCAACCTCAATTACAATTCATGAGGAAAACACAAAGGAAAGCAGTACCGTATCTGTGGTTTGGATATCGGAGGAAGAAATTACATAAATTAAGCAAACTTTCACGTTGATTTTCTCTTAAAATACTGATTTGTTTGAGATGCTATATATCATACACTCGGAGGAGCTGGTGTTTCATCAGGATATCCAAACACCTCGAATTAAGTTTGTTCAAAAACCCCGACTTCGCTTCGGTTTTCAACAAACGTCTCGGTGTTTATATATCCTGATGAAACACTCCTCCTCGTGTATGATATATTACGCCATGACTTCTTATAAATTTTCTGAACCGGAAATTAATTAGCAACAATCTTTTGGTACTGAAGAAACCCTGATATAAAGGATAAGTAGCCGACTCAACCCTCGTCATGTCGAAGTTCCTCGTCACAAGATGGTGAGAGGGCAGAGAGGCTCGATTTCGGCACCATTATTCGAAAGGAATACAATCTTATTAAAGTTCAACTAATAGTATTAAAGTTGCATAACGAAAAGAATGTGGTTCTTGTGCATATAGAAGTGGCTCCAATTACTTGTTTTTCAGTATCTCAGTCATACAATGTTATCCTTTCATTGGTCTTCCCGTTGTATGATAATTTCAAGACATTGTTGTACACTCTTCAGGCAGTCTTATGTGCTTCTCAGAAACTTCAAGCTGCTCTGCAGCGCTAGCTCAGTTTCTTGATTGTAATGTTTGACTTTCCCAATACAGTAAAACCCCGCTGACAAGAACCTACATTTTACCAAATCAGCCTGGGATCATGTTCTTATATTCTTATATATTCTTCTATAAATAAATTCTTAATTTCAGCCTGAGGTTCTTAATAGTGGTAGGTTCTTGTTAGCGGGTTTTTACTGTAGCGAAGAGGAAGATGTAAGTGTAACATCTTGTTATAGGCCGAGTTTCCACTGAGGCGACTATCTCTCCAAATTACTCGAAAGGTGGTCAGTGGTGCACTACATTCTCGACTCGAGGTCAACATATTTGGCATGCCTCATCATGGTACTATACAAGAGTACAAGACTACATTCTGGTATTGCATGGAATTGAAGGATTAATTTAAGCGAGCCCGGGTATGTGCCTCTTCGGGCTCTTCGTAATCACATTTGAAGAGGAACGTATATAGCTCCATCTTTCGTGATCGTCCATGTGGCGTTAATTTCTTCTTACCAGTTAGTGAATACGACAGGGCTAGAAATTAGCTGTTATCGTGCTTTTATAGAAATCTGCAGCAGTATCGATCAAATCTGCATATAGTTGTTGATGTTGTGGGAAAATGCCGTCTCTCATCTCCTCGTACAACTTTTGACACTTTCCGTGGGTATCATTGACAATCTCAGAATAAATATAGTATTCGAGTCGTCTCGTGGAGCAGCGAATTTAATTCTTGATTTGCACATGACAGCATGTTGGAGGAAATTTAACAAACTGAGAATCTCATTAGCAGGCTGCTATTGTATTTGGATTATATGTTTTCCTCCAACATGGCCGCCGTTTCTTCAGTTGTCTTCTAGTAGTATAAACCTCAAGGGATTGATTGCAAACCACCATGCAATGGGGTTATTAAGCTATTTCTTGGTTTTCATCTGACGTCACGGCTGCCATATTGGTGCACAGAAACAATGAAATGGCGGCCACACTGGTGCACAATCTTTATCCTATGGGAATTTAACTCTATTCTTTATATTCAAATATGTTAGAAATAGGTTTCACGATAGAGGCCGCCATTTTGCAAGTATATGTGATGGGATGTAAAGTCACACACCATTTAATTAAAATTCATTGTGTTTGCCCTACTTGAAAAATAATGGCCGCTATCGTGAAACATTCTATTATCTCGATACATCGCCTTCGGTTTGGTGGATCTGCAAGATCAAGATCAATAGTTTTGCTCAACAAGCTTCTAAATTTTTTAATGATCTTCTTTCAGAACTGAAACTTTCTTCCGTTGCTAAACCTTTTTTGATATGCCAGCAATGCTGCACTTTCCGAGTTTTTTTTCATTAATAGACTGGATAAAGTCGACTAGTACTGTCCCTTTGACCAAGCGGTTCTTCAACAAACTTCATTCATTTGCGTATGTTTCCGGCTCTTCTGAGTTCAAGACTGAGCGGCAGGTCAAGGACTACGCGGCGGTGCAACGCGCTCATATCGCGCTGATCGGTGTGTGATGCACAAAAGGACTGGCACGAGCGTGTCATATTGTCGTTGTTTTTTCTTTAACTATGTAATTTTGGAGGAACCTTTTGCAATGTACCGACGAAGTACTTATTCGTTTAATGTATGAATACTTGTTTGGCGTAAAAAGTTGTACTCTAATTAGGAGTTTAATATTATAAATAATGACTCGATTTTTTTATGACTTCCATGGAGGGAAAATTTCATTACAAGATTTGAGCATGTTAACAGGTCGTCCACGCCTAGGAATTCAGGTATGTTGAAGATTATACTTGTGTGGTTATATCTTAAAGTTTTCATAAAAATCGGAGTTGATTACTTGGAGATATAGCGTTCGGATGTTAGGTATGTTTATGGGTTAACTCTGGCCTGTTTAGTTCCTCAACTGCTGCAAGAGAAGTAAACAAAACTTCTAGTTTTGCCATGTTACGATTCAGTACTATATCAATAACTTTATCGGGTTTTTGAAGCATTGGATTAGAATAACTGTAAGCTGTAAACAAATTGTACTCTCCGATCAATTTATCAAAATACGACTTGCTGGGACGCATGCCGAGCGCATTATGTGATAAAATTTCGTCCACACCTTGTAATTTTGCATGTCATCAGATAGCCAAGATGACTTCTTGTTAGGTTTCATTAAAAAAAATGCAAATTCAATTGGAAAGATGACCTACCAGCTAAAATGCAATGCAAGATGTTGTCCAACCTCGTACCCAGGGTTTTTCTCTGCGCCCGCTAGAGTGAAAAACCCTGGGTACGAGGTTGGATGTTGTCTTCTATTGAACCTGGCCGAATGATAACGTGCACAAACAAAGATATATTTCCAAAGATATATTTCCAAATACTTCTTGCGTCATTTCTCTTGCGAAAGCAACGGTTCATATTTTTCAGCAACATATTTGTTCCGTATTTCAGCAATTTTTTGGGAGTATAACACCAGAGAATATAGTAGCTGAACTCCACTGATATATCGTCTGGCTCGGCAATTTTATCCACGTCCTCTTCTAAACTCAACTCGAGACTTCCATATCAAGCGTATTTGCTTTACCCGCAATACTTTTGTTTTAGATTTTCCCTGGCTTAATGTTCGTCGCTATGGTGACAGGAATTGGCTCGTTACCAGTCTTCTGCATCACACATCGATCAGCGCGCCTATTGCCGTTTCACCGCCCCCTATATAACCGCCCTGATATATATATATATATCAATATCTTTACGGTATTGAGCACTTTTCGACATTTCGCGAACAACACTTTGTTTGTTTGAATATAATCGCACCTGTATACTACAGTTGTGCACTTTCGTTTGCGTATAAACCATACCTTAAGTTAAGATGAGAAAATTTCGATTGGATTATTCGCTAAAGAACATTCCGATACCATCACAAGATGCTTATTTGAGAAACATGATAGAAAAAACTGAAAGTGTAATCAGGCGCATGAGATGGAAAGCCTACTTTTCCCTTTTTGGTGAACAAAACATACGTGAAAACAATCCTTTCGGACTTCCTTCAAATAAAGCACCGCCAACAATTACAGAAATGAAACCTTTCGAGGAAGACTTAATAAAATTAGTAGAAAACATTCAATTTCGCAAAATAAACAACCACTTCCAACAACATTTGGCAAATCGTCACCTAACATGTTCATTTTCGCAGACAAAACTAGAAATATTTACGAAACAGCACCAGACACATACAATAAGCTTTTGCATGATAACATAACAAAAACATACAAGCATGGATCAGAGGATACAGCAAAAGAAATTGATGAAGAACTAAAACATATCGCCACCAAACTTCGTATAAGTGACAAAATCGAACAAACTACAAAGCGCGAAGCTTTTATTTCACTCAAAGACCACAAGGAAAATTTCGAAAACAACCCAACATGCCGATTGATAAATCCAGCTAAAAGCGAAGCAGGAAAACTTATTAGTAAAACTATTCTTGACAAAATAAATTCAGATTTAAGACAAATCACACAGGTAAACCAATGGAGAAACACACAAAAAGTAATTGAATGGTTTAAAAACATCAGCGAAAAAAACAAACACATTTTTATTTCATTTGATATTGTCGACTTTTACCCATCAATTTCGGACCGAGCTCTATCATGGGCCGCAAATTTGACAAAAATAAACACGCAAGACATTTCCATTGTTAAACACGCACGAAAATCACTACTTTTCAACCGAGAAAAAACATGGATTAAAAAGGACAGCCAAAACTTATTTGATGTAACAATGGGCAGCTATGATGGCGCCGAGGTATGCGAATTGGTCGGCCTTTTCATACTTAGCAACCTTAAAAACAAGTTTGGCAAAGAAAACATTGGCCTTTATAGAGATGACGGATTAGCTATTTTAAAGAACAAAACCAGCAGATTGGCAGATAAAGCAAGAAAAGACCTACATAAAATTTTCGAAGAATTTGGACTTCACAGCCCAAGCAAATATACATGTAACAAACTTTCTAGATGCAACACTGTTTGACATTTTGACTTACAAAATGGAACATACAAACCTTATAGGAAGCCCAATGACGATCCGCTTTATGTTAACAAGCATTCAAACCACCCACCTAGTATTTTAAAACAACTCCCAACATCCATAAATAAGCGCATTTCACTCCTTTCATCAAACTACACAACATTCCAGGAGTCTGCACCCACATACCAAAACGCATTACACCACAGCAATTTTAACCAACAATTAGTATACACGCAAGCCAATGAGGAAACAAGCCAACCACGTAGGAAGCGACATAAAACCATCATTTGGTTTAACCCATCATACAGCAAGAACGTTAGAACACACATAGGACGATGTTTCTTAAACTTAATTGACAAACATTTCCCACCACACAACAAGCTACACAAGATTTTCAACAGAAACACAGTAAAAGTTAGTTATAGCTGCATGAACAACATTAAATCCACAATCACGAAACACAACACACACATTCTCAGGGAAAATGAAGGAAAAAACAATAGCACAAGTGGTTGTAACTGCAGAAATAAAGATGAATGCCCACTCGATGGACAATGTTTGACAAACAACATCATATATAAAGCAACTATTTCGACAAACAACACTAATGACACTAAGCATTACATAGGCATGACAGCAAACAGTTTTAAGGAGCGATACAGAAACCACACCAAATCTTTTCAACACAAAAAATATTCAAACTCTCCAAACACATATCGAATTTGAAAAACAAAAAACAAAATTTTAACATTAATTGGTCAATTTTAAAACGGTCAGCAGCATACTTAGGGGGGTCTAACCGACGTAATTTATATTTGGAAGAAAAACTTTGTATTATGAAATCCGAAAAACCCACTATACATGTCGGCATAAAAACAAGTTTAAGAAAAATAGGTGTAGGCAAGAACAAAGGTAGGAATGTAGGTAGCGCACCATCGACACACACACCGCCATCAACCCACACACCCAGAAGCGTGCCATCAACGCACACACCCATTAGCAATGACGTAAGCAACTCAACCTATTTAAGACAGCGCCGAATCGAAAATCTTCAGCTGCCTGAAGATCGCCCAGCGTGAAACTGACAGCGACCATCAACATTTGAGGTAAGCCCAGTTATAGTAAATATATATATATATATACACTTGATTATGATATCTAACTATTTACCTGTCGCGGTTATGAAATGTGTTTTAACACATTTAAAAAAAAAAGCTTTAAAAAGCTGCCGACTGAATCATGTCAGAATAATAAAATAAGATTTATACTACGCAAGCGCTGATTGGTCAATAACCGTGCAGGATCCGAGTATCCAAACACGGAAATCGAAAGCACTTTTGCCGTATTTATAAAATCAAAAAAAAGAGGTTGAAATAAACAACGTATTATAACCAAAAATAAACAAAAAATGCACGTGTAAGGGCTTGAACTGCGAGAACTGAAGCTTCAACACAAACAACAAGTTAAACAAAGCTTAACTCGAAGAAAAAAAACCTGACTGATGACTTTGTGCATTTTGTAACCGGTAACAAAATGGCAGTTGTTTTTTTATTTTTTAAATATTTCCCTTTTAGCGAAAGTCTTGACGGATTCTATACCAAATAGCATTTTTCAATAGCTTCAGTTTGATATACAGCCCAACGTTCGGCGTTAAGTATTTCAGCTCAAAACTCAGAAAAACTAAAGATTTTTGGCTTCATCCAATCATAGGGTCTGTTTATGGAGTTAGCGTTCCAGTCTTCCTGCCCAGTTCCCTACAAATGGCCCTGGGTACGAGGTTGAGCCAAAACATGTTTCGGCTCGTCAGCTCCTTCATTTCGCCTGTTCAGCAAGCCAGCGGAAACGTCATCAAAGTGTTTTAGAAACAAAATGTGATTGGTTGTCGAGTCACCAAAGTGCTAGTAGAAGAAATTGTGATTGGTAGTTGACGAATTTCGAGAGAATTTGTATTTTCATCATGCTTTTTTAGGCTAAATATAGTTTTTTGAAGTCAGTTATTTTATAAAAGAAATGCCGAATGATTTTCCGTGCAGGATACTCTGATCCAAACACGCGAGATGTTGCGAGATATATCGTCCTGTCATTTTGCTGTGTACCAAGATCACCTAGCGTGAACTGATTTCATCCTCATCATTGTTTCTCTCTTGGCACGTTAGCGGCCTTGGGGCGCTTCTGTCTGAAGAAGTAAACTGGAAATCTACTCCTTCAGCAGTTGCATAAAGTCTGCATTAGTTTCATAAAGTTGTATAAAGTTTGCCATTAAAACACCGCCAACTTTAGGTAAAATTTTGGAATGTTTAATTTGTTCGATACATGGCAGATTGGCCGAGTCTCCGCCGAGATGGTTTTCGTCAAATTTTACCAAATTGTTGCTAATCTACGAAATAATTACAGCAGACAAATGCTTATACTTCCTTTAGAGTCTAAATTTTCATTGGTTTGGCTTATATTTCAGAAGACAAATCCATTTTTTTCTCCATTGAGCGTGAAAATATCGCCGAAATGCGGTGATTATGCGCTTACGCACTTTCAGATCAGCGGTCTCGTGAAATACGATAAATTATGACAAATCGAAGTCATCTGTCACCGATAGCGCATAATATTCATACATGTCCAAGGACCAGACCGCAAATTAAATATGATTGTCTCTGTCTTATTATACGACATCTACAGTCCAAACCGAGTAAAGGTTTTTATTTATTCAACCAATTATTATGCTGTGCCTAAATCAGGGTGATTTTGAACTAATTTATTCAACCAATTACAGTATTATACTGTAGTTGAATCAGAGACTTTCATACTGACTTTTTAAGTTTAACTATATAAGCTTAATGTCTAATTGCATGAAAGAAATAGCTTTCTAGGAATCTATATGCTGACGTCAACAATAACAAAATTAAGAACTCTGTAATTCTAGGAGGAGTATATAGTCATACAACCTAAAATTTTTGACGAAAACTTACAACAATGATCTGCAAACCATTTAAAAAGACCAGCTTTATAATTTTTAAAATTCAGGTTTTAGAATTTTACTGATGACGTCGCATGCAATGATATATAATACTGCATGGACCAATGAAGCATGGGCCTTACTGCATGGACCTCTCGGGAAAATAGTTTTCATAACTGATAACCAAGTAACCAAGTATAAATAAAGATTAGTTTTATTTGTTGTTGCAGACGTATAGTTAAAGAAAGATGGTGAAAATACTAGCTAGGTAAAATTAAAAAGACGAACATGCAAAGCGCAAACTAATTTAATACCAATCTTTAGATTGAATAAACATGAGTTAGTGGAATTAATGTCTTTGAATACAACAGAAAAATGCATACGCTTAAGAAGTTATGAGTCGTGACGCCATTGACATAAAAAGCTTAAAATTAAGAAACTGAAACCGAACATCTTTCGCTTAATTGCTAGATGTAAATAGAAAATTAGCAAAAACCTATAGCAACAATATTATAACAAAAAGACTAGAAAAGTTGAAATTTAAACTAGCAGCAATCTAAATTATGCCACAGTATACAGTTGCAATAAGTGCTAAATCTAAATTGAAGTATTTGAAATTTACTCGATTTCAAATTCATCTGTATTGGCAGTTGAGTACAAGATAGGATTGTTGAATTGCTTGGGAGCGTAGTGTTCTTTCGCTCGCTTTCGTTTACAGTAAAATCCAATTCCAAGAACTATTACGAGTATTAGCAAAATACCAACAACCATGCCAGCAATTGCCCCAGAAGAAATACTCTTATTTTCTATAAAATGAAAGTTAATAATTAGACAAACATGAAATATACGGTTTCAAAAAATGTTAAAATTAAAGCACAAACCTTTTCTAATGGCCTTTGTCTTTGGCGGTTGACTCCCATCTATTGTACAAAAAAAAAGAGAAAGTAAATTAATTGACCTTTGAAGTATTTTTTCAATATATACAGCTTGGTGAGGTAATGAGTCAACAATATTTACGACAAATTGACTACCATATATGTTAAGGGTTTCGCAGATATCGAGGAGCCCAGATCTATTACAAACATGCCATAAGCTAAATGTATTTAAAACTTGTTGGAATCAATCAATCAATCAATCAATCAATCAATCAATATGTCAATCAATCAATCAACCAATCAGTCAATCAATCAATCAACCAACCAATGAATATATTTACAAAAAAAATATTCCAAACCTTCAATACGTAGTGAATCCTTGTCTACTTTCATGTTTGCTATGGCTCCGCTCTTCACAGCGTCCACAAGAGGCTTAGAAATATTCTTATCTTGTGCAAACTCTGGATTAAATACCAAAGTCATATCGGCAATAACGCTTCCTTTTCTAAAATAAGCAAATACCTTATAGTCACTTAAACTAGACAATGCAAAACACTAACGTGATTACAAACGATCTATACGAATCCACTGATCAAACCGCGGTTAATTAATATTTTTTTTCAGATTAACCCATTTCTGCCTGAGATGGCCAAAAAAAGTCCATTCAGTAATTCATCGTTTTACTATAATAGGCCTGTTTACAAGGAGGTAGGGTTTCGCTCTTGTACATTTCTTGTCTTTTTGTTCGTCGTGTTTACAAGGACGCTAGGGTAACCGCCGGGTTATGTTTTGTCCTTATTGTAAACGCGTTTTGTAGGTTTACCACTGGCGAATTTGGTCGCCGGCGAGAAGCGACATTTTCTTTTGTCTCGTAAGCTCTCAGGTGAAACTAATTAGCCAAGACAAAAGCAAAAAGTCGCTTCGCTTGAAAAATATCGCTTAGTGGAAAACAGCCTTAACGGAGACTTAACTTAAGGGAGAACCCCCAGACATCCTAAAGACATCATTTGAGTTTTTATGCAGCGATATGTTGCTATATAACTTAAAGGTGCATTACACTCCGTTCTGCGCATGCACGCAACTAATGTTTATATCTCTATTTACAAAAAAAAATACTGATACCTTATTCAAGATTGTAAGCTTTTCTTGCTTCCTCTTCATTACTTGTATTTGAAACGAAACATTTTTTAGCGGAAATAGAAGAAATCCGCAGAGATATCCTCGCCGAATCACTTGGTTTTCTGTCATGTTGCTCCGAACGGTTTACAGTGAACTTATCTACGAATGTCTTGTTTGTGAGGCTCACAAAAACAAGATGGCGGACCATGCGCAGAACGGAGTGCAATGCTCCTTTAATAATTAGCCTCAGTAGTCGAGTTAACTATCGGTGAATATTTGGTTTTATCACCCTTTGGTGAATGGAACATACTAATAATGCACAATATTCTGTGTATTCGCACATGACGTACTCCATGCTCCCTATCTGCATGAAAAGCTAACTTCACAGCGATGGAATTAGTGTTCTAATTCTGAAAATTAAGTTATGTTGATGGAAAATTCAGCAAACTAAACAAGCTATTCACCTTAATTTTTTAATAATGACCTCCCGCAAGGCCTCGCCCTCAGAAGAGTCTTTGTCATTCTCATAAATAGATTCCACCTGGAAAGAAAAGGAAGTTTTTAGGGGCTGTTCATATGACGACTTACGACTATTTGAGAAATGCAAAGCGACATAATAAAGCAAACATCTCTAAAAAAAAACGCTGGCGGAGGTATATATGCAGTTCTGAGTGCCCTCTTGTTGTTTATATGATTTGATCACTAGTCAGAATATCGTTTACACTTTCTAACTGGCTAAACGATTTTTTTCACTAGTGAAAAACATCGTTTCTAAGCGTTCTCATTGCTGAGCGTATTTCCATCCAAATGTTGTCTTCGGCAAACTCGCGTGTCGGCAAACTCGCTTGTCGGCAAACTCGCTTGTCAACATCTTGTTGTTAGTTGTATTAGCACTCGAAGAACAAAAGAAGGCAAGTATACCGTATAATGAGAAAGAAGTTCAAGAACTTCATTGAGAGTACTTCTAGAACAAATTACGGTGTAAAAATAAACTAATTGTAAACAATGTATACTTTTGATAAAGAAGCTTGTTGTAAAGTGCTTTAATATGTTAGCGACATTGTTGAGACATCGCCACATTTTCAATCTCGGTACTCGTATAATAAACAAGACGCCTGGGTCAGGCGTTCACTCGGGCTACGTATACGTACTGGCAAGTCATGTTCCCCTGTGTGAAGTACGCACGACATTCACCCCTGGCTCGCGCACCTACCGTGTCGTAAGTGCGCGTAGCCTGAATCGAAGGGTGAATGTGGTGCGCGTTCACATAGGTGAACATATCTACGATCAAGAGAGTTGTCAGCCACATCACTGTTAATTAAACTACAAAGTCAGTCAGTCACTTTTGAAATCTACTAACAACGTGCAAGAACACCTTGATCAAAAGGCAAAGCTGTTGAACTTTTTGTCCATACACCGAAATGAGCAAAGAGCTTACAACATGCCTCACTCCGTCGCACGGCTAACAACTCACCGGAAGGACGAATAATAGCGGAAGAAAAAAGTGCAAAAATGCAAAATCGTGACACCCAAAAAGAAAAAGAAACGGAGATGAAAAGTAATAAATTGCACCATGATAAACGCTTTGTACGTTTTGATTTTCATATACTCGTTATTTAGTCAATATTTTATGATACATCACAACGTATATCAATGATTTGCATGGTGATGAGTAATTAATAAATTTAATTTTGAAAATATTGAAAGCATTGAAAATAAAACACATGGTGCTTACCTCAAAATTAAATTTATTAATTACATCACAACTACACGCGTAAAAACGCACAACTTGTTCACGGTTGTCAACAGGCGTGAACAATGTTGTGCTGCTCGCCGTGAACAATGTTGTGCTGCTCGCCGTGAACAAGTTGTCAACAAGTTGTTCACTTATGGTTCGAACAACTTGTTCACGGATAAATCAACAATCATGAACAAGTTGTTCCAACAGCACATTTTTATAGCCAACAACGTTGTTCGCACATGATACAACATGTTGTAACAGCATGACGAAATAACAACGATGAACAACAATGTTACAACAATGGTGAACATGGTTGATGTATCAACACGTTCTTCGGTTGTTACAACATGCGTGAACAACGGTTGTTGTTTCATCAAGCTGTAACAACTTGTTGAAACAATGATGAACAATGTTGTTCATTTATCAATGTTGTTCACATATGTCAACAAGTTGTTACAGCATTGTTCAGGCAACAATGCTGTAACAACTTGCGAGATTTTTACGCGTGTACATCACAACTGGTGAATAAAAATCGTGCAAAACATTTACTATGAAGTGATTCCAATTTACGTAATTGCATCAGTTGGTAAAACTTCAATGAACCTGATTCAATAATTGCAAAATTAAAAAGGCTTCATACCGAATTCTTTATGTCTTTCGCCACTGTTTTGAACTCTTTTGATGAAGGATCGCTCAACGCGTCGTTCCATGATACACTTGTAAAGCGGACACTGACTTTCAATAACTTCTCTAAAAATGTGAAGATGTCGCATTAGATGCAATGATACAAAGACTCACGAAATAGTGGAAGATTGATTGGCTAACTTTTTCGCATTGGCTTATTTTTGGTCACATGATTATCCTTCTTATATAAGCTCGTTGTTTGTTTACACTCTTTACGTTTCTCTCTGACGAAGGCCTTCGCTCGAAACGTTACACTCCTACGTTCCCTGTTTCGGCAGTATATCTAACCTTACTATATTTCGATTGATGTATATACAGTAAGAATAAGCAGCAACAGTCCCCCCAAAACTGGATGTAATATATCAATGATATAATATCATACACGAAAATCCGTTTCTGAATCTGATATGAAAACACAAAGAAGTTTGTTAAAAACAGAGGTAATAGCCGAGTTTTTTTTTTATTTCGAGGTGTCGGTTTCAAATTAGATAATAAAGGACTTTAAAGTGTATGGCAATTAAGGCTTATGCGACATAGGACGAATTTGTAATCGCGCAAAAAATATACATGTCAAGAGGCGTGACCGCGTGCAAATTTCACACTGTTGATATTAATTTTTCTATCCTCTCTTCCTACTCCCCTTAATATAAAGTACCTTCCTTTCACTTACGAGTTGTAGGAAGTGTTGTTGGTATGATCTCTGCTTCTATAATAAAAATAGACAATTCAGAACTTCACATATGTCGTTCTGTTTTGTTTTGCTAAGTCAGGTGTCCGCTAAATAGGGGTTCCGACTGTACAAATAATTGTGAGCGTGAGCAAATTCAACGCAATAAAATAATTCAATTGAACAAGATGTTATTTTTGAACAACCTGTAAAATGAATGTAATGCTATAGCACCCTCCCCCACTCCCCCCCCCCCCAAAAAAAAAAACAAACCCACACAAAAAACCCACAAAAACCCGCACAAAAAAAACAAAAAAAAAAAACACAACAAAAAGACGCACAAAAAAAACAACCAAAAAACAAAAAAAACCCAACAAAAAACAAAAACAAACAAAGAATAAAAAAAATATTTAAGTAGTGTTCTCACATATTGGTGCCAACTGTAAAAAACATTTGACAAAACAAAACTGGGTGCTTATTTTGTTCTATAAATTACCCATGCATTAACCCCTTATTGATCAGGTTTCCGGGAGCTCTTCCCTTGACGAGTAAAATCGTCTGGCGCTAGCCAGAGTAATTAATAAGTTGACATAAGGCAACTGTGGCCAATAAAGGGTTAAAACATTAAGGGTATAATATAAGCACGGGTGGTGAAGAGTTGCCTCTCACCGCTGCAATCCAGAAGTTAAGCCCGGGTGGACGGAGTTAGTACTTGGATGGGTGACCGCTTGAGAATAACCTCGTTCTCGTGCTTGAGCTTGGAACTCATGTGAGTAGAGTTATAGTGTTATTGTAGTTGATCTCTCCTGTGCTTCGAGGGTTTTTCTTCGGGTTCTTCGTTTCCCCCCCTCCGTAAAATCAACACCAGATGCAGTGTCCCCAATTAGCTGTAACATAGCTAAATACGTTGACACTTAAATAAAGTAATCTAAACTCT
Organism: Paragorgia papillata; assembly: GCA_035771165.1. Taxonomy (NCBI): domain Eukaryota; kingdom Metazoa; phylum Cnidaria; class Anthozoa; order Scleralcyonacea; family Coralliidae; genus Paragorgia; species Paragorgia papillata. The sequence continues at coordinate 3,936,574 of JAWNZC010000348.1, forward strand.
ATAACTAAAAATTAATGGAAGTTTTTATCTCACCTGCAAGGCATCCGTATAATTCAACTCTCATGCAAATGCCAGCTTTTGTATACAATTCTGGGTATATTCGTAGTTTTCTTGCAACCAGACCATTGCTTCTTTCCATGAAACTATACTCGTCGAGTAAAGTGGATTCATTCAGGTTACCAGAAACAATATGCTAGAAAATATAAAACTAAAATAAAATAACAGAAATATAGTATAACGTATTAATACTACTTGAGCCTATGTTAGAGTACTAGGAATAAGAAAAGTACTAGTAGAATTAATTTCAATTTTTTAAGAAATGACAACCTTGACCGACTTTTCAACAGTATATGGTTTCCATCTTCCGTTCTTATATCTGTAGATAGTGAATGTGACAACTCGACGTGGCTTCCCATAGTACAATGGACTTCCTTGACTGGCAATCTTTTTCAGACGAACTCTTCTCTTGAAATCGACCTGGATCGGTATCAAAAATAAAAAATACAACTCAAAAACAAGCTTACGTATACGGCCGTGAACTACAGATTCTTTTACAGGTTGATGTGTAGAAAATTAAAACGTAAAATATTGGCTTTTTTCACAATATTACACTTCGGTTGCTTAGTCCTGCACAGAAGCGAGAGGAAGTTAGGAAACGAGATAAACTGATTTTGTTCAATGTTTTTGTGTACATTATCTTGTTATAAGAATTTTATTCCTTTCTTAATTTTCTTTTTAGTTATTTACGTATTTTCTGGCTCGCTTAAAAACAAAATGAGATTACGTCCATAACGGATCCATGCAGGGTTGTTTTAAAAGTAGTGATGCACATGTATTAAGATTTAGCAAATTGCCAGTAAGTTGCGGTGGTCATCGCAAATCCCGTTACACTACAGTCTGGGGGCATGCTCCTCGAATAATATTTTCAATTATGCAAAGTCCAGTAGTGTAAATTATTATTTTTAGGAATTAGGGGACAAAGCATGTATTGTAATATTGTAAAAGTTTTGTAATTTACGCAGGACTCCTCTGGATACCAGCCTTGTAACTGAATGTACATGTACCCTGCTAAAATAAAGTGCAATTTAATTCAATTCGATTCAATTCAAGTCATAGCCAAAAATGGAAGATTGCAACGAAACATTTTTTTAGATACATGACTCTGAGCACTTGTGCTAAATTATGACGACAAACTATGAGTTTCGAAAAAACTGAATTGGTTAAGCCAGCGAAACATCTTGTTTCAAATTAGTCATATCTTGTGTTTTTCCATTTCGTCATAACAGCAGAAACGTCCAGAAAACCATTGTTTAGCGAATTTCATAGAGAATCGCGCACAGTATGTTCCACAAGGATTAAGGTAAATTTATTCTTAGAATAATTCTCCCTATGCACGAGCAACAAACAAAGCCGCCCAGTTTGTATATGAGCAATAGTCCACTCATAGATAATGGAGGGGAACTGGATAGGAAACTTAAAACGGTGTTACAGAACCGGAAACGATGTTTGCACAACTTGCTATGGTAATTATACACTTATAAGCGGCTAGTGCACCTAACGGGTGGTCCCACATGGCTAAAATCAGACACTACTGAACTTAAGTGGTACTACACTATTGTTTAATTTCAGCAATAGCTGATCATGGCCATGTGGGACCACCCGTTATGTGTTCATAGGTGTATAATTACCATACCAAGTTGTGCAAGCATCGTTTCCGGTTTCGTAAGTTTCCTATCCAGTTCCCCTTCCATTATCTATGGTCCACTCCCATTATCTATGGTCCACTCGCATTCGCAGTGCAATTAGATGATATATAAAAATTCCACTTGTTGCATCTAACTGTAAAATAGTTAACTAGTAACGTAGCCAAATTGCCAATTATATTGCAGCATTTGCAATATACTACAAGAAAGTTCTATTAATAGATATGAATGGTTGTATACTGAACCTACCTCTAAGTATTGCCCTTTCTCAGCCTTAGTACACCATGCCCTTCCAGAGTTGAGACGTGCATCCTCTGGAAACGAATTTGGAGCAGGAGATGAAAGCTTAACATCTAAAGTATTTTCCCCTTTTTGAATTAATGGTTCGTCGCAATCTATATATCAGTAGAATACGAGACAAAACATTAAAATAAATTTAACCATAATGCTTTACAAGCTTAATTAAAAACTACTGGTGTCCTTGTTCAGTTTGCAATTTTACCGTCACTAAACACATTGCGATTCCGAATGATTATTGTGGGACAGTGAACTCGGGTACATGAAGAATAATTATGAGGTGCTACTCCGAGTGACGAACCGCACCGGACAAGTAGAGAAAACTACAGCCCAAGTACTACCATTGATTCGACCTTCAGCTCCCAACTTGGCTTGTAGATCAGTTGGTAGAGCATCGGACTAGTAAACCGAAGGTCGCGGGTTCGAATTCCAGCCGGGCCAAATAGAGTTTTCTCTACTTGTCCGGTATGGTTCGTCACTTGGAGTAACACCTTATTACTAAAGACATTGTATTTTCTGTATAATAAAGCATTCATCCAAACGTGTTGTAGTATTTCGTCGTCACGTTCTCGGATTCATTAGCACTAACATCATTACGTCATCTTGAAAAATAATAAAGTTTCCAACCAGCCCCATCCACTAACTTTGTATATACTAACGTACATTAAGTAGGGAAGGGCTTTATCCTTAATTAAGAAATTTTGCTTATTTTAAAACCCTATACCTTCTTACAATTATACAAGAAACAATGTTTATACGCGCAAAGGATTGTCGTTAAATGTACAAGTTTCCTTTAGGTAGACAATCTCGCATTCCTCGAACAATAAACAACTTGGTTTTTCCTCATTGTCCATCGTTAAATATCTCATTAAATATCGCTCTCAAACTTTTCTGAGAGGAAATTTTCAAAGGTAGGTTCACTTAGTTATTAACTTTGACTGACTATATGGCACGGGTTACTTCCGGTAAAATCACGCGCTGTGATTGGTTGATGACGTTCTCGGTAACGTCCGTGGGCATTATGAAAATTGTTAATGCCCTACGATCGAAAACAAACAAATAATCCTAAAAAGCAGCTTAAATAGACTTTTATTGCCTTAAAATGACAAAAATAAATGACGAGGAATATTATGAAAGTAAATTTTAGTAGCCAGACGAGAAAAAAACTGCAGAAAATAACGCTAGTCCGATGTTTTGACGAAACTATAAGAAATGGGGATCAGGGAACACATGATTGATTTCAGTGTAATAAAAAGTGCCATATAATAAACTGCTGAATAACCTCGACGGCGTTTGGTCTTTACGGTAAAATATTAAACCTTGGTCTTGATATTTTACCGTAAAGACCTCACTTTAGGTTATTAAGTAATTATTACGGTTTCCATTTCTGGGCCTTAGTATGACGTCTTTAAAAACGTCTTCAAAACACTAGACATAGTTTAACGTTATTCTGGCTTAAAGGTTTTTTGAACGTAGCTTAAAAAGTTACTGTTCATGATCCAACGATTCGACACTCAGATCTACTGTCTTCGTCAGGGGTGATCGTCATCAATGGTTCTATGAGAGTATAAATACGGGACCTGTCTTCACAACGATGAAGACTAGATCGGAGTGTCGAAACGCTGGATCATGAACAGTAACTTTTTAAGCTACGTTTAAAAAAACTTTTAAGCCAAAATAGTGTTAAACTATGTCTGATTCTTCACCTGGCTGCGTTGGGAATTTATTTGCTGTCTTCAAAAAAGACGTATTTTTTATTTAGAATTAGAATTCACTAGGAAATGTTTCATACCTACAGCGCATCCGTATAGTTCAAACCTCATGCAAACGTTTTTATTCCAAGTCACTGGTAATATGCGGATAAACGTTGCTTGAATAGAGCTTTTAAGTGAGTTGACCACAGGATGTTTGGCGTGGACGTTCCCGTCAAAAACCTAAAGAAGTATTACAAATTCGTTTAATCCGGATTCAAAGTGGTTTTCTTTTGTATTATAATTTACGTATACAAGTAACGGTATTAACTTAGGCCCGTTTCAAACGTCGCTCTTCTCATGCGCCGAACCTAATACAAGCATTAAGTTGCGGCAGATGAGCGACGTTTGGATCAATTGACGGTACCGAAAAAGATGGCGGCGGTACATTTAACCATAATACTTTGCGACCTCAAATCAGCTAAAATAACAACTAAACATTGTTTATCGTGCTAAGATGGATTAAGTAAGCAAGAACTTCATTCCCACCAAAGTTGATCGTTTTAAAACCCTTATCTTCCAATAATTCTGCAAGAAACAATGTTTAATGTACGCAAAGGATTTTGGTTAAAAGTACAAGGCGCCATCTTTTTCGGTACGGTCAATTAAGAGCGGCAGATTGTATTTGGAGCGCGGCAAGGCCTGTCGCCTTATGCGACGTTGGAACGACTCTGATTCAAACGCCGAACTTCTCATGTGCCGAACCTAATGCATAAATTATTTTAATATATTATCGCTGCCAGTGATCATGCGGAAGGTTTTTGCCGGTTTTTAACAGTTTGAGGAATTACTGACGTTCGACGAATTAAGTTCGACGTTTGAATCGCCGCCGCTCCAGAGCCGCTACAACGTCGAATCTTTTGTATTAGGTTCGGCGCATGAGAAGAGCGACGTTTGAAACGGGCCTCGACGTATAAATAAAACTAAATGTTTAAAAAAATGTACTTTAGGTAAAGGATGTACTTTAGGTACGTTTGTAAGTTTAGTTAGCATGTACTTCATTAGTCAAGAGAGTATTACAAATATCCCAACCAATCACGAAATATACATTCTTCACGTTCTAACCATTTCTCACCATCGGAAAAGTCTTAAACAAATCAAAGAAATAATTTACTGTAGGAAGCAGGATGAGCTGAAGTGCAACCTAAGAAAGTTTGTAGCTTCAAAAATGTAACTTTTGTAACTTTTTTATGCATGGTTGTAAATAACATCTACATAAAATATATCCTGTATAAACGTGTTCAACTCGGCATCTTGACCACTACTACATTTTTAGAGCCATGCACGACGCCCCAGAAAACTTTTAAATTGGATGAAGTAACATACCCTTACAGCACCATGTTGTTTATAGTCAATCCATTCATCGCCATCGCCACTAAACTGAATTTTATAACTCTTTACATAACTATCTTCCTGGTTGCCCCACGTCTTTATTTTAGTTACCAAATTAACTTTCCCGAAATTCACTTCAATCCACTGTTTGTCGTCATTAGTCTGTAATAAAAAAGTAAGTTGAAATTTGTTAAGACACACAATATAATTAATTAATCCACTCTCTTCAAACTTGAAATAACTGCATGTTTAATGAATCGACATATTGACAACAATTTTTTAATAGGTATAGCTATGTTACTAAATTAGAAACACTAAACGAAACGCTGTAGTGTGGCACAATATTTAAAAAAAATAATTTTTTTTAATTACCTGGGAGCTAGGGCGGGGGGGGGGGGGGGGACAAAGTTTAAAATATCATTACCTTAGCACACCATCCTTGGAGATGCGGTCGTGCTTGCTTTGGTTCATTTGTGGGGTATTTTGACGATTTTGCAATAATAGAATTGTCTTTAATATGTCCAGTGGCCATTCCCAAATGAGCTTGACAAACTTGCCAAAAGAATGTTATAATTAGGACCAGAGTTATAAGTCATTTTAGCCTTACAAATAGGCAAACTCACCATAAAGAAACATACGCATATATCCGTCCGTCCGCCCTGCCCCCCTCCCTCCCTCTCTCCCTTCCTCTCTTCTTCTCTTCCTCCCTTTCCTTCCTTCCCTTCCCTATCCTTCCTTCCTTCCTAATTCCTTCCCTTCCCTCCTTCCTATTGGTTTACCAATAATTTAGATGAAAGCCTTTTAACGTTTGATACGGGAAATCATGCAATATTGATTGAAAAATTAAAACTGCATGGTATTCGTAATACTGAATTGCAGTTCTTCCACTCACAACAATGCTACGTTGATCGTAATTTATCAAGTCCTGGAACTGTGACTTGTGGAGTTCTGCAGGGAACTGTTTTGGGACAATAATAATTTCTTACTACATATTGACTTTCTTGGACAAAACAGATCGATGTTTGTCTAAGAAAATTTCAAGCGCCATTGGCGGCTTGAAATTTGTAATTTATAATTCTTTGATTCAATCACATTTTGATTATTGTGATGTATGGAATCGCGGCCTAAATCAACTAGTATCTAGCAGTTTACAAAAATTACAAAATAGAGCAGCTCGGGTTATTACTCAATTGCAAGCTGACTATGAAACAAGATCTATTGAAATATTAAGAAACCTTAATTTATTAACTCGTCGAATTTATAATTCAGCTATAATGATGTATATTTTTTTTATGGCCAATCTACTGAATATCTTCATGAATGTTATCAAAAACGTTCAGAGAGAAATATTTATCAATTGAGAAACAGTGAAGTTGATTTTTAGTACCTAAACCACACACTAATTATTTGAAAACAAGTTTCTTGTATAAAGGACTCTGTCCTTCCTTCCTTCCTTCCTTCCTTCCTTCCTTCCTCCCTCCCTCCCTCCCTCCCTCCCTCCCTCCCTCCCTCCCTCCCTCCCTCCCTCCCTCCCTCCCTCCCTCCCTCCCTCCCTCCCTCCCTCCCTCCCTCCCTCCCTCCCTCCCTCCTCCCTCCTCCCTCCTCCCTCCCCTCCCTCCTTCATTCTATCCACGGAAAGGTGAGACATGGGAAAACGTGTTTAGACCTAATCCATCTTACCTATGTCACAGCCACGGAGCTGAACTTTCATACATATTGTCTCTCCTTTCACCTTTGAAGGTAAAATAATGATGCTCGACGCTATAATTCGTCGATCGAATGTCTTCGTAACCTTATTTGTACCATCAATGTTGGCAAAAAATATCTATAATAAAAATTATTCAGATTAAAATAAAGCATGAGAGATTAGTTTATTGTACAATGGTGGGAAGATCCAACTAAATACCAAACTAAAGGCAAAATTGTGAATAAAAGGTGAATAAAATAGATAAAACGGAAATAGGTCCAAACCCAAAAGAGTATCGGTGTATGTTTTTGAAAGTCGTTTGTCTCGATTAGTACAGTCTTATAGGGAAAGTGTCAAATATGTCATTGTCGGTGTCATTTTGACAAAGAAAATACTTAAAGGCTCATTTACACAGGCGATTCGCCCGAGGGATTTATATCGCTAATAAACTGAGGGTCAGGTGATTAAGCTACACTCATTTTTCTTTAAAAAAAACTGAAACGAAATAACTGCAAGGTTCACAAAACAAGAAACATGCAGAAGAGATTATCTATCATATCTACTAGAAATTATTAGAGAAAGGGCTTGACAGTATACGGAACGAGCCGCAGGCACGCATTTTTAAATCAGTGGAATATCAGAGATACAACAATTGCAATATAAAATAAGGGGAAAAGTAACACAGTGTGAATAAACCTGCATGAATATTCTTAATATCAAGGAAAAAGCTATAAGAAAAAAACAATTTCTTCTTTCGTCATATTATTGTTGGGATTCTTCTGAGACGCTAGAGATATGTTCGCTTGAAAGTGAATTAGTTATTTGTTGTTATAAATTACATGGCGAATTCATTTTACCTTTGTAATTCCCCGCAATGAATAAGTTGTCCAAGACCAACCGTCACTGCTGTATTTTACGATGAACGACCTTACGTATTGAGGAGAAGGCTGGTTTCGCCCTTGAATGGTTATCCGAGTAATTTTTATCATTTTCCCTAAATCGATCTAGAAGAAAAATATCATTAATTTATGGGTATATTTAACATTTATAGACACGGGGCGAAGAAAATTCGATATTACTATTACCCCGCAGAGGAATATAATCCCGAGGGGTAATGTTTCGTTGAATTTCTAAAGGGAAGGTCCACAGTATATTATGTGAAATATTACTTATCATACCGAACAATATTCTTTCCAGAAAAACTTTGAATATTTTAAAAAGACATATAGTTTAGGTTTTTCCACCCAGGGGCGGATCTAGGAAAATATCCGACTGTTGCACGCATGGTGTGGTCCACCCCGTCAAGGGGGGTAAGGGGGCATGCCCCCCCTGAAAAATTTTAAAATTAGGACCTCTAAAAACGTATTTCCCGCATTCTGAGAGCAAGTTAATATTAAACAAGCAAATAGAATAGCATATAAATCAGATTTAAAATTCTAAGTAATTCAGAGTAAACCATCACATCTTAGTGCTTAATATGTGACTGAGTTTGAATGTGTGATTTCAAATAAAATATTAACTGCATGCTGAATATAAAATGCATCAGATCTGGAGTTCATTCAAAGGGCAAACTCGAAAATTCATGTTCATGACATTGTAATGCATTAAAACAAAATAGTTATAATACACAATTAAACATAAATACAACCGAGAAGCGCTTAGTAATACTATACTGTACAAAGAATAAACGAGAGAAAGAGACTAGACTTGACTCATTGACCGCACTGCAGTAAATACTGAAACCGAACAGCGGAGAGCTGACTCCCATGAAACACTGAGTGAGGACTCATTAGCATACAGTATATAATATTAATTTATAGAATATTATTCTGCTAAGGCTTACCTCACTGGGTAGTGATTCGAGGCGCGCGATACCTGGCTCTTTGAGAACTGTAACCTTGAGAAGTGGCACAAAGTACAGCGTAGATCTTCACCAAGATACTTTCCGCATCCTTTTGAAATATTACGTACGCACTCGTGCTTGAGAGCGATAAGTTCACGGTCTGTTTCCTCTCGAGAATAACTTCCATCCAATATATTCAACAGCGGTTGTAACACATCGTTAGAAGCCATTTATTCTTGAAAGAAGCCGAGTAGGTCGAATGAAGCGTACTCAATAACATCATCTGAGAGGCGAAACAGATTTCGCAATCTGTTGCACACTGTTGCACAATCTAGTGTTTTGATTGGACAGCTACCCCTAGCTGTTGCACAAATGCTAAATATAGCCTGTTTCACGGACTATGTTTAGCTCAACTGTTGCACAAACGACTTCAGACTGATCTGGTGCAACAGCGCGCCAGGCCTATTGCACAAGGATGTTGCACAAGGAGATGAGGGAGGAGGGGGGGGGGGGGGGGGGGGGGGGGGGGGTGGGGGGGGGGAGTGTGCTGCCGGAAATATTGTATATTGCGGGTTTTCTGGGTGATTACAATCTCACCCAATTGCGGGTCAGAATTTTCCCGGATATAGCTCGAAGCGAAGACTGGAGGACCGAGGCTGAGCTCTCGAGTCATAACCGTTAGGTAGTTTTGCAAATTAAATTATTCTTATTATCTTTTAATGTTTTCCGGACATTTTGACTGTTGCATTTGCAATAGTTGCAACAGTCTAGATCCGCCCCTGCCACCCTTAGATCATGTTTTCACTATGCTTCTTTCTTTGTATTTTCCGGCAAGTTCTTACTTTGTTGCCTAACCTAACAAATTTTTTGTCAACATCTGAAGGCAAAACGTTTTCTTGTTTCGCCATTTTGGTTTCCCCAATTCTCGTTTTGGTTTTCGTGCGTGGTGTTCACGCGTGGTGCTCGAACTTGAATTTCCCGCCACAGCGGGGTTATTTGGTATACCACGCCACAGAGGGACGTTCACTCAAATACCACACTGTGACGGGTAATTCCATGACTCGTCACGTAGTACAAATATATAATAGACAGGAGTCAGCCTTCGTCAAACACAGGTTTGGTCTCGAAACGTTTTTTAATACTTAAAAATATCATTAATATTTCATGAGAAAACACGAAGGAAATAAGTACCATGTTCGTAAAAACATTCATTTGGTAAAAAATAAAGATATTCTTATCATTGCATGCATGTACTCATAAACATTCATGATTTGTATACTGTGTACAGGAGTATAATTCTTTAAGGTTGTATTCCAACAATAGATAGAGAATGAATGCTAGTTTTACGCTGAGAGTCAAGCCTCATTAGAAACAACTGGTAATATTAAGCAATTTCGTCAATCATGCCTCATCCTAATTTAGAGGTGTTCGCAATTTGCAAAGAATGCAAAACACAATGGAAAAACAAAATCATAATTACCTGAACCTGGGGATCCACAGCTGAATCGTTGGTACACCAAGCATCATTGGGGGTATCACTCAAGTCGCTCATGATTGCCTGTTCAGCGCTAAGATTGGCAGCAATGCTCTCTGATACAGATATCATTGACGGTCTCAAAGGCAGCAAAGAAGAACACTCTGAAGATTATAAAACCCAAATTAATCACTCATTCACTAGCTCCCTTGATTTCTCACTCGTTCACTCTCACTAGAGCTCGCTCGCTCACTCACTCACTCACTCACTCACTCACTCACTCACTCACTCACTCACTCACTCACTCACTCACTCACTCACTCACTCACTCACTCACTCACTCACTCACTCACTCACTCACTCACTCACTCACTCAGTCAGTCAGTCAGTCAGTCAGTCAGTCAGTCAGTCAGTCAGTCAGTCAGTCAGTCAGTCAGTCAGTCAGTCAGTCAGTCAGTCAGTCAGTCAGTCAGTCAGTCAGTCAGTCAGTCAGTCAGTCAGTCAGTCAGTCAGTCAGTCAGTCAGTCAGTCAGTCAGTCAGTCAGTCAGTCAGTCAGTCAGTCACCACTCGCTCTCAGACCACCTGTCCACCCACTCACTCACTCAATCACAGGTCTGACAGAGATCCTAATAACTCTATTGTTCACGTTCCTTTAGAAATGTTATTTTACCCAGCGTAGATAATATACTAAGAATATTATTTAGCAATAAAATAAATTACCATTTTAGAATCTGGCAAGTCGACAGGATTTATAAAAAAAAGTCAATACTGTAATTAAATTAAACTGAAAGAGAAATTCCTCACCGAGTGAACGTTTGCAAATATAAGAGTATCGCGACACACAATGCCAATCCACCCATTTTCCGGTACGGCTATCCATTAGAACACAGTTTTGGGTCTGAGTAGGGTCGTTAGGTTGTCCATTTCTCCAATTGACATACGTAACTGGCCTATTATCGCTCCACTGATAGCCTCTTTCCTCATTTCTGTCATTCAAACCTTAAAATAAGTAAAATAAAAATCAAGCAAGTCAATCAGAAAAACTATTCTATCTAGTGATTGTACAGATGTTTATGCGAAATTTGTTTACATCTGATAGCTATATATACAGTTAAAAATTCGCAATCGACAACAGAAACAAAGTCCAGGTTGAATATTTGTTTAGTAATTATAGCAAAAATACAAACTTATAATATAATATGCGCAATAAAATCTATAAAATCGCAACAGGCGCACGCTTGCACTTTACAGGTATAAAATAAAGACGGATAGATGTATGCATTGCGGACCAATAGCTACCTATAAAATGAATAGCATTATTATACCTATCCAAATCCAGAACCTTGGCATATTGAAGAAATAAAACATTGCAAAGTCTTGCTCTCTGTCATCTGAGATACTAAGTAATTCACCACCAACATTTTTACACGCATGACTTGCTTCCGGCCACGATTTCGCAATGTCAAAGTGTTTGTAACAAAATCCTTGTTTTTTGCGCCAACCAGCAGCACACACAGAATTATCTACAAAGTAAAAGACGCAGATATACAACCCTGTTCAGCCTCCAAACGCATGCAGAAAGTCGCATCTCTGACATGTATGCACCCCCACCACCCCACCCCCAATTTTAAATCCTAGATCCGGCTCTCCATGTGCGGCCCGCCAAAATTTTAAAAATTTACAGTACAACCCTCGATTCGAAAAAGCTGGCCACCTCTGGATTATACGACGACTGAATTTAATAGTACACTAAAATAAACAATAACACATTTTAAAAGGTCACGTGCAACGTCGACAACAACCTTGTCTTTGCTTTATCTTAAAAAATATAATAAGATAAATAAAATAACGAAATCAAAAAACTTGGAGCAGCTAAAGAAAAGCAAGTTTTTAAGTTAATCGGAGAACCAGTTCCCGAATTTCTTTTAAAAAAGGAAAAAATCTAAGTTTTTGATTTTAGGTTTTATTCAAACCGTTACTATAACTGAAAACCACTAAGTATACAATCTTTGCGCGTTAAAAAAACAAGCATCTACAAATCGTGAGTACAGTTAAAGTTTTGTACATATTGCATCGTTTTTACACCCTTATATTGTAACACCAGACTGCGAGTTATAGTACCCCCCTTTCCCTCCCTCCCTTCGCAACAGCGTAACCTGACAGCGCTCCCTCAGGGGCACGATGAATAATTTTGCGGTATTTCCGATGGTCTTCTCTCCATTGTCCTCTGCTATGACGTCATCAACTTTAGTTAAAACAGAAAAGAAAACTGGGACCTATATAGTCCTCCCGGGTAGTAACCAGTGGTCGTATCTTACTTCGTTATGTAATAAAAATTAAAATATTATACCTGATACAGTAACCTTTGGTTGACCTACAACAAAAGAAAATCGCACAGTTAACATCTTCTCTTCTCATAGTAAATTATCCCCTGAGCTTACAAAAAAAGAACTTTAGACATAAAATTAGATTTTTTATGGTACCGTGATAAATCTGGCACACGTAGGGATTCTCTCTGCCACAATCAACGTCATCCCATCGACCAAGATCAGATCCAGTCACGTTAGCCTGAACGCAAGTACGTTGATCAAGTTGACGGTTTGGTTGTCCAATACCCCAGTATGAATAAAATGGCGAGGTATTATCAGTAAACTTGAATGAAGACCATGGCTCATGCAATAAACCAATCCACACGTTACCAATATTCCTTTCCAATAAGTATACAAGATGAGCTGGGGAAAAAATACAGAAAAAAAAAGGTTAAATTGATCGAAACGCATCATAAACATCCATGCACATATGGTATAATTTATTCATATCCATACCTTGATCAAACTCTGATCCAATGCTCACCAGTTCAGCTTTGTCACCCTTACATGATTTTTGTGCATCGTCAAACGTTTTGGGCATTTTAACAAACTTGTAACAGGATTCATCGTAAACAGAATATCCCTTTGGGCACGCGAAACTGGCTTGAACTTGCGTGAAAAAGAAAGGAAATATAATTTACTTATATTCCGACAGCAATATACATCAATCTTCGAAGACCAACGATTCAAAATTATTTATAATGTATATAAATTGACTCTTCTGGGTTAAGATCTCGTTTAAAGTAAAAGTTGATTTTCAAATTATTGAACGTAACTATACTAGTTTTGCTAAGCAAAGTGACGTAGATGTGGAGGATTTTAATTACTGGGAGCGTTCAAAGCAACATCTCAAAGGTCCAAGTCCGTGGGTAATGATTCCGTCTATAAGAACATACATGTAACGGCCACAGGGGCGCACATTAGGGGGGCGGGGGGGTGTGGGGTGTGTGACACCCCCCCCCCCCAACAATTGAGAGTCGATTGAAAAAGTCGGTCCCGAATTGCCAATCCGATTCCAATTCAGTCCTCGGGTATTTATCCGATTTTGCTTCAAAATCCCGAATCCCGACGCGACCTCGATCGCGATATGAAGAAAAATCCCGATTTTATAGATCTGGTCTTCAATCGGGATTTTTCGTATCCCGATAGAGGTCTGTTTCCATATACCTGAGAAATACTTGTTTTAGGGCTGTACTCCATAGTGTTGGCTCACGGAAATTCAAAATAACTTTGACAAAGTTTTAAAATATTAATTTTTTTAATATTTAATAATCTAATTCGTCCGCGTTGATTCATAAGAGCATGATAAATTTAATTTGAGTAGGTATAGTATGGGATTTCTCGAGCTTTAACTCGGTACGCTACCTCCTCCGCAGATGTTTTTAATTTATTTGCACCCCCTTATGAAAGAAAGAAGCTGGGAAATAAATGCCTGTGGAGGAGGTAGCTCGGTAAATATGTCAGTTTTCGTTTTTTATGGAAAAAAAGCGTAAAATGACAATCAATTTACCGTGCCTTTTTGACCGAAATATTCGCCTGAGAGTGTTGGAAATAGTGTTTCAGGGCATCCACCACACATTTCAACAATTTCTTGAGGGGCATGCCCCCAAACCCCTCTAGATAGATCCTGATCTGGGAAGGTGCATAGCTTCGACACTACTGATAAAAAAAGTCGGTCCCAGAACGAAAAGCACCCCCCCCCCCCAAAAAAAAAACCCCCAAAGTTTCGAATGTGGCCCCTGATTACGTCCATAGTGAAAATAAATTTATCAACTGAACATTAACTACTGAAAAGTAATTGGTAAAAAATTTGCAAAATATATGTTTAGAATCTTTGTTATAAGAAGGGAACTTGCAGTTGACCAAAAGAAACGTTACGTTGTTTAGAGTACTTTATTGCTAAAAACTCAGCAGCTCTTCACCACCTTTTCACTTCGTTACTTTCAAAATGTTATTATACGAAGAACAAAATGACGTATACATGAAATTAGTACAGTATAATATTATAAATGAGTTTTACCTTTTGGAGTTGAAATGACCGAAGGTTTTGCTGTACTTGGAGTATTCGAAGCATCTAAGGATAAAAAACCATAACCAACATTATAAGTTTCGATTTTGTGTTTTTTGGTTAATACAATGTGTATGCCCAAAATATAACTAAAAAAACTGATACAAAAAAACTACCATTAAAAATTGCTAGTGATTACGAGTGCTTTGTTGAGATTATTCCGGAATTAGAATAATTTCTAAAATGTTTCGTAATAGCCTGATCTCTCGACTCTCGTTATCCAAACGATGTAATTCTGGTTAATCTAGAAAGGTCCGAGTATTCCACTATATTTGCAACATGCACATGTATTGCGAATAGATAGCATAATTATTATACTGTAAAAAAATTAACTGGTTAAAATAACCAAATAAATTTTAATAGTTGTCACAGTTGCATTGCAATTTGGACCAAAAATGTATTCGTAAAAAAACCCCAAAAATTATTGGTTGTAATTGCAACATTAAAAAAGAAATCTAACCTGTTTTGCAAATGTAACCGTTCTTTCTACTATTGCATGCCACGCTACTCCATCTTCCAGCATCCCTAGCAAACGGCGAAATTTCGACACAATACCGACTCCAGCCAGATATTGGTTGACCCTTGTGCCAATGTTGAAAAATGAAGGGACTGTTATCAGCCCAAATGAAACTCCTGGAATTATGAAAGTTATTCATGCCAATCCAAAGAGGAACCTTCGCTCCTTTTATATTCATGGTGATAAATGCTTGCTCAAATCTAATGTAAAGAGATTCAACATTGGTGATAATTCATCATTATATCAATAATAATTCATCATCTTATAATATGATCAAATCAGTCTTTGATATACCGCAGCTTATATACAGGTTATAAACCTTCCAACCTTATATAAAATTCGCAACAATAGAAACATTCTTTTTGTTTAACTTTACCAATTTAAGTAATATATCAACAACGAGTTTGAGTGTTCCATCAGGGGATCCAAACACGAGAAAACAGGATTGTTTTCCAGTGTTTGGATTCCCGTGATGAAACACGATAAGCGAGTTGTTGATACGATATCTCGAGCGATTTCAATTGGAAAATGCAATTAAAATAAACCCTCATAAGATTTTATTCATGAGCGTATGAAAAATTTATTCATACAGTAACTTGTTTATTTTGTATAGATAACTGAGATCTTAAGAATTAGATGAACATCGGTTTTCATCTAATATCTTCGGTTTTACGTAATAGATAAATCCCGAGAACGAGGGATGTATGCTATATAAAAGGAGGTTTTCCAACAAAGTTTTGTCTATTTTTTCCACCTTGGACAAAGATTTTCCTTGTTTTTTTCTTTATTTCGTATCTTCATTTCATATTTCTTTATGCGATATAAAGACCTCGGAAGAACAAAGAAAACCGACTCAATAATAAATTAAGTACTATTTAAAACACGTACTGAGCCGCAAAATAGAAGAAAAAGTTCATCGAAAATAACGAGCGTGTCTCTATCACATATAGAGACACGTCACGCGGTCATGATTTTCTTTTGTGCTTTCCTCATGAATTATTAATGAGTTTTTGAATGCAGTATCCAACTTCAATCAGGTGATTGAATAAAATATTGTAATTGGCTGATGCCATGAATTATTAATGAGTTTGAGATATACAGTGTGTATAAAAAACCCTGGAACCATTAGAAAATGAATTAGTATTCTGTTCAAACAACCTATTGTAGTAGTTTGAAAGCCCTAAACACCTCTGAGCCACGGATGCGTAAAAAACACGGTCTTATACACCTGGGAAATTAAGATAACTTGAAGTGCATGCATGGTGAAAGTATTTAAAAGCTTTTTCTCTTCCTGTTTAACTTATGTGCTGATTAATTTATAACGCAGCGCTGTTAGGGCTTTCAAGCTACAACAATAGGTTGTTTTAAAAGAATACTAATTTATTTTCTAAGGGTTCCGGGTTTTTTTATACACACTGTACAGTGTGTATGTGAGGCTTTGCTCCTTTTCGTATTGAGTTGGACAAAAAGTTGAAAAGCTTTGCCTTTTGATCAAGGTGTTCTTGCACATTGTTGGTAGATTTCGAAAGTGACTGACTAACTTTGTGATATGGCTGACAACTGTCTTGATCATAAATAAGTTCACCAGTGTGAAGTATGCACCACATTCAGCCTTCGATTCCGGCTCCGCGTACTTGCCAGTAGCCCGAGTTAACGCCTGACCCAGGCGTCTTGTTGTATTAGGTTTCTTTGTTTTTGAGAACGAATTTATCTCTTTCCTGTCCGAGGTAGTTTTAGTCTTCAGTATTGTGACTAGCCCGGACGATTTACTCTGTATGAAGTCTATCTGCGCACCATACTTATTTTTTTGATAAAAATAGTCAACAAAACACAATTTTGATTTTTTAGTAATCTGCATTACACTAGCATTTTTTAAACTTACTCATTAGCAATGCTGACTAATTCTCCAACATCACTAGAATTATGTCCCTTTTCACACGTGCTCTGGGCATCCAACCATGTTTTATAGTCTGTAGGGTCGGTATGAAATTCGTAGCATGATTTCCCATTGGCGATCCACCCTGGCGCGCAGTAGCCATCTAGAAAGTGACAAGCAGAAACGGTTACAAGTTATTCTAAATCTTAAATTGTGTACGTGCTAAGAAATTATATAGTACTATTGGAAATACTGCATGGAATTGGCGGTAATAAATGCATAGAATGGAATAAATAGCGATACGATCCTAAGGTGTTTCAAAAATATGACCAAACGTTAAGAATGGTCATGGGCAACTTTTACGTTTACAGCTCTGAAATTATACTAAATATATTTACTTGCAGCACTTTAAACGCAGCTGAGAATTTTACTATTCGTAGGCAGTTATTTGCAGCTGACGTAAAAACCGTACGTCATGGTAATAATTTAATAATTTATAATAATTTAATGACTTATATTGCGCGTTCTACATGACGAGATGATCGAATGCGCATTACAGTGTACAATAAAATGATGTATTTAGTTATTTACAGCAATTACAATACATAAAATAATATTAGTAATAACAAGAATATAAAACTAACTAAGTGAAGTTATCATAAGCTAGTCTAAAAAAATGAGACTTAAGAAGCCTCTTAAAACAGTCAACATTCTTTGCGTTTCGAATGTCTGCAGGGAGAGCGTTCCACAGCTTTGGAGCAGATGTTATGAAGGCACGGTCCCCAAGTGTAGCATAGGTCTTACATAAAGGAGGCTTAAGCAATAGCTCCTTATTCGATCTAAGAATATATTTCCCAGTAACAGACGATTTAATCGAAATTAAATCCTTAATATACAAAGGGGCTAACCCATGAATAGCCTTAAAAGTAATTAGCAAAATTTTGAATTTAATGCGAAACCTAACAGGTAGCCAGTGTAATTTTGAAAGAAGTGGGGTAATATGACAAAATTTATGCTCCATAAAAATCAACCTAGCGGCAGCATTCTACTAATGGTATATTGATCGCCTATAGAAAATCAATGTTCAATGATGTCCATTGGATTTTCTATTGGAGACCATGCAAATGGGCGCGGTTCATCTTCAAACCATGGTGTAACTAACAAATATATGTTCTTCACTAGTGCAATAAAGAGAAACTACGGCCAAATGCTCCTCATAGAAAATATTTCGCTATGGCTGTTGTCTGGCCATGTATTGCAGACCTTCATTGTGATTGCTAAGTCAGCAATCAATCACTGGAAACAAAAGGAAAACACTGATGAGACAGCGACTCGCGGTGAAACAAACAAATGCGCGTATTTAT
The DNA here is from genome assembly GCA_035771165.1 of Paragorgia papillata. Lineage (NCBI taxonomy): Eukaryota > Metazoa > Cnidaria > Anthozoa > Scleralcyonacea > Coralliidae > Paragorgia > Paragorgia papillata. The sequence continues at coordinate 3,954,856 of JAWNZC010000348.1, forward strand.
TACATGGCGGCTTCGTTTCTCAGTCCATACGCAAAATTATGCATGCTGATTGGTTCCCGAGCGGTCGGGATCCTACGATATTGACCGAACGCGGTAAATACGCTTTTTCTCGGAACGGTAGAAAAAAAGATTTGATTTGAATACACATAAAAGAAAGAACTAGGTATTTATCCGGAATATTACTGCGACAAATGAAAGCCGAACTTGCGTAAACAAGAAGCGACACGAAAAAGCTAACAGGTGCATGAGGCAACAGCAAACTTCGAGGACGAAAACAGTGTTCGAAACTTAGAAATTAATGAACCAATAGCTATATAATAAATTTCTTATTAACCTCGTTTCCTTGGTCTGTACGGGAAAGTATTCAGTCCTCGGTTTTATTGCACAAACCTCGCTCCTTCGTCGCTCGTACGAAAACCTCGGGCAAATATGCTTTTTCGAACAGACCTCACACACGGTTAATAAGTCTTTAATATTGTGACTTTAAATTCCTTACCTGCCGACACTTTTCTTGCAGGTGCAAGGGTAAATATTTTCGCGGTGTTTTCTGTAAGGTCAAACAAAACAAATTATAAGTTAACAGGGACGCGTGGAATACGTACGTATCTACATGTAGTGAATGTGGTACGTTTAGAAGCTTGGTAATGCGACACACGTTCGGTAGACGTATAGGTATACATATATTTTAATATCAACATAAATTATTGCCTTTGTATATAGTAAAGATACATTTCCCTCAATTCAATGTATATACGTACTGGAAGGAGATTTTGTGTATACATAATAAAACGCGGCTTATGTACATTTATAAAATAACGTGACTTCTATATGCATTTTCATTGGTTATTGACCGTGACCTATTAAAGGATCGTGTGTCGACACACACAGATGGCGTCAAATCCACGTCAGATTACGTCAGCAGACTTGTTTTTCTATTTTCATACCGCAAAAATCGTTCAATATACCACATAAATTTTGATTGTATAAAACAAATAAATTATATTTTCCCGTATGTGTACGTGTACTGTAATAGATCAAAGAAACGTGACAGCGTGTAAAGAATAGTCACGCTGCATGCTCGACTTCGTCCCATCTCGTACTTTTTTGTTCTTTACACGCTGTGACGTTATCTGTGATCAGTATACACACACGGAAAAATGTACTCTATTTGTTAAATAAGACACTTCATATATCAGGACTAAGACTACGTTTACACGGTACCATTTCGCGGTACTATTTCGCCGTGTAAACAGGCGGAACCGTACAAATTCGAGACCGGTTCCGAATTCGTCCGGTACCTTGTAAACGGAGTCTAAGGGCCTGTTCACATGAGGCGAGTTATCTCGGGGGGGGGGGGGGTAGGGTTATCCGTATACCCCGAGATAACTCGGTGTTAGTTTATTTCCATGTTAAAAAAGTAAACCGTTCACATGAGACCGAGATAACTTGGGGGATAGGGATAACTCGGTGCGTTTTATCATGTGAAATAGGGTCAACTTTGACCCTCGCCCCCGAGTTATCCCTGGCCCCCGAGATAACCCTAGCTTCATGTGAACGCTTCACCCCAAGTTATCCCGAGCAACAGCATAAATACGCATGCCTAAGTTGACCCTACCCCCGAGATAACTCGGGTGAAAGCGTTCACATGGAGGTAGGGATAACTCGGGGGCTAGGGTTACCCTATCGCTCCGACCGAGTTATCCCTATCCCCCGAGTGATCTCGGTCTCATGTGAACGGTTTACTTTTTTAACATGGAAATAAATTAACACCGAGTTATCTCGGGGGATAGGGATAACCCTACCCCCCGAGATAACTCGCCTCATGTGAACAGGCCCTAAGTGGTAAAATGTAATTGGTTCCGCTCGGAACGTCAGTACTTTGTTTTGTTTGTTTTTTCCTGTTTTATTTTCTTGTGTTTTTTTTTTCTCTAAAAAACCTTAGACGTTTACCAACTTTTCACTTTGCCGTCTAATTACTCCAGTCTCCTTGGAAAAATTCAGTATATAGGCTTACTAGAGTAATTAGTATAAGTAATAACATGACTTGAGGGAAATTAGCGATTAAATTTCCCACAGTCGAGGGAAGGTTTGTGAAATTTACAAATCTTCCCGAGGCAAAGGAAAGATTTGCATGAGCGATGAGGGAAATACGAGGTTTACATTCCCTCGGAGGACAAAATAATCCGAGGCGATCATGGTATTACTAAAAATATCGGACTTTACCGTTATTAGCTTTACAAATGTAAGACTTTTTAGAGGAACAATGGTTGTCATTCCATTTTCCAGATGACCTAATCATTGCAACGCAATCTTCTTGACCATGGAAGTTATTGGGTTCACCATTAGACCAGAAAATGTAGTTGCCATAACCTGACCCATCAGTCCACGCATAACGACTTTCACCATCAAGATCATGTAAACCAATCCAGAAAGTGTATGTGGACTTTCCCCTGAAGAAAACCGAAGTAAACACTCATCAAATAGTGTTAATAAAATGTTCTCTTCGTGTTTCACTGACAATGACTCCAAAATAATTGAAACACTGCAAAATTTCACGGTTAGCACGTATCTAACGCACTTAAATCGGAGAAAACTCGCTTCCAGAGCGGCGAACCGGAATCCCGAAGGTAATAGTTCAAATCCTGCTCAAATTGACAAATCATAAACTTTTCTCTGTACATTGCTCTGAGAACGATTTTAACATTAGTTTAATCACTCCGTCTTGTACGTACTCTATGGTTTTGCAGTCAGATTAACTTCTGCACATGAACCTCTTAGTAGCAAACATGTGCATGGCTATGACAGTAAAGCTCTGATTTCGTATTCATTTGGTAAACATTAATGGCTCTTCTTCGTTATCCTCAACCACAAAGCGAGATTATTTTGCAGTAAACTAGCTAATCCAAACGAAAATACTTCAACCCTAGTGAAAAACCAAGTTTACGGTCTACTTTATACGCTAACCTGAACCATGCACTAGAGAGTTAATTACTCGGGCTACCTGTGGTAGCCGAGTCTAGGTTTCGGTCGTGTTATTTTTTGCGTCGCGATATTGACCCGACAGGCTTTGCGAAACTGAGGCAGCTTTTTTACTAACGGCTGGCGAACTGTTAGCTAACTTCATGGGGTTGGAGGTTGTCTAATGATTGCTTGAATCTACCGAATCTATAGCACTGCAGGTTATTTTGTACTTTTTAACAAACGCTTAATATGCGCACGCTGTTGTGCTGTTTCCTGCATAGACTATGCAAGCTGCATTGCTATGAGTAGCCCAAGTGAACGCCTAAGCAGGCGTCTTGTTACCGCTTAGTTTAAAAACATCTGGCCGTTAGTACTGCGAGACCGTCTTAAAATCGCAATGCATTGTGGTTCATTCTGGGTAACAAATCCAAATGAAAAGTTGGTTGTGTAGTTGTATTTTTGTAATCGCTTTCCTTGCAATATTTTTGTACTTTTCTTACAAAATCAGATAAAAATTAACGTTGTGACGTCAAAATTAAAACGAAAATTCCGATGTACACTAAAATTGAGTCATCGAGCAAATTTAAAAGGGCAGCGTTGAAAACCACAAAATTTATGAAAATGACAAGGTTATTCCTCGAACACGGGAGCAGAGATCGTACATCTACTAACGTTTTCAAACATTAAGCGTAAGGGATTTTTATTTTAACTTATTTTACTAAAGTTTTCCTGTAACGACCTTCCTTGGCCTTGTCCAGATCAGAGAACTTAAAAAATTTACTTCAGATCTCGCTAGCAACGTTTTTGTGTTTTCCAGTAGTTTGCAAATGAAGAATTTTAACAAAATGTTTTACCCAAAAAATTTTTCAACGTTTGCACTATAGTTCTCGGTGTCTTCTTGCCTAAATAAACTGTCAAGCCGCCTACATGGTGGGAATCTTGTGACGTAAAATCATGAGTCATCGGTTTTACCGCAAAAAGGACGAAAAATTCGCGATTGTCCTGTTTGAACCTTAAAATGCCAACTCATAGTTGCCAAGTATATAGTTGTTCTTATGAATCTGGCAAGAAAACTAAAGTTTCAGCTCACGTTCTTAATTTACTTCTTTCGTCTTACTCTTTACAGTTTATGTTTTACAGAAACATAATTTCTTAACCATAGCCAGCCGATAGTTTGAAAAAGTATAAAACAAAACATACACCAAAAATAAACATCTTGTAACCCAAGATATGAGTAAAAAACAAGAGATTGTTGAAAAGGTTATATTTCGAATTTATTACAAATTCATCGTCAGACTAAGTATGAATTTGTAATAAATTGGAAATATAACCATTTCAAGTTTCAACATTCTCTCTTGTTTTTGGCTCATATCTTGGGTTTTATAAGATGGTTTATTTTTGGTGTGTTTTGGTTTATATAATTTCTCAACACTCAGGTTAGATTCGCTTGGTATTTTTTGGCCCGTCACACGTCGTTGGCCAATCTCGTCCCCCAGAGCCCACGTTCCCCACCCGGGAAACGAGAGACTCTGGGATAATCCGTTTCACATCGATATTTCAATGGCTGATGAACACAGTGAAGTCTATATAACTCTTCTTCCGGATAACAAGAATCCTGTGGTGGCGTGAACGGATTATCCCAGAGCCTCTCGTTTCCCGCCCGCTGGGTAAGGGCAACGTGGGCTCTGGTAACGAGATTGGTCGTTGGCGAGATACGAGTTTTAAAAATATTTCTTTCATCCCTCTTTTCAATGTTATAAACTGTATGTCTATTTAGTGTACACAATAGCTAGAAAACTGTGCCAACCGCCTTATATTAGCTACGGATACAAAATAAAAAATATAGGCTACAGTCAGATTGTGCAAAAGAAACTGAGTTTGACAAACCTTGTTACTTCAACTAAGAAATCTTTCTCAGCCTCATTCTGTACACTGAGAAGATGACTGGCAAATGTTCTGCAGGATAAGTCAGCTTCGTGCCATGTTTTCAAATCACTTAATGTATCATTTGCGATAAAATAGCACATATTGTTGTATAGAATCCAGCCTTTTCGACACAATGTAGATGGGCCTGTGAAAAAAATTCATAATCTGAATAATAAGCAGGATTATATGTATTTTTAAAAGTAATACCATATACCAAAAACCAAACGGGAGTGTGTGGAAGTTACGAGGGCATGAGCAGACTCGAGACTTTCGCCCCGTTTTCGTTTAAAACGGAACTCTTTCCTCAGTTTTTAAAAACACATCTGCGTCCACGCGAGATTTCAATTGGTACTAAATGCCTAATTCACCAATGAAAAAGATGGCGTGAGCCGCGTGGCTATAAGAAAATGCAATATTAGTTATTACCATTATCTATGTTTAATTGGCGAGTTACTACATGTAAGTGTTGCGTTTTGGCAGGCTCCACTCAAAGCCAGCAGTAGCGGACAGCCAATAAAGTTCGTAATTACCGTCGATCAAAACTCAGATTTATCTTGATTTATTATAGCTCTTGTATCGTTTTTGGTAGTCTACGTAACAGTGTTTTTTTTTTGCTGATCTAAGCTTTTCTCGCTTGTTCACAATAGCTATAGCGTTGAGTATATAGAGCCTGTCAATGTGATGCGTGCACGATATCTATCTGATGCAGAAAGCATGAACTGTTATTATTTTATGATCGGTGGCTAACATATATCTTACCAAGTGTTGTGCTTGGAGTTGGACCATGTAGAGAAGAATCTTCAAAAAAGAAGGAAAAACACAATAATTTGCACGTTGCATACATGTATGTTTGCGCATCTAGGCTTCAACTTCATTCTTTTGAATTCTATTCAGTTTTCTCTATTGTTGCGAATTTTTGTCTATTGTGGTATTTATGAATTGGTCTATAATCCAAATTGTTATAAATCATGTGTCAAAGTCCATTTTGCTAGCTTTCTGATTGGGCGAGCGGTCCTCGCGTGGTGGTCCGAAAATCGTGATGTTTCCCGCGTAATTACCCATGGCAGCGGGTAACATTACACTGGAAAAATATGAATACCGGAGTAGATGGTCAGGTTCAGTTTGTCTTTGTTTTCTCCAGTTTTCCTTCATTCAAAACAATGTCTGAAGGTTTTGCTCAACATTTTTGTTGTCATTTAACACTTGATATATAACAAAACACTTATTTACCGGGAAAACAGTGTGCTTTGTGGCCTCTCGACTGCTCATTGTTGCCCTCAGCTTCGACTCGGGAAACAACGGCAGTCTCGGGGCCACAAATCACACTGTTTCCCTCGGCGCCAGTAAATAAGTGTTAAATATTACATAATAATTACTTACGTCGTTAGTATACATGGAATGTCGTTACTATACAGTTACCCACTGCCGCCAAATTAATAGCACCTAGTTTAGCAATTAATTTCGTTTACAAATTAAGAATGTTCCTTTAAAGGGCTATCAGTGTCATAATTGTATATGATTTACTTATCCACTGATTATTTAGTAATTTTATTAATATTTGTGTTATAGTTGATTATTACTTTTATTTATTGTAACCTCCCCAAACTCATTAATTATTCATGATTATCGTAGTCAAGCCATGCATGAACGTTTACCATGCACGAGTTTTGATACCCAATGAAAACCTGTAGGAAACTTCCTAGTGAATTGGATCACATTTCTTAATCTGCATATTGAAATCAATGAAGAAAACACTGCAAATCGCGATGCGAATACTCGTTTGAGAAGCAAGATCGAACACTCGTTTATCGTGTTTCATCAGGGGACTCCAAACACTCGAGAACAATAAAAACCTCGGGGCTACGCCCTAGGTTTTCAGTTGTTTTCTCGTGTTTAGAATCCCTGATGAAACACTCAAACTCGTGTTTGATCTATTACTTCCTATTTTAGTATTTATTAAATCAAACGTTGGTAACATGAGCCTTAGTTCTCGGGAGATTAGGCAACTACTCCCTACGTTATTGACTTTAAAATAAATTATTGTTATTGTTGTTATACATCTACATGTCATCTTAATTATAACAATTCGCTTACACGTCTTTTGCTTGCAAACGAAGGGCTTCCTGGAACTACAGCGTGCATCATGCCAATTTCCGCTGTATGCGTAAAGCTGGGTACATGCTTCACGACCATTGTAGCTGTCTGGTTGTCCAATATCCCAGTTTGTGTAAGCTACGGGATTTCTATTACTCCATACATGACCTGAAGAAAACAACGAGATAATTATTGCACCAAATTATAAACAGATTAGAAGTAAAAACTACTTTCATTGCATAGGCTCATCAAGAACTCCTTGTTAATTTATGCAGATTGTGAAACCGAAATCAGTTTAGTTGTTACATAATTGACTGTACCGAAAAAAATGGCGTCTTGTACATTGAAAAGGGTAAACTTTGGTAGGAATGAAAGTCGTACTTACTTAATCTACTTTAGCATGATAAACAATGTTTAGTTAATTTCTGAAAGTTTTCATGGCGATAATGTAATATAAATAAGTTTTGTGGAAACACACATAAAATATTCGTTGTTATTTAAGCTAGTTGAGGTCGCAAAGCATTATGGTTAAATGTAGCGCCGCCATCTTTTTCGGTACCGTCAATTATGGTCGTTGTATCAATAACCCTATATAACGATCTAGCGAAAATACATGACTAGTGGGTCAGGAAATCCCCCCCTGTCTTTGTCTAGAGTCATTTGAAATCTCCACTAGGCCAAAAATGTAGCGCGCTTGATCTTTTCCTGCGTTTCTACGTGGAACGAGATCGAAAACTATTTAGTTTTACAATATAGAAACGTCGGGCGCGTAACATTTTACGCCTAGTATAGAAATCCAGCTTTAGGTATATCAAAGCTGGATAAGCGTTTTATAACGTGTAGATACATCCATGTTGAAAACTGATACTGCATATGAACCAGATCGATTAGCAATGCGATACTGACCATTGCCAAACAAAAGCAACAAAATTCAAAAATTTTCATAGATGAGAATCAATGTTGTTAAGCATCAGATCTCAAAGAAAAAAACGGCTAGTGGGAACGGCTAAAAAACTGTGAGGTTCAATCCCCCGCCACATGCGCCTATGCAACTGTAAAATTACTAGCAGTTTTTCAGCAGTAGTCAAGTACATTTAAACAAGAAGACGACCAACTATATATTACCTCTAAAAACACCTTTAGTTTCCAATCCAATCCAGACTGTATCATTTGCTAAATTTGTGATAAAGTCGTTTTCTTCTTTGTTTGTGATGCTGGCTAAAGTTGATTGACCAAATCTAGATCTAGTACAATAATGTCGAGCCGCTAACCATGACATCCTAAAAAAAATACAAATTTTACTATATTTTTCCTCGTTCTGAAATAAGAGATGTTCTGGATTAATTGTGCTTTCAGGTGATTATTAAAAAGCATTAATTTGCTCTAAGATACTGGTTAACATCCTAACAAAAATACGCACGCAAAGCGTACATGTAGCAAGGGGCGAAGTTTCTGTCGTTACTTTTAGATGGTAATATGGGCTGAATGGCTATCATTTCTGTAGCCACAGTAAGAACCAACAAGGAACACAGTGCGATTAATCGGGCCGATTTATGGTGGGCTTCATTTTAAGTATTTTACAGACCAAACTTCAAATAACCATAACTTTGCAAAGATTTATCCAAACGTCAGTTTTCAAACAATGCTCATCTTAAAGAGAACAAAATTCTGCATTGAATGATAATAAAATGCGATTTTAAGTTTGGTCTGTAAAATACTTGAAATATGAATGAGATCTGACTTAGGTATCCTTAGTTCCTTCTTGATAATTTTTCCCCGAATTGATCCCAAACAGATAATTTTACGATTTTATTATCATTCAATATGTTGTGCTCGTGCCTGGGTACGAGACTGGGTGGGCTTCATTATTCTACGGATCGTCATGTTACATTATTTTAGAATGTTAACGATTTAATGATAACCCAGCTCCAAGAAAAATCCCAACACTAATCAGTAACTAACCGAGTTTACCACTAAAATTATACACTAACAAAAGCGACTAGCGGATTTATACATTTCTTAAAGAGACGTTCGGTTCCCTACAATAATGAAATTCATTTTAGAAAAAGCTTTCAGCGAAATGCTGATCTGAAAAATAGGACTGGATCGAGTTTCTATGACTGAAAATGAAGCCAACGGCGGCCATGTTAGAGTGACCACCTAACAACTACTGTGGCGTTGCAGACATGTTGGAGGGCATTCTGACATCTTCTATTTAATGTTAGTGAAGAGACATATTGGTTGGACAGTTATTTGATGTCGGTCAGTTTTGCTTTTCCTCTCAGATTAGCCATTGAATTTGTAATGAGGTCACTCCAATATGGCCGCCGTTGGCTCTAATTATCTGGTGGGAAAAGCCAACTGTGAAGCGTCAAATTAAGTTCAGGTTTTTGTGCATTTATTGTTAGCAAAGTAAATATATTGGCCAGACTCTAAACCCATTTCGCAAGTGTTTAATTTTAATTTGCTTGCATAATCGCAGTTTCTAATGATCTCTGGTCAATGCAAATATGCTGGCTTCAAAATCAGCTCATCAGACACAATTGAAAACACGATCCAGTCCTATTTTTCAGATCAGTCCCTATTCTTCATTGTCCTTTATTAACATGTTTCTAAACCATAAGTTTTAATGAAGGAAGGGTTCATTTTTATCTCATTAGTTTATTGGGAAGCTATTAAAATGAAGCTTAATATAGAGGAAGGAGTCTTGGAAAACTAATTGAAAACACATGCTAGCCTTGTGTAAGAAGGGAGGAAAACCAGATAATCCGAAAAAGAACCTCTTGTATACCGAAATGACGTTGCATTTATCATGTTAAACATCTAAAACTAAACACGAAGTTTTCTTGAATTGTCGTTCTTAAATATTAACCAATTTTAAATAAAATTACTTTCTATATAGCAATAACTTACCATTGTGCGTATACTTTGTAACACATATTCCTGTACATGGTCCAACCATCAAAACATTTGTTCCCAGCTAAAATGAAAATATTAAAATCAGAAAAAGAGATAAATACCATGTTTCTAATAGTATTGTATTAGTATAACAAAGCTTTCCACAATAAATGAAGAAAATAAAACAAACAACGCCATGCACACGAGTAGAATTTTTCATTTCATGCAGAGAGCAACATTTCAATCAATTTTAGAACAGTACTCTAAGGGGGTGTTTATATGGAGGCGAGCCAGCCCGGATGATGTTTAGTGTGTTTACATGAGAAGGGCTAGCTCGCCTAGCCGGGCTGGCTTGCTTGTTGTGCTATAATTGCGTAATTTATCAGTTCTGGTAAGACACACGAAGTCTCATTGTTTTAAATATGAACTGTACATGAACAAGATGATAAAAACAAATTTTGTCGCGTGTACGAAGTTTTTAGTGCCAGCCCAGGTAGGCGAGCCAGGCCGGTCAATCGTGTTTACATGGGGAAAACCAAGCCCGGGTAACCGATATGTCGGTCTCACAAAGCGAGATCTCGGCTAGACGGGCTGGCCTGGCTCTCATATAAACGATGAAGATTAAAGATGAAAATTAACAAGAAATAACAGCATAAGCGAGATCTCGGCAAAGCGGGTACCCGGGCTGGCTCGCCTCCATATAAACACCCCTTTATGGCAGACAAATATTCTCAAAAGTCGGAGGCTCAGCATTTTTACTTTTGTTTTGTTTACTGAAGCAAGGTGTTTTATTTTATAATCATGTACAAGGCTGATATAATATCATAAAGAGAAAAGTTGACAAAATTGAGTGGAAAAGTGACCACATCATGCAGGTATATGTTTCTTTAGTCTTTTTTAACCAATAACTTAAAACAAAATATATAAAACTGTTTTGTCGACAATTATCGAGTATGTCAAATCGCCAACGACTCTATCTTAAATGAAAATAATAATAAAAAAAATAAGATCGAAAGCATTAATATCGTAACCATTATTTTTTCCAAGTAAGAGATAAATACCGAGAACGGATTTATCCGACTTATATGTTCATGATATATGGCGATTTTGGAGGGTTTTATGTGTATAAATACCTCATTAATAGTTAGGAATTTATACAGATAAATCCTTCAATGTTATTTTACACACCTTTCACTGAAGACGTGGGCTTGAGTTGTTCACCTAAATTTAACAAATTGCATGTACAATGATCAAAAACGTAATCCGTCAGTTGCAAAAAATTCTCAAAAAGTAACATGTGTTATAAATCTGCAACAATATTTAACGATATGGCCTACGGGTATAAACTTATGATAAACTGAGCTGAAGAGCTCAGATAGCGTTCTCTTTCACCGCAATATAATTATTTGTTTTTTCCCCTATTTAATAGGTCGTTCTTCTAGCTTTTTGGTTGGACGAAAAGTCCTCGCGCGAAAGTCCGAAAATCGTGATGTTCTCCGCGTATTCCACATACCAGCGACTGAGTAACGTTAATTTTATTTTGCATTGAGAAAAATATGAAAACCGGAAAATATAGAAAAATACGAAATAGATGGTCATGCAGGTCCAGTTTGTTTACGTTTTTCAAGTTTCCCGTCATTTAAAACACTGTTTAATAGCTGTGCTCAACATATTTGTTGTGTATTGACTTAGTATATAAAAAATACTTCACTACTGTAGCTATAGCCCCTCAGGAAAATATAAATTTTTTGTCGCGAATAGGAATTTTATGTCTTCCGTCGTGTTACTGTTTAGATAGAAATTATTGCAAATGTAACAACATGTCAAGATAAAACTAAAGATAAGAAAACTAAAGATAAGAAAATTAAAGAAATCAACTAAAGATAAGGAAATTCCTTAGATAACTAACACACGGTGGAGCGATAAAAAGTAGTGGTGAGAGGGTACTTTAACACACCCTAGCACAATTTCCTATCATTCACATCAGTCCAGGGCCATTTGTAGGGAACTGGGCCAATTAGATGGCGAATAAAAACAAAATGGCGGGAATGGAGGCTAGCTCAAAATGCGCATTATATTGCGCATTTTATTAACTAGAACTCAGTCCTTTACACAATAATTATACCTAATTACACCTAATTACTGCATGGTTTAAAATATAATTTCCCGCACTGTGGGCAAGACCAACCTCTGACAAGGCCAAAATACAATTTAAAAAAATACAAAATCAAACTATCTAATCTATGCAATAAGCTCTTGACCCATCTGAGGCTGAGATAGCCCAGCCTCCACCAGGGTCATTTGTTCCCACCATCTTGGCCCAGTTCCCACAAATGGCCCTGGGTACAAGGTTGGTCATGAAGACGTATTCTTGGTGATACCCTAGCCATATTAACCCAGAACCAGTCGTAGTTGTCATGTTTCGCCCAGCAAACGGAGCTCAGGTGATGCAACACGCAATGCGCCGGGATGTATTTTATTAAAAGTTGTTCGGACAGGACGAAAGACAAAGTGTATTTTGTAAGACTATAGTTCAATTTTCTTGCAGTGCATGTTCTTGTTGATTCTGTGCAAAACAGTTATATTTAGTGAAAAACATACCTATCCTTTTTTTACATATAAACGAAGCTTCGCGACTGCAGTTACCATTTCTCCAAAACATCCAGTCTTTCTTCGCCCTTTTCAGGTTGATATAGACACAGTTTTTGCCAGTATAACTTCCGTAGGGATATCCGGCATACCAGTTAGTCCAGGAAACAGGAAAGTTATCAGACCAAACATAAACACCTTTTGTTTTTAAATCATTCAGACCAATCCAAATGTCGAAATCCCACGTCCGTTCCATCAGAGATGTTATCATTGACATTTCAAACCTGTATATAAAACCACATTACATCACGGGTTCATCAATAGTGGCATAAAAATAACGATATTCACACAAGCGCAGTTAACGTTTCATGGTAGTTTTGTATACTTGAGAAGTACGAACAGTTCAATTGCATGACCATGATGTGCTAAATGGGCTTGCACACAGTCTAAATTATGTTTTTATTATTAGTTTATTGTGTTAGTGTAAACGATCGAGGTTTTAACTCAGCGCCACTTATCTTCCTTTCGTAAAAACGTTCACCATTTAGAAAAACAACTGTTAAAAAAGGGAGAATTGGGCATAGAATACTCCAACACGCCACCCGTACACATCGCATTTATATTCGCTTTTGCTATCAGGGCATCAAACTTGAATATATAATAACACATTGATTAAGGGGGCAATGCACCTGAATTTTGTCAAAAAAGCTATTTTTGTGATTCATTCACAATCTTGGCTTTCTTGGACTTTAAATGGAATTTTTGAAAAATCATATTTTTTGCACATTACGAACTTTGAATTGTTATAACTCCTAAAGTTTTTAATCAATTTATCTGAAATTTTCAGCATTTGTTATTTTATATATTTGTAGCAAAAAGGATGATAGCAAGGATGGTCTTTAGGAAGGGGGAGGTAGTTTTTGAAATATTGTCAGTGGAACTCAGAAATTGTATAATTATTTACTTTTTGTTGCTATGGCAAAAGAGACAAAGATTCTACAAATTCACATCATCATATTTTAGGTTTACCCCTAAACTACTTTAAACAGTGTTTTCGATGAAACTTGGTGATGTGTTTTTGAGAACATATACTTGGTATAAAGGCCATTTTGACAATCGATCGCCTCAATGTAAATTATAATGTAAATAATCGAAGTCAATTTAGCTTTAATATATTGCTTAATTCCTGTAGTTTCAGAAAATATATGGTTGTCCATACTTTGGTTCAATACTTCATGAGACAAAGCACACAAAACTATCAACACCGTAAATAAACATAATTCAGGTGTATTGCCCCCTTAAAAGTGATGTACAGTCCGTTCTGCGCATGTCCGCCATGGAGTCCCCAAAACATGACATTCGTAGATAATTACATGAAGTACTCAGCTCAATGTAAACCGTTAGGAGCAACATGGCAGAAAACCAAGTGATTCGGCGAGGATATCTCTTCGGATTTCTTCTATTTCTTCTGAAAATGTTTGTTTTGGGAAGAGGAAGTAAGAAAAGCTTACAATCTTGAATAAGGTATCAGTATATTTTTTGTAAATAAATACATGCGCAGAACGGACTGTACGTCACCTTTAAAGCTACTGTTACACGATGAGATTTTTCTTGCAACTTGCAACAAATAGTCTGAATGTTGCAGGTTGCAAAAAAAATCGCACTGTGTAACACCCCGTAGCAATTACTTGCGATTTTGTTATTTTTGCCATGTTGCAAGTTGCAGGAAAAGATGGATGGATTCTACTTTTTGCTGAAACGTGCAAGAAAGTTCGCAACTTGCTGAACGTGTAACACCCTTCCTGCAACTTGCGAGTTATGGGTAAATGTGTTGCAAGTTGCAAGAAAAATCGCATCGTGTAACAGCACCTTAGTCTGGTATACGACCAGTCATCATGACAACGTAACAACGACTTCGAAAGTAAAATGAAATTCGTTGCAACACACAAAAATTGTAAATATAACTGTTACACTTTATAAAGGGTGAAATAAATATATTTCGCGTTACATGGAAAAGGTTATCTTAATGTAAAAATATGTCTCTGGGGGTTACAAACAACTTAGGAAATTAAACCCGGAAAAAAAATATTTTGGGGGTGGGGGATTTTCTGTGACATCGGTTTTCTCAAAAAAAAAGATAATTGACTCAAATGTAAACTAATTATGGTTTAACCCGGTTAGCATTGTCATTTATATCTCTCTCGACACCTACCTTCCATCTATACTTATAAGTTGTGCATTAAATCTCTGGCAAGTCTTCTCCGCCTCCATCCAACTCTTTTTAGATAACATTAAACCATAGCATATATTGCCGTCAAGACTGCGTTTCCACCCAGTAGGACAGTGTTTATCTTTGCTATGATCTAAAATATACCATACAAAATAGAAAAAAGGCGTAAATATGATGTAATAAGTAATATATTTATCACAATAATTACATAGCACAGTGTGAATGGTCGTCCACGTGATAACATTTCCCCCGAAATGACTGCGGCCATCAGCTTAAAAGAGAAGACTGGAACTTATAAAGCCTCACGTTGCCGTTCAAGTTGCTTCAAACTCCTTAGCCGATTTCAGGATTTTAAAGATAGTAGAGAATTCTGAATGTTTAGTAAATAAATATCATCCATCTATTTTGCAGACATGCAGTTCCAATTGACAGTTTTATAGCATTATAGATTTCTACGATGCTCCTAATTAATCACCCCTGTCTGTCTGTCTGTCTGTCTGTCTGTCTGTCTGTCTGTCTGTCTGTCTGTCTGTCTGTCTGTCTGTCTGTCTGTCTGTCTGTCTGTTCGCTCATTGATATCAGCCTAGTTTGAGCTGACGGGGCTACCATGCATAAATAAATTTGCCTACAATACAATATATGTACGATATAATAAAAACTGTATACGCAACACAACGTTTCAAAACACTATTACCTTTAGAGACACATGTATAATTAACTTCCAGATATTTGTAGACTCCGCGGCAAGGGTTTCCAAAATAATTATCATGTTGTGAAGCATAAAGTCTACAAGTGCTCAAACCATCGCATTGTTTTTTCAGCTTGTTTGTTGTCTTTTCTATTTCCTTTAAACCACAGTTAATGATACTCACGTAACGGCAAATATCTCGGCGCTTTCTCCCCCAAAAGGCAGAATTAATTTTTAGAACAAAATCATTAGGACAGGTAAGTATCGCCCTAGAATATTGGCAAATTCTGATGAACATTGGGACACCAACAACTATAAAAGAAACATAAATAGAGTAGTAAACAGTTTTTGTGAGCAACCAGGCGAATCTGAAAGACATGCTTCTGGTTTAAAGTAAAAACTGATCGAGTTTCCTATTTCAACTAAGTTCACCACAACACTTGTGCATATATCTTGAAACAAAGTAAGAGAAAGAACTGATATATGGAGGTCACCAATCATTCCAATCAATGTATAAATATCTCTTAAGTTAGATTAGTTAAAGTATAGAAACGTGGTGACGACTTAATGTAGATATATCCCCAAAGTTAAACTGAATCTGGTGAGTATATATCCCAAAAATTAGATGTATAATTTAAAATATAGAGCCTTAGGTTCACCACTTACTGTAATGTGGGGAATTAATTGGGTTAAAAACATAAAATTATAGGATCACAACTCAACGGAGTATTCCCAAAGTTAAATTAGCTTGAAGTAAGAAAATTAATCGATTTCTATTTTTAAAGTGTCCGTAATTCCAAAATTTGATTTGCTTTGATTAAAATCACTCCAGAAATTATAAAGAATATCGTTGATATCGATTTTTGTGCTTGAGTTAGTGAGGTTTTTGTAATACATGCATGCAAAAACATGCATATCGAAATACACCTATATACAGACCACCAAACTGAAAAGGATGGTTCAATTTATTAAACTCTAGTTTCACATAGGTGGAACCTTCCTCCACTATTACTAATATCAAAATAGTCAGCACTTAGAAGAAAACAAATAATTCAATTTTCTTAAAATTAAGTCTGGAAACAAATTTATCGCTATGGCAACTATATGTATATAACTTAAACTATTCCCTTTGGTTTGGCAGCCTGTGTAGTAGAAGAAAGGGCTCAAATAATTAAGGATGTATATATAAGCTGCTATTGCGTCCCAATCTTCAACTCGTTTCGTTAACGCCGAATACCAAGAGAGTATAAAAATAAAACAAGTCAAGCTCTTATGTTCGCAACCCTAAGTTTCACACATGAACTGTTATACATTCATTAGACGTCCATGTACTATAAATTACAACATACCTGACTGGTTCATAGCTGGTTTATCTTCATCTAAAATATAGCAACGATGCGGTAATTAGTTTATAATATTTACATAAAAATATTTCTCATTTTTTCAAATATTAAGGTACTATAGACAGGGGGCATGGCGACAAATTCTAGACGTAATGTATAATCCGTCTGAACGTACACTGGACAAAAAAAAGTGGCCATTATTATAAGTAATAACATGACTTGAGGGAAATTAGCGATTAAATTTCCCCGCCGCCGAGGGAAGATTTGTTTTACAAATTGAAGTTGAAGTTTTACAAATCTTCCCGAAGCAAAGGGGAAATTTAATCGCTAATTTCCCGAAAAGTCATGTTATTAGTTTGTAATATTATGATCGCCGAGGAAAACTTTAATCTTACCGACAGGAAATTTACACGGTTGATCAGAGAAGTTGTATCTAATTTTCCCGTGCATGTTGATGAGGGAAAATATATACAAGCGGGAAATTTAGAAGAAGACAAAAGATTTCTTTGTCTTCTAATTTTCCCTCATCAACATGCACGGGAAAATTAGAAGACAAAGGATAAATTCCCCTCTTGCATGAGCGATGAGGGAAATACGAGGTTTACATTCCCTCGGAGAACAAAAGAATCCGAGGCGATCATGGTATTATTAAAGATATGGTTAATGTGGAATAACTATTATTTGAGAAAAGAAAAATATGTGATATATTTTAGAATGCATGCGTCAATATCTGCTCAAATATGATACCCAATTCCAATTTCGTTATTGGTTTAAAAAATACATTAACTTTGAAAGCATGCCACGCTGTGAAGCAGTGAAATCAAGTGAAATGGCAACAAAATATCTAACTATTTTGCTGTTATAATACTTTCATAGTATACAAACTCCATTAATCATTTTGAAGACCAATTGGACTAACTGATTCACTTCATTTGTTACAAGATTGAAAATCATGATAAATTAATATATTTTTTGGATCAATCGATAAAATTAGAATTTGATATCATATTTGAGCAGATCTTGACGCATGCATTCTAAAAATATATAACTTTACATATTTTTCTGTACTCTAATAAAAGTTATACAATGCACAATAATCATGCTTTCAATGATGGCCACTTTGTTTTTGTCCACCCCCTGTAAAAAACCCGGAAACACGACGTATAAACACACCAATATATATCGCATCCCGTTTGAATTAAAGATGGCGGCTTACACATCAGGTGGACAGAAACCTAACTCGGAAATATTTCACTCTAATTTTAGCAGACAAAAAATATGAGTAGGCACTATAATGTAATCTCCGTTTCAAGCTCCATCTTTTTCTCGCCGTTTCTTCATTTATTAGAAATTGATGAACAACGGATTGTTTTTGAGGTTTTATTTTCTCTGACATGACTTTCATGAACTGCAGTATATAACCGCCAAATTAGAAAAATATACCGCCAAATTTTACTCACACCAGTCCTTTTTACTATCTAGGGGCGCAGGCCCCACTACAGTTTTTTCTTTTAGTTCGTTTTACAATTCACCGGTCTTTACACTGAACGTATAAATCTACAGACGAAAAACACTCTGTCGGGATGACGTCACTATTTGTGTCCGCATTTACCCATAATTCTTGCAATCCGAACAATAGATAATGGCTCATTTGCAATCATTTGAATGTCAAATTCGGTTTGTTTCTCCGCATTCCGTGATGCAAATAGCAATATGAACAGCTTATGTTTTGCTATGCAAAATTAACTAAAGAGGTACGGCTAATCAGAAAGAGAACTGATTTGCAATAAATAATAATAACAGTTACTCACGTTTTTCTTTCTCGCACACAAATGCTTGACGAGAACGACAAGAAAGAGCATCACCCCATACTCCAAATCCACGACCTTGTGTTGTAGCACATACTTGACTAAATCTGAACCTAAATGACCTGGGAGAACGCCAGTTTGTATACACTACTGGTGCTGAGCTCGACCAGCTAAAATTTGAAGGTCGTAGTCCTGAAAACCCTGAAAGATATACAACAAATACTCCAAGCTAAGGTCACTTAAGAAAATCAGAAGATAATAATCAAAGATTATAATGTGTACTATTGTGTATATGCAATTGATACTATACTATTAGTGCAATTAAGGATTCGCTACGAGTAATGATGAAACATTGCGCCAAACTTAAACGACCCGAAAGGTCAGTGGCAGTGCAATTTGGTTCAATTTTCAATATCACAAGTAGTATCAATCCTTCATAATTGTCACAATCATACGAAACTTCTTACGTCATTAAAACAACCAGATCCTTTCAGATATTAACGCTCTGCATTACAAGTTCTCAGTGCAGTGTAAACTCATCTATATTTATACTATACACCGCCAAATATTACGAATGTTCTCAAAAATCTGCCACGGCGTTGCTACAACGTCGATCTGATATCATGAAATGTATGTCTATAACGAGTTATTTCCAACTCGCAATTTGCAACCACCATGTAAATATCTTATTGACGTCAGATATTAAACGTTTCTGAACAGATATTTTCTGCAAATTTATTCTGACACTCTGATAATGATCTATTCTGATAAAGATAGATGCCCAAGTCAACGAAAGATGGTTTCCAGAAGGATCTCATGGATGTAGATTCTCGGCTAGTCTTCTGTGAGATGTGTATATAAACTGTTAAAAAAGAACATGTGTAACAACAACTTCTGAACTGGAAGCGTTCAATGCTTATTATCCTACAGTATGCATACATATATATATATATTTCTAAAATTCATTAATAATTCATGAGGAAAACACAAAGAAAAATCATGAGCGTATCGGATCTATATATGTGATATAGACTCGCTCTAAGTTTCTCGCTGGTTTTTAACGGCTGAGATAAGCTTAATTTTCAAAATTACTACGCCAATGAACGTATGAAGTGATTCTTTTTAGAAGCCATTTAAAAACCTTGCAGTACGGGCTTTATCGGCTCTAAAACACTCGGCTATCGCCTCGTGTTTTATATCCGATAAAGCCCTCCTGCGCGGTTTATAAATATTACATATATATATATATATATATATATATTTAACAAATAGATTCCATTTTGCCGTTGTCTGTTCAGTTATAGATGCACAGATGACGTCACAACGTGGTAAGAACAAAAAAGTGGCCCACGAGACGCAGTCGAGTTCTTACCACGTTGTGACGTCTTCTGTGCATCTATAACTGAACAGACAACAAAAAAATGGAATCTATTTGTTTTATACAATATATAAAAATTACACAATACTTCTTGCCGGATTTGGGGGCATGAAGAAAGAAAAAAGTAATTAGTCAGCTGACGTGATCCATGTGTCTGTCCTCTAATAGATCACGGGCAACAACCAATGAAAACGCGCATAGCAACCAGGGTATTGTATATATATATTGTATGTATATACATGTTTACGGTGATATACACAGAGATATCCACCTACCAATCCAAGATGAACTATGTATTTGTTGGGTAATAAATCCTTGTTCGACAGGTGAACCAATCGTGACTAAATCTCCACCGGAATTCAGGCATTGGGAACGAGCATTAAGCCAAGTTTTCGGCTCATTTTCAAATTGGTAGCAAGACATTCCGAATTCAGTCCATCCAAAAGGACACCAACCGAACTCTAAAAATAGAACAAAATCATTTTGGTAAATATTTATAAAAATCAAATCAGATCAGATAAAAAATATATAAGATCAAGTTAGCGGCGCTCTCGAATAAGGACGGCGTCAGAATTAGAGAAGTAAATAAGATTTCACCCCTTAATGCAATTGAACGATTTTTTACCGTGAGTTCCTGTCGATACTGCAAACGGCTATACTCGTAGCAACACTCGTTTTAATGAACTGTTTCAATGAAACCACTCGAAGTCTCTACAAAACGTCACGCTCACTGTTCAATTTTGATAGGAAAATGGTGAATTATACTCTATACTCTGTTGGCGGCAATAACTAGACTTTTGTTCTGCTATTTCGGCGAGAAACAGCACTATAAGTAAACTCGGTCGAAAGCTAGCGCCCATAATTTAAATCGCTGTGCCTATTATTATACACATGCACGAACGAACGAACGAACGAACGAACGAACGAACGAACGAACGAACGAACGAACGAACGAACGAACGAACGAACGAACGAACGAACGCACGCACGCACGCACGAGCAGAATATAAAGCGATGCTAACTCGTAACGATACCGGAATTATATAACACTCCGTCATTTGGTGCCAACTACTAAGCTATCGTGCGATTGATTAGTTTTCTATATTCTGATTGGTCAGCATAACTAATATTCCCGCCAAGCCAAATAATACATAACATTGGTCTATTTTTAGTCCATCCAGCGTTTTAGTCTGACGATGGGTGGGCCTTCGGTAAGAACCGAAGCGTTTTAAACTGCCGGAGCAAAAATAAGACGAGATAAATTTGAGGAGTGATGGGAGACGGGGGTAAGCTAGGGGTAAGCTTGCAATTCACAAAATAGATAAAATATTGATGATACGTCAACAGAAACAAGGATATTCATGTAAAGTTGTGTACAAGGAAGTTCAGTGTTAGACAGTGCTACATTGCTCAAACTTAAAACGACTTGAAAAAATATTTATGGTTATTAAATAATAATGCTCAGCTACATCGTTTCCTGACATCGCACAATAATTGTTCGATAATAATAAAGTGCTAAAAAGGAAGAAGCAATTCCTCCATCGTCTTTCCTCAGTTTTGTTTATCTATTTCAGTTTTGCAATACGCCATAGCATTAGATATATAACATTAACATACCAATTTTGTAGATGGCACTAAAATCGTTGTGTGCAAGTAATGTCTCCCAAAATGCTAGCATAGCCAAGCTTACTGCTCCAGATTTGACTACTGCGTCAGATTGAATTCCAATATGCAAGTTCTTTTTTAAATCTTTTGAATGTTTTTCCTTCTTCTCTGTAGGCCAATAGGCCCTAAAAGTTTGATGAAGATTTCATTAGAAAAATTTAGACATTAATCATTTTTATTTCCGAAACTATGACATGTATCATTCCATGTTATTCCATTCCATTCCATTCCAATACATTTCACCTCATCCAATACAATCCCAATCCATTTCATTCCATTCCATCTCATACCGTGCATGCCATAAAATGTCAATCATGTCATCCAATTCTATTTAATGCTACAGAACCTACAGTTCCATCCCATCATTCCTTCTCATTCATCCCATTAGATTATGTATTTATGCGTTAACATGTTTGTTAACATTTGGTTTCAACCAAAACCAATAATAATCACATTCCATGCACTTTTTCATTGCATACACATTATCGTTTACCTTGAATTGACATTCTTTCCATTGACGTAAACACTGATAGCAATTGGGGTCCAATCCATTGCATAATGACGCCAAACTCCATCACCATAAATACCTGCGTCTGTTTGCCAATAAGCATCTATTGTTGAAACTGCTAAGAACATCCGTTTATTCTTAATGTAAACAGCAACTCCCGTTGAATCACGACCAGTACCGCCAATAGAATCAATAATATAAACTTTTTCTTTCCAGTTAGCAGAAATTTCGTCAAACGATGCCATAAAGGAAAGTGACACACCAGTCACACTGCACGTATCAGGAAATGTTAAGCATTCTTGGTTAAGGGGAACATCGACATAGGATCCTGAACCAACAAACTTTAATGCAGAGTTTGGTTTACCCTTTACACCAGATACTGTCTCGATTGTTCCATAAGCAGTGCCAGATCTGGTTCCCGAAATTGTATTATTTTCTACGTTTGAAAGAGGCGAATAATAGCTCGCACTACTCATCCACACTAAAAAACAAACAAACATAAAAAGAAGATTTTGTGATCAAGATTATATTTATTATCATACGGACGTCAACCTATAACCACAACCTCCCAGATGACTGTTATTGCTTGCATAGATATTCGTGTATTTAGGTTAATGTACGGTTCTTGACTTCAATTCAGCTTAATTGTTCAAACGTTGACCTCATGATATTGTTAAAACATCAAGATTTTCAATTACGAATTCTGATTACTTGAAAAACGCGTTCTGATTGCCTGAAGATTTCTAACTTGTGGTCATTACTAACTACTTAATAACCGAGAGTGAGGTATTTACGGTAAAATATTAAACCGAGGTCTTGCTGTATTGACCGAGCGATAGCGAGGTTAATACGTTCAAGGCCGAGGTTTGATATTTTACCGTAAAGCCCGAACGGTCGAGGTTATTAAGTAATTTATTATATATGGCACCAATCTTGTATTTCTTGGTCTTCGCTTCCTTTAACTTCGTCAAAACACCGGACTAGCGTTATTTTCTGTTGTTTCTTTCTCGTCTGGATACTAAAATTTACTTTAGTAATGTTCACCGTCATTTATTTTCATCGTTTTGCAGTAATAACTTTCTTATTAGGATTTTTTGTTTGTTTCCAATCGTAGGGCATTAAAGGGTATATTGGCAATAAAAATTAAATTTGTCCCATTTGAAAAAACCCGTCAAATGGTATAAGAAGACCTTTTGTAATTTTTCTGTATCTTTCTTGTGTTTTGAAATATTTCGACCAAAGACAGCGTGCTGTCCACCATCTTGTTGTAATATTGGGTCTAATTAGCTAGGAAATTGGTGACGTCACAAGCAGGGTAAACCTGATGAAACTACTCCGTGGGTGACCAAATTTCCATGGAAGGCTTTTTAAATGTTATGGGTCAATTTAAAATGGAAATAGCGCAACAAAATCGAGTTTCTAGCTCATAATGTCATCAGGTTGGCAAGATAAAAATTTCACTTTACCCTGCTTATGTCGTCACATGCATAATTTGCATATCGAAAATAATTCCAAGATGGCGGACAGCACGCTGTCTTTGGTCGAAATATTTCCCAAACCAAAACAGATACGGAAAAATTGTAAAAGGTCTTGTTATACCATTCGACGAGTTCTTTCAAATGAGATAAACTTAATTTTTATTGCCAATACCCTTTAACAGTTTTCATAATGCCCGCGGGAATTACCAAGAAATCTCGTCCCGTCAGCAACCAATCACAGCGCGTGATTTTGCCGGAAGTAATTCGTGCCTATAATAAGTTTCGCTAATGAACCGGTCGATTACAGCATACCTCACCAGGGTGTGTTTTCACCAAGGTGTGGTAATGACCGTGCATGCTATCAGGGTAATAATTAGAAGTTAATAACAGCACAAGAATTAATCAACAGTACTGCTCAGAAATAACCTAACGAAAACCTATGTTGAACTTCAATTTGGTCATCATCTTACTCTGTTCAGCGTTATTATTTATAAGATAAAGTATCTTAATATGTACTTGTAAAGCAAACAATATAGACAATTAACACTCACCACCAGTAACACCACTACCAAGCATGCTATGAGATGGACGACCTCTTCGAAGGAGAGACTTCAGACTTCTTTCTAAATGGCATAAATATTTTCCACATACAATATATTATTATATATGACTATTTTCACGAGCGGTCCGGAACGTGAAATCCAGCAATTTGATTGGTTCCTGAGCGGTCCGGAATCTGCTGCTCCGGACCGCTGAGAGAATTTTATAAACAAAATGAAAGTCAAGTCAGTATACATGCAACAAGAAGGATAATAATTTCAGAACAACTCATTGTTGAAATATATCGTGCAGGTATGTTGCTAGAAATTGTGTTAAGCTTTCATTTTATGTATAGTTTAAGTTTCCATGTTATGTGAAACATTTTAAAATGTTCAAAATGTTCGTAATAATACAACATTTACTTCTCACAAATATTATAGAGTTTCAAATGTTTTTTATTCAACTACGTAACGTACAACCTTGAGCGATATGTCAAACAAAGCAATTGAAAAATGCTATTTGGGATAGGAATATTGTTGGTGAAAAGGTGTTCATTGGATTTCAGACTTCTGCGTTTTCTGTGGCAAACTGTGGACTTAATTAGAAAATATTGCAATTTTGGCAAACCAATTCGGCAATTGCTACTGCATGTATCTAATGTATAACGAACCGTAGTAAAATAACGTAACATGCATTTAACTTGTTGGTGATTAGATTATTTTAAACGCGAAAATACGACTGAAACTAAAATCATGGTTTAACCATAACTTATCCAATTCATTAATAATCGGTGAGTTTCAGGGTGTTGCGCACATTTTTCAAAAGTACTGGCAAGCTCCACTCAAAGTATAAACATACTGTTTAAAATAAACAACTGTTATTCTGCTGTTGTTGGCTGCTTACTTTGTGGGGAGCCCGCCAATTCCTTTGCAAAATGATGCGCGCGCAATACCCTGAAATTCGCCTATTCATAAAAAAAAATTCAAAAGAAACTGAGGTTTAATCGGGTGTTGTAAATCGGATACAAATTCGTCCTGATTTACATAAACTCTCTGATCGATTTCCTCAGCTTAAATAATTGTATCTTATAAAGATTGTTGATAAATCTGAGCAATTAAGACAGTTCCCCACCCCTTCTCCCCCTGCGCGCCAATCGACATTTTATTGTTAGAAATAAATAGATTCAGCTAATTAGTTCCAGTCCAGAGCTTATAAGCCAAAAGAAAAAGTCGCTTCGCGCAAAAAATGTCGCCTTTCAAGCTGGTTTTCCACTAGCTACTTTTTGCATGCGAAGCGACTTTTCTCCCCAATAGACACAGGCGAATTTTTTCGCGAGACGACTTTCTTCGAGCGAGTAACTTCGCGCGAAAGGCAAACTAACGCCAACTCTCAAAATTTTAAACAAACACGGCGGCAATCAACTTGAGACGTGTTCTGCTTTTAACCCTTTGAAGCCTGAAGACGAGTCTTTAATATTTTATCTGGCTAACGCCAGACGATTTTATTCAGCACAGGGGGAGGTCCAGGCCTCAAAGGTTAAAGATTAACATCATACGTTTTACTATTGCTCAGAAGACGTCAAAAGCGACTCAAAAAGCGACTCATGGCTGTATCTTCTCACTTCTTTAGTCTATAAACAGTTATTTATCAAATTCGAGTCAGATCGACTCGGCGTGCTGCTTGCACAACGTCGTTTTCTTGAACGTCTTCGTCCTTAATTTCCACTGAGTTGATCAGAGTATAATCTAGATAATCGTCAAGACTTCTTCTCAAATCAGTACCCTTGGGGTTTTCACTTGAGATTATAAAGCCTCTCTCATTCATGGCTGGTGATTGTCCACTCGGTTGAACCGCCATCTTCCGAGGCAGCATTATTAAACAATTCTGAGGATTATGTAAAATCTGATTGGCTTGCGCCTTTCTTCGCAGCGGATTCGCAGCGAAAAGTTGGATTAATTCGAACTCGTTTATTCGTTTCGGCCTCTCTTTTGTTCGCTTTTTGTTCGCTTTGCCGAGCAATTCCAGCGACCATGGTATGACGTAATTAGTAAATGCGCATGCGCATCGGCGAAAAAAGTCTTTGCGCGGTGAAAATCGGTGAAAATCGCTTCGCACGATTCGCTAGTAGAAAAACGGCTCAAGTCGTACAAACAATATTCGTGTCCGAAATGTGTATATTGTATATATTACTAAACAATTTTACCAACCTGTCTTCATACAGATAAAAGGACGTATTTCGGCGCAGGACGCATCTACCCAGTATCCTCCCATTCTTCGATATTTAACACATCCATACATGCCTGTTAACATAATTACAATACGGGTTAATAATTCATAACTAGAAATACATCAATGCAAGAACCCCTCGCCTGCTTTTACACGGTTTTTGAAATACCCCCACCCACCCCTGATTAAAATAAGCACTCCTGATATACAGGAAAAACTAATTATAATCCTCACGATAATTACAGAATTTATGATTAGGACGACTAAAATGAAAGTTGAACATATCAAAGCAAAACTTATAGATTTCATATTAAACTCTGGTAGTAAAAATATATTGTTTTTAGCATTTAGGAGGTTTCCAAAGGAATTACTTTTAGCACGCCTTTATTTGCTCCCCTATGCATGCATGTTTTGCAAAGGCAGGATTAAAAGTTAACAGCTCAAAAACTACATTTATAATAGGAGATAAAAACAATTCAGTAGAATCGGATTCCAACCTTTCAGTCGAAAATTTGGAAATGTTATACAGCCAATTACGTTTAACTGACGAGTGTCTAAATGGGTGTCTATTTCATAAAGAAGAAAAAAACAAATGGTGCACTGCTAATTTAGCTGTAAGTAAGAAACAATATTAAAATAGGCAAAGAATCTCAATCTCACAGTTTGGTCGCTCATGAATCGGTTATATCATTCCTTCTCAAACATTATAATAATTTATTTATTTATTTTATTTACAAGTTTCGCCAAGAAAGGACAGGGACTACCCTACCCAACTTCGTCCCCAGGGCCATTTGTTCCTGCCATTTTGTTTTTGGCCGCCATCTTGGCCCAGCCCCCACAAATGGCCCTGGGGACGAGGTTGAGGGACTACCCACAAAGGCAGGCTCCAATAACGGGGTCCCGAAGATACAAAAAAACATAAGGTAATGTATATAAAGTTAGAGTTATACAAGAGTTAATTTGTCGGCTAGCTAACAGCATAATCTCTCCTTCAAACTTTGAAACGAACGATCAGTATGACATTTTACACAAACTGATTTAATTTAATCCTGTTAATTTCGACAATGTAACAAAAACATGATCTTTTTCTATGCAATATCTAATCGTAAACACATTCCAACACTATTAATCACGCTGTAGAGTTGCATTTCTGGCATTTTGACTATTTTATGCGGCATGAAGAAAACAGTAAAGCTATTGTTGTAATCTGAAATGTTCAACAATAGCAGTTGACAACAGTAACGTATTCAATTAAAATCAAATATACGGATTTTACAACCGTTGTAATAACCGTTACAATTACCGATATTGACACTTTAGCGCCAATATCTATACCGATATGGACATGCTATTACTAATTCTTGGTTTTCATCTGACGTCACGGCGGCCATATTGGTGCACCGAAAAAATGAAATGGCGGCCATATTGGTGCACAATCGTTATCCTATGGAAATTTAACTTATTCTATTTAAACATGTCGTATTGTTTCACCACTCCAACGGGGTCACCGATCACTTGAGTGAAAACGATCCATGTAAAACACATGCATGTCATGAATAAAATGCTTGATTGCACTCGTATCAAAAATATTTGCATAAAATAAGATAATGAGAGCAATCAAGCATTTCTTCTCAGCACGATCAAGCGGATAGGAAACTTAAAACGATGTTACGAAACCGGAAACGATGTATGCACATCTTGCCAAGGTAAGTATGCACTTATAAGTGACAAATGTATACCTAACTAAAGTCCCACCCATCCACGATCAGCTATTGCTGAAAGTAAACAATAGTGTAATATCACTTAAGTTCAGTAGTGTCTGATTTTAGCCACGTGGGACTACCCGTTAGGTACAATTAGCCGCTTATAAGTGTATAAGTACCATAGCAAGTTGTGCAAACATTCCGGTTTTTAAGTTTCCTATCCAGGTTCCATTATCTATGATTCTCAACACGGAGAATCTTGCGGTCAGATATTTATTAATTTCTCATCCAAATTTTGACTAAATTCAATGGATTGGTCGTTGGTCTATGAAAATCGGTGCAATACTTTTTGAGATATCCTGGCGACAAACAAACAAAAAACAAACAAACAAACAAACAAACAAACAAACAAACAAACAAACAAACAAACAAACAAACAAACAAACAAACAAACAGACAGACAGACAGACAGACAGACAGACAGACAGACAGACAGACAGACAGACAGACAGACAGACAGACAGACAGAAAGGAGTAAAAACATAACCTCCTGGCGGAGGTAAAAACTGGGGTGACATTTCGTTGCATAGGCACTTTACAGTCATTTTCAACTGACTTTTCACCCAAATCTTCGGAGGTTCGTTGGGAAGTTCGCAAGTTCGTTGGGAAGTTCAAAGTTCATTTCGAACTACGCATTTGATTGGCTGCTAGGGACCAAGCTACCAATCAAATGCAGAGTTCAAAACGAACTACGAACTTCCGAACGAACTTCCGAAGATTTGGGTGAAAAGTGAGCTGGAAATGACTGTAACAATTAGCGTAGTTCTGAATTTATTCTATGGTAAGTACATTGCTTCAAGTCGTATACTCCAATTTTTATTATTTTGGAATATCCCGCCAATTTGTTTGAGGAAAAAGATGGCTATAGCCTCGCGTAAAAATAACACTCGTAGTGTAAATCATTAATTGCATGCACTTACAATCATATAATCTTATACACTATACAAAGCAAACGAGAACTTTACCGTATGAATCTCTAGGATAACCACGATTCCAATTATAAAAGCCCATCGG
Organism: Paragorgia papillata; assembly: GCA_035771165.1. Lineage (NCBI taxonomy): Eukaryota > Metazoa > Cnidaria > Anthozoa > Scleralcyonacea > Coralliidae > Paragorgia > Paragorgia papillata. The sequence goes on from JAWNZC010000348.1 coordinate 3,983,965, forward strand.
ACTTCCATCGCTCCAGTAATAGTTCGAGGTGTAGTCACGATCATTCAAACCAATCCAAAATTCGTAAGGGCGTAAACTTTTTAATCGATCTTTAAAGAACTGAGATAATTCGCTAGTGCTCAAACTCAGTAAGTCAGCATTTTGATCCAAGCAATACGATCTAGCATCTATAAAAGACATAATATCATAATTTTGCAATTAGTAATGTTGCAAATTGTATACTGAAATTACAACGCAAGGATAGATTCATTGCAAATGTATCCTTATACGTCCAAGCATTATTACTTTCACTAGTATTACAACGTTCATATTTAGACATTGTTGCCACGAAAGTATTTATGGAGATAAATTTACCACAATGTGTCTCCACACTAAGCAATTACCCTTTTAACAATATACAGGACAAAATTACTTGACTATAATTGGCTAATGAAGAGGGCATTTTTTTTGCAATTCAGGGCAAAATTACTTCCACTTGATTGGTTCCTTGATCAGCAGTACTTGCATGTGTTGGTCGCTTTGTTACTTAGCAACAGTGAACCTCAGAGGACTGAATTTTTTTTTCAACAAATCTGCAAGGTTTTTCGGTCTGAAAATGCTTTTTTGTTTACTTTCAACTAATTTAAACTATTGAAGGAGTGTAAACTATTAGTGAAAATGAATACACTAGAAAATTGACAAACTTTTGCCTGTGTTTACAAAAAGAAAGCAACAGGCACAGCGATAAAGCGAGGAAAATTGGAATGTTGCCGAGCACTGACCGTGATAATGTACATGTACTTCGACACTTTCTGGACATAATATAGCTCTTGAATAATTTTGCCCGCTATATTATTAACACATAATCGCATGAGTTCTCGTAAAATTAAGGTTTAATTTCACTCGTGAAATTAAACCTTAATTTTCCTCGGCCCCATGCGATTACCTATACTAATTGAGCTTGTTAGATATACCACAATGCATTGCGAATTCAAGATGGCGCCGCTATTGGCGAAAAGGTCCAATATTTACCTGTCCACGTGAGTACTATGTGGTTAATTTGATACCAAATATCGCTGTAGGGCACGTGGTCAAGTTTATAATATTCACTGCTAAATGTCATCTTTTCCCAAATTGGTCTTCTAGCTCCTTGGTCGACAGTCTTTGCTGAAACGCAAAATAAATAAAACAACATAAATATATTTTAAATAAAATTAAACGTGGAAAAGGTCGAAAGTGCGCGGCATACCAACTTTATTTGTGTTACGGATATGCCTATCCTAAGACAGTTAATTAACTAGACGTTATTTGATCACTGAACTTAAATAAGTACTTGTAACCAATTAGTACTAAATACTTGTGACTTGGCATGAGTCATGCAGCTATGATATCATTTAGTAATTATGTAAATATATTATATATAGAATGAAGTATGTTACTATAATTATATACACTATAGAAACTATATAAGCAGCCATCGAACATATATCAGGCATGCATATGTATGAGAGTGAGCTATAATGTTATATGTATCAAAGTGGTTACGAAGTCAGTCCTGGAGTTCCTGCCGTTGGTTTATTATTCCTTCCTTTTCAAGTCCATACGGATTGTTAACCTGTTGCCGGAATCTCCTATTGACTGTTTCGTTGTGCGCAGACGACAGATAAGTTTCTGAACTTTAGTTTAGTTTTAATCTTTATAGACATTTTCAATATCTGTTCTAAGTTTCTTGTTAATTAAATAAATAATTGTAAAAACCAAACAGCTGAGGTTACACTTTTTGTTGCGTATTGTGGTCACGTAACAATTGTTTATACATATATAGGTTGAAAGCCTATATTAAAAATATTAATATACATTATATAAAATTATTATATGGCACAAGCCGTCACATCCGTTGAATGGTGTGTTCTCTTCGCTGAGACGCGTCACATACCGGTCGATTATTTTCTATAATCGACCGGTCGATTACGGGTTTTGCCAGCCATTTTGTTTAAAAAAGCTACAACAAAAGAAAACCGCAAAAAATTGATGAATTCAATAACCTATAAGGACTAAATTAATCATGTACGAGTCGGACGATGATCAAACTGGTGTCACACGCTCGAGGTCACGCTATAAGTACGTATCATGTAAGATAATGTAAGGTATGTAGTTTCAAAAAGCAATATAATAGACTTCTTATTAACCTCGACTGCTTGGTCATTACGGAAAATATCAGAACTCGGACCAGACCTGGTATTTCTTCGTATAATGACCGCACTCTCGGTTAATAAGAAGTTATTGTTAAAATGCGAATAGCTATGACTAATAAATATATACCTATATATATAAACTCAACACAGAGAGTTTTAAATCTATACTTATTACTCGGGACAGGCTCCGAGTCTAGATTTCGGCTCTGTTATTATTTTTTTTGAGTGTGTGTCGACAAACCTGACCCGACAGGCTTTGCGAAACCGAGATTTCACTTTCATGGCGAGTTGTTTCTTGAACTAAGCTTTTCTTGCCATTTTATCGATGTTTCGTCTCAAACAAAGATGTCAGAGTAGTCGGACTGTCAGCGAATCAAGGTGTATTAAAAATAATTGGAAACTTTAAACTGAAGGAGTGAAGGACATCAGAGAACAGTCATGTTTAACTGTAATTGCGAAACCGAGGTTTGACCGAGTTGTCTCCAGATGAATGAGATGATCAGTGGTTGTCTCGTTTGAACGGAGCTTTTATTGCCATTTTATCGATGTTTTTGAATATTTGAAAGACATTCCACTGTTTCTAAGTTGTCTACTTGTTATATTTCGATCTGGGTAATTATATTCCGCCGTCTCGATCAAGACAAACTGATTATAAACGATTTATAAACAACGTTGAAAATTATATTATATGCTGTGTTGACGTTTCGTGCTGAAGAGACTCAAATTTAATACGCTAATGGGAAACTTTAAATGTATTGAGGTAAGCTTAAATATTTGTAATTTGCTTTGTTATTGCCTGGATTATGTATTGTTGTGTTAATAAAGTTACGCCAAATAAACTCGATGTGATTCAACTGCTTCACTAGCTCACGTGTGCATTTTAATAGTTAGGGTCTGCTCGCAGGGTGGGGTAGCACCAAATAATGCAAAAAATACTGATAAACATGTACTATGTCGAACTGTTTGCACGTCTAGATTAAAGGGACACTCACACCCCAAATTGTTTTTAAATAATATGAATCTGTTCTATTTGTGGAGTACAAAACTGGAAAAAAAATTTTATTCGGGTACATTCTCGCTTTTTTATGGCCTTTCAAAGTTGGTAAAATTACCCAAAAATGGACTCCATTTTGTCCCACGACCGAGCGACTGGGGTCTGGGATCAGTTTGGTGATGTGACGTCACAAGGTGAACCCGCTGTTTGTCAACACTAAAGATACTAATTCCGTTGAAGACATCAAAAACAAATACAAAACGCGGAGTATTGCTTGTAAAAACGAGTGCTTTGTGAGTGTTTCTGTAGTAAAGTATATAAAGCTTCTTCTTGCGTGTTCACCTCGTGACGTCACAAGTCGTTCTCTCACCAGTCTCCCAAAGATAACCCGCAGCTCGGTCGTGAGACAAATAAGTACCAACTTTGGAAGGCCATAAAAAAGCGAAAATTTACCCGAATAAATTTTTTTTTTCAGTTTTGTACTCCACAAATAGAACAGATTCATATTATTGAAAACAAATTTGGGGTGTGAGTGCCACTTTAACGCTGTGAAGTTAGCTGCCAGTTCGCCGCTGCACTGTAGCTCGTTCAATCCAGCTTTTTCACTAACGGCAGGCGAACTGGCAGCGGGATGTCTAATGATCGCTTGAATCTACCGAATCTAGCACTGTAGGTTATTTTGTACTTTTTAACAAACGCTTAATATGTGCACGCTGTTTCGTGCACGCTGTTTCGTGCATAGGCTATGCCGAGCTGCATTGCTATATATGAGTTGCCCGAGTGAACGCCTAAGCAGGCGTCTTGTCTTTCTTAGAATAGATGGATTTATCTATTCTTTCAAAATCGCCAGCTACTTTCATAACTTAACTTACCACTGAGGCAGCCGAAAAACTCGATACGAAGACACCGTTCTACTCCTTTCTTTGGAAAAATCCTGACATATCTTGCAATATAGGGTTTTAAGTTTTGAATTTCATGAATTTCCTCGTTCGCGTTAACACGTAATTCCTAACAAAATCAGTAAGACAACGAGATTAAAGTACACGACTTCTCGCAAAAATGTATAATAATGCCACATTTAAAAAAAAGTTAAACCTTATAACGCATATAAGATCGTTTAACTCTTTGTCTACCGTATATGGTTCGTTTTCGAACGAAGCGGTATTTTACTCTGTCTAATGCCAGACGATTACAGACACAGACAAACAAACAAACAAACAAACAAACAAACAAACAAACAAACAAACAAACAAACAAACAAACAAACAAACAAACAAACAAACAAACAAACAAACGAACGAACGAACGAACGAACGAACGAACGAACGAACGAACAAACAACCAAACAACCAAACAACCAAACAACCAAACAACCAAACAACCAAACAACCAAACAACCAACCAACCAACCAACCAACCAACCAACCAACCAACCAACCAACCAACCAACCAACCAACCAACCAACCAACCAACCAACCAACCACACAACCACACAACCACACGAACACACGAACACACGAACACACGAACACACGAACACACGAACACACGAACGAACGAACGAACGAACGAACGAACGAACAAACGAACGAACGAACGAACAAACGAACGAACGAACAAACGAACAAACGAACAAACGAACAAACGAACGAACGAACAAACGAACGAACGAACGAACGAACGAACGAACGAACGAACGAACGAACGAACGAACGAACGAACGAACGAACGAACGAACGAACGAACGAACGAACGAACGAACGAACGAACGAACGAACGAACAACCAAACAACCAAACAACCAACCAACCAACCAACCAACCAACCAACCAACCAACCAACCAACCAACCAACCAACCAACCAACCAACCAACCAACCAACCAACCAACCAACCAACCAACCAACCACACGAACACACGAACACACGAACACACGAACACACGAACACACGAACACACGAACGAACGAACGAACGAACGAACGAACGAACGAACGAACGAACGAACGAACGAACGAACGAACGAACGAACGAACAACCAAACAACCAAACAACCAACCAACCAACCAACCAACCAACCAACCAACCAACCAACCAACCAACCAACCAACCAACCAACCAACCAACCAACCAACCAACCAACCAACCAACCAACCAACCAACCAACCAACCAACCAACCAACCAACCACACGAACACACGAACACACGAACACACGAACACACGAACACACGAACACACGAACACACGAACACACGAACACACGAACACACGAACACACGAACACACGAACGAACGAACGAACGAACGAACGAACGAACGAACGAACGAACAAACGAACAAACGAACAAACGAACAAACGAACAAACGAACAAACGAACAAACGAACAAACGAACAAACGAACAAACGAACAAACGAACAAACAACCAAACAACCAAACAAACAAACAAACAAACAAACAAACAAACAAACAAACAAACAAACAAACAAACAAATAAACAAACAAACAAACAAATAAACAAGCAAACTGTAATTCTGTAATTCTGAATATATGTAATTAGTTTTCTTACTTCGCACGTTTTTCCAGGACTTCCATATTGTTTATATCCTCTGTTGGCGACTCCATATTTAATACAAAAAGAAGTTCCTGTTAAAGCTTGGACCGCCATGTTGGTAATTCTGTATACAGAACCCAAATCGACCTGAAGATAATGTTCCTAAAAATCCAAAAAGATATTCTTTTACTGTCACATACCATTGACATGTGCAAGGTGGCTGCATCACTGTTTTGCAGAAGAGGATACAGAATCGACTATAAAGTTTCGGCTTATTAGACTCAAGATCTTGAGTCAATAAGTTTGACAACAGTTTTGAAGCAGCAACAGCAAGAGGAGGAGCAGTATCAGCATGAAGAAGAAAAAGAACAAGAAGAAGAAGAAGAACAAAAACGACGACGGCGGCGACCACAAGAAGGAGAAGGAAAAAAGAAAGAAAAGATTAAAGAGTGCAGAGAAGTAAGACAAAAAATAAGACAAAGTTGTAAGCGAGGGGTGTATTCCAGAAAAAGCGTACGAGGTTTTTGAGATTTTCGAAATCCCGTGGGATTTTTTTTTTGAGAGTTTTGGGGGAATTTTTAAGATTTTTGGAGGTATTTTAGAATTTTTTTGAGATTATTGGGGTTTGAGATTTTTAGGGATTTCTTGAGATTTGGAGATTTTTGGATTTTTAAAGGTGTACGAGATTTTCAGGAGAGATTCACCCCTCGGTTTAAGAAACAAAACACCGTCAAAAATCATCACAGAGCATCCTTGCGGAATAAGATAAAACTTTTAGTTGATAATCAACATACGTGTTTTTTATCACTTGGTGGACACCATGAACCATTGCTACGTAATCGAGATTTTTCGGGGCCAGTAGAAATGTCAAGCTGACCAGAAGCTGTAATTTGGTCGTCTCCAATCCCGCCATTTTCCATTCCAAGTGGAGTATTACAAGAAAAAAGTCCTAAATATGAAAATAAATTGAAGCGTCAGTAGCAAGAAAGTTCCTACTGTAGCTTCCCAGTGTCTAGGGTAACTTGAATATAACATATATACTTATTAAACAGTTATCGACTCAATAAAACCAACAAATTAATAAATTAATTAAAAAAAAGTATCAAGTTCCCGGTGCCATGCTAGGCATGCATTCTAGTAACCTTTAGTAGATCCCAGTAGTTATTGAATGTTGGTCTGGACAGCAGGATTTCCTCTATGTAATATTTAAAACATGAGCAGCAGCGTTTTAAATAGCTTCAAAAACGACCCATTTGGTAAGTTCATTGGCGTAGTAAGTTTGAAAAATAACGTTGTCTAAGCCGAGAAAATCAAAGCTAAAGTTTATGTAAATCAGGATGTTTCTTTATCAGATATAAAACCACGGACATGGTACTGATTTCCTTTGTGTTTTCTTCATGAATTATTAATAAGTTTTTGAAGTAATAGTTAAAATATGAGCGGCCGATCTTTATGGGCATTTACAATGGCGAGCCGAAGGCGAGCCATTGTAGACGGCGAGCCATTGTAGATGCCCATAAAGATCGGACGCGAATATTTTAACTTACTTATCAAATTGTAAGTGCATGTAAATGCTGAACACTTCGTTTAAGAGTCGTAGAAAAGGTTAAATAAGATCATTTTAACTCAGAAAAAGCTGAATTTGAGCCACTAGTGCCTATTAACTTTGATAAAACATTGATGTTTTATTAATCAATGTTTTATCCATATTTAAAGATGCTGATTAAACATTAATTTCTTTTGAATTTTCGTCATGAATTATTAATGAATTTGATAAGTAATAGATACAGCATGACTAGCAAACTGAAAACCTTATTTGAAACTTAAAATGTTTAGATACTATCGAGGATTGTTTGTAACTGGGAGGCGTGTATTAAAGATCAGAAGTCCTACCAGTCGGAATTATTTTTATTCGATAAAAAAAAAAGCTTTCGGTTAAAGCAACCATGCATCAGCAGGTTAAAAAAGACGGTTGCAGAACTCTCCCGGAGGTCTATTATAGCTACAATAAATCACTTTGCAAAAAATTATAATATTTTAGAAATAGAAAATATTTTTCGTGTTTCAATAGAATTACAGAACACAGCTTTTTTGGCCAATCACCAATATTAACTTTTTAATATTGAGGTCACATACAGAAACGTGTTACTGCTACTTCTATTTTAGTTCGTCATCTAATGTCTATAAATACAGCCAAGCTGGTAAAAAAGCTCGGGTTCGCCTCATATTTTGAACTTGCTTGGCTCGAAATCGGAAGTATCCAAACACGAGCTAGTGATCCTCCTCCGATTTCAAATACAGCCAACCTAACCAGCTATAGGCTGCATGTATTTAGACACTGGAGGACGAACCCTGCATGATGAGTGTTGGATATGTATGTATATATATATATATATATAGCTTCTAACTAAAAGTTTGCTATTAAATATGACAGTAATCTTCCTCCGATTTCTGAATACTGATTAAATATTGAGTTTTTTCTTAATTTTCCTTATGAATTATTAATGAGTTTAAGAAGTGGTGATAACAAACCTTTATGTCTTTGACAAATGTAACGACGACGTTTTGAACAAGAGTCAAACGTCCATGGTCCGTTATTCACAATGCCTAACAGTAGGACACAATCTTTCCATTCACGATTTGTTTTTTGCGAACCCTCGTAGAAATTAACATAGTCCAGTGAAGTTTTGTCAGACCAGCTACTCACTTTTTCTGTTTCAATGTCATTCAGCCCAATCCAGACTTCAGCCCTAACAGTTGATGTTATTTCTTTAGTTATAAAGTCTTGTTGTGCTTGACTGTGTATGCTGACCAAGGAAGAAAAATCACCCAAAGATTCGCATGCCTTCTGTGCACCTTGCCAATTCTTAATCTGAGATTCAGCAAGGTTAAACTGATAACAGTCGTCCTCAAACAATGTCCAATCTGCTGGGCAAACGTTATTCCCTGCCAAAAAATATGATGTCAACTCTTATTATAATAAATTTATGGTACAACCATGTGAAGAAAAGTCTTTATTTTGTTGAGCTTTTATTTTGTTTAGCCGGTTTAGTTTTTCATAAAATTTGTTCGTTGGTTCGTTGGTTTGTTTGTTTATTTGTTTCTTTGGCCAAGGACCAACCCATTGATTAAAATTAATTCACATTCATTCAAATTTTATAGGCAAAGGAAACTTAATTTCACATTCATTCAGTTTTTATGGAAGAAGTAGTTTAAATTTACATTCACTCAGTTTTTTATAAGAAAAGGAAGCTAGTTAGTTTCAGCAAACAACTGACAATTATTAAAAGGAAGCTTACTTCCATATTCATCCAGTTTTTTATGTATAGTCTCGTATTTTCAACTCCTCTCGGTGTTTGGAAATCGGAAGAAGAACCCTCACTCGTGATTGAACCTATTACGTCAAAAGATCCTAGCTTGCAATTTGCACAGACGTGACCACCCGCCTTCCTCGTACCCAGGCGTGTTTTGGTGGGAGTAGGGTGTCGCGTAATGTGGCAGTTCTATTTTGTCAACTCGACAACAGTTCTGGCGAAGGCGGTTCTGTTTGTCAACCCGGCAGCAGTCTCGGCATTTTCCACTGTCCTGTGGTATAGGTTCTAGTTAGAACCAAGGACTAAGGGAGCAAACCCTAACAGAAAACCATGCTATGTGGCAGCATAGAGGGCGGCTGAAAATGTGGAACTCCCAGGCCCGTCGGCCAACCACTGCAGGGACTAGTAAGTAGTTCACACCTGTCTTGGCCTGGCCTTGCCGGTGTGAGCATGCTATTAGCTCCCCGAGAGAGTGTGGCTAGTAACTTGCAAAAAGCTAGCATCACTTAATCACCTTGCAAGCAGTTTTCATGAAATGCACAACACAACACAACACAACACAACACAACACAACACAACACAACACAACACAACACAACACAACACAACACAACACAACACAACACAACACAACACAACACAACAGATCTTCATACCGGCTCGGTCGTCGCCCGGGTTAATAAGGACCGCGCTGTTCAATTAGAGCTTCCGTTGACAGTGACAAGTAAGCTTGGAGCTCATCATTATCATCATTATCGACCCCTACAAATAGCGCAGTGGAACATTAGGACATTCCTAGACAGAGAAATAACGGATGGAACTGAAAGACGAACTGCACTAGTAGCTATGGAACTCACAAGATACTGTATTGACATCGCAGCTCTCTGCGAAACACGGCTCTCTGATTCTGGTAGTCTCACGGACATGGGCTACACATTCTTCTGGAGCGGTAAGCCTGCTGGTGTAAGAAGGGAGTCTGGAGTCGGATTCGCCCTGAGGAAGGAGATAGTGACGAAGTTGACAGAGATGCCAAAGCCTGTGAGTGATCGTATCATGACTATGAGACTGCCCCTGACAGGAAATAACAACGCTACGTTAGTTAGCGTATATGCACCAACTATGACCAACCCAGATGAGACCAAGGAAGCCTTCTACAGTCAACTAACTACCGTGGCGTGCTACAGAACATCCCTAGGACTGACAAGCTGATACTCATGGGGGACTTCAATGCCAGGATAGGAACAGACTGGGAGAAATGGCCCAAGGTTATTGGTAAGCACAGTATGGGCAACTGTAATTCGAATGGTGAACTCCTCCTAGCTTTGTGCTCCAAGTTTGAACTGACCGTGACAAACACCCTCTTTAAGCAGAAAACAGTGCATAAGGCAACATCGATGCACCCCCGCTCCAAGAACTGGCACATGATTGACTATATCATCACAACAGAAAGTGATAAGATGGATTTCCGCAACACCATGCAGGGTCATGCGTGGAGCCAACTGATGGACTGACCATCAGCTTCTTAGATCCAAGATCTCCTTCAAGATTCGCCAGAAGCACAAGAGACAAGGGGCTGCAAAGCCTGCCAAGCTAGACACAAATAAACTGACTGCAATCAGCCATAGAGAACACCTAGAACAGGAAATGGACAAGATGCTGCAAGCATGGGAACTACCAGAAGATTCTACACTAAACCAGGAGTGGTCTCTGTTTCGGCAGATGGTTTACAATACCGCTAAAGATGCTATCGGAAAGCCTGAACGGAAACACCAAGATTGGTTCGACCCAAATGACCCTTATCTCCAGAGTCTATTACAGAGAAGAAACCTCGCACACCGAGAGTTTTACAAACCAGGGCCACAAGATCCACAATGGCAGCCTACAAAGACACGTGTAGACTTCTCCAGAAACATACCAGAAGTCTCAAGATGAAATGGTGGGAACAGAAGGCTGAAGAGTTGCAACGGGCAGCAGACAGAAATGACATGAAGTCCTTTTATAGTGGTCTCAAAGAAGTGTGGGGACCCCAGAAGAAAGGCGCCACCCATTTGAAATCCTCGGATGGAAGAGAGCTATACTCAGACAGTAAGAGGGTAAATGAGAGATGGACCGAGCACTTTGAGCATTTACTCAATGTTCCTGGTGAGATTGAGACTGGGGCGCTTGATAACATTCAGCAACGAGAATAATTGGCCATATTGGATGAAACACCAACAATGTCGGAACTGGTAGAGGCAATAAACCATCTATCTGATGATAAAGCTCCCGGCCGTGACGGAATCCCCGCACAGATCTGGAAGTATGGAGGAACAGAGCTTATCAGCAGGTTACACGGACTGATTGTTAGAGCCTGGACGGAGGAAGAGGTACCACAGGAATGGAAAGATGCTAACATTGTTACCATCTTTAAGAAAGGGGACCGGACGGAATGTGGAAACTACAGAGGAATTTCACTTCTGTCGATTGCAGGGAAAGCCTTTGCTAGGATTCTTCTCGACCGACTAACAGGACAGTTAACATCTGAGATACTACCAGAGACACAGTGTGGTTTCCGAGCAAATAGGAGCACAATGGACATGATCTTCTGCCTCAGGCAACTGCAGGAAAAGTGTATAGAACAGGACAAAGCACTCTACATCGTGTTCGTGGACTTCACAACGGGCCTTCGACACTGTTGGCAGGAGTGGTCTGTGGCAACTACTCAGGAGGTATGGATGTCCAGAAACGTTTACCAAGATGATTGAGGTACTACACACCGGAATGATGGCACGAGTCAACTGCACTGAGGAAATCCCAGAATTTGCCGTTACAAATGGTGTAAAGCAGGGATGCGTCTTGGCACCGACTCTCTTCTCTATCTTCCATGCTTGATGAAGCTTTTCGTGATCTTGAAGACGGAATCTACATTCAATCCAGACAGGACGCAGACCTCTTCAACGTCTCCCACTTCCGAGCCAAGACTAAGACCACTAGGGTACTTGTGAGGGAACTTTTGTGCGCTGATGACAGCGCACTCATGGCTCACACAATGGAGGATATCCAGAAAATCGTTGATGCCTTCTCATCTGCGTCAAAGAAATTTGGTTTGAAGATAAACATCAAGAAGACAGAAGTCCTATACCGACCAAGCTCCTCAATTCCAACATCTGACCCATCAGTTAAAGTAGATGGCAAAGACCTTCTCTGTGTGCAAGAGTTCACCTATCTTGGAAGTATAGTCACCTGCACGGATGGCCGACTAACCGCCGAACTACAGAAACGGATGGCAAAGGCTAGCTCTGTTTTCGGAAGGTTACGGAATCGACTATGGAATAACCATCATGTGTCAACCAAGGGTCAAGTGTAAAATCTATAGTGCAATCGTTCTGTCTGCTTTATTATACGGTGCCGAAACATGGAAATTGTACAGGAGCCAAGTGAAAAAGCTCCACGCCTTCATGATGAGACACCTATGCGCGATCATGAAAATTTCATGGCAAGATAAAGTCACCAACATCGAGGTACTACAGCGTGCTGGAGTACCCTCTATGGAGAACCTGCTCATCAGAAAGAACTTGCGGTGGACAGGCCATATACTCCGGATAGAGTCGGATCGACTACCAAAGAAGGTCCTGTATTCACAACTTTCGGACGGAGTAAGGAAACGAGGCCGTCCTCGCCTCCGATATAAAGACACCATAAAGAGGAACTTGAAAAAGAGGGATATCAACATCAACCAACTAGCGGAGTTGACTCAACAGAGAATTGCAAGGAGAGCTGCTGTGAAGTAATTAGTTTCATGAAAACAGTCTTTGTCGCTATCCAACCGACAGCAAATGTAGGGTGTCGCGTAAAAAGACTCATAGGAAGAGTGCTCTTCCAATCCCTTCGCTTCTTACGCGCTCCCGTTTTCAATCTGACCGTCACAGATGAACAGAAATCCGTTGTCTGCTGGGTAAATAACGTACATTGTGCAAACCTTTTCACTTGTTGCAAAGATTTTTTTTTCTTACCGTCTTTCTCACATATATAATACATGCTTAGGGCACAGGATTTGTCATTCCAGTAGCCTGACGAAATTCCTCCGTACATTTCAACACAATGTCCATTGTTGTCGTTGGGTTCACCGCTGTACCAATTGGTAAAATTAACCAATTTGCTTTTATTAGACTCCCACACATAGTGTCCGTTTCGTTGACCTATGTCGCTAAGACCGATCCAGTAATTCTAAAATAAAAGAAAAAATTGCATATAACCGTGGAAAATTGACCAATTATCTCTGGCAGAAAGTTATTGTTTCACCTCGATGCGTTTATCCATTCGCCTGTGAGCAAGTTATCGCAAACAGTTTTGAACGAATTATTTTACCATCATACACAATATTTAGCTGTTATTTGAGTGAACTAAGGGGGTGATTACATGCACCGGGCTGGCCCGGTTAACCGGGCTGAGTTTACGAAACGATTACACGGAGCGGACTATAGCCCGGGACGAGTTTTGAATTGACGTGGATGATTTCAGGCCGAAATTCGCAATTATCAAGTAAATAAGGGCAACGTTACGTTAGTTTTACTTCAGTTTTACACTAATTAGTATATTATTTATTTTATAAGCCCATCGTTAATAAAAAGATTAACAACGTTTTGATGTTCTATTTCAGTTCCTTTCAGCACTGTTTATTCACACAGTCAAGTAAACGAACGCGTATGGAAGCGAGTTCAACAGTTTTTTAGCCCGGTTTGCTGGGATGAAAACTATTACATGAACCTTTTTCATCCCGGTTAACCCGGTTGCGACAACCGGGATCCCGGCAAACCGGGCTATAGCCCGCTTGCCATGTAATCGAAATGTTAAAAAAAAACATGCGTTTTATATATCCGATTAACCGGTCCAGCCTCATTCTCGTCCCCAGAGCCTCTCCCGTGCTGGCGCGCGGAAAAGGCTCTGGGGGAATCCCAAACCGGAACACCAAGATTCTTGGTCGGCACTTAATAACATAGGGTGAGGCTACCCTATCGTTCGTGTGTCCCTCGGAAAGGTCTTCGGAAAATTCTTCGGAAATAATCAAAATGGCGGAATTCAAACCATGAGTGAAAGAAACGCTAATGAAATCAGTTAATCAGTCCGTGATAGGAATGCATCCCAGTGTTTTCAGTACAGAATATTTGATGTTGACTTTTGGACAGTCGGTTCTTGGACTTTTATACAGAAAGACTTGCTTGTAAGTATATTTAAAAGTAAAATAGGTGGATTAGAATACCCGTTAGGGGGAGGTACGCTGCAGTCTCTGAGTGTTATATTATATATTATTATATATATTATTTATATTATATATATTATACATATTATTATATATTATATATTATATATGATATACCTTGGGTTTGATTCCCACTTGGGGTAGTCAGATTTTTCACATTATTATTATTAATTATTATTATATTACATTTGTTTCAAATAATTTGTTATGGAAACAAATTATATGTTCAATCAATCTATATGTTCAATCAACCTTTGACATTCTGGTGTTAAAGTATCATATTTAATGGTCCAGCCTGGTCCCAATCTCGTTCCCAGAGCCTTCTCACGCGGGCCGCGCAAACGAAGGCTCTGGGATAATCCGTTTCAAATCGAAATTTCATTGGTTGAATAATTGACAGTGGTTTATATCAAGGGAAATTTGAAAATCTGTATTCCTTTGTTCTTTCGAAAGCCTTGAGGGTTTTAAATTTTATCTGGCGACTGAAACTTGTCAAGAACCAAACCTCTGGAAGCAAACAGGAGTCTGAAGTGGCGTGTTGCCCGCGGTGCGGTATCTTGTCAGTTGTGGAACAAGATAGCTAGTAATTTCAGAACTACATATCGTTGAAGTATATTGTGCACATATGTTGTTAGATGTTGAATGAGCTTTCATTTGATGTATAGTTCAAGATTCTGCGTTTTATTAACTTGTTAAAATGTCCAAACCGCTGTTTGAAATATTAAATATTACAAATAAACAGGAAATTGACTTCTCACAAGTGTTACAGAATTTTAGATTTCTTTTGAAATATACTTAACGCACAACATTGAGATATATATCGTACAGAAGCTATTGAAATATTCTATTCGGGGTGAAAATTTCAAGCTTCTAGTCAAACGGGAAATATTTAAAAAATGGAAAAACGTCTGTCGTTTTGGTTCATTGCGTCGATTTCCTGTTTATTTGTAATTATAATATTATTTGGGACAGTGGTTCGCACATTTTTGAGAAACAAGTTTCATAAAACGCAGAATCTTGAACTATACATCAAATGAAAGCTCATTCAACATCTGACAACATACGTACACAATATATTTCAACGATGCGTAGTTCTGAAATTACTAGTCATCTTGTTCCACAACTGACAAGATGCCCCATGGAAATGATATGCCGTATTGCCGCCGTGCCACTTCGGCTACGACAAGTTTGCTACTCACCGCCTTCTCTCTTGGAAGCATTCAAAAGCCGTCGATTACTTGCTGTTTAAAATGCTGTTTAGTTCTTGACAAGTTTATCCGTCAGATAAAATTAATTAAAACCCCTCGAGGACTTCCATTTGCGAAGATTTCGATCTCGTGGCGGCGCATGCTCTTTTCAATCGGCAACCTGTTTTTCGGTTTTCCAGCGACGGATTACCCAGAGCCTTCGTTTGCGCGGCCCGCGTGAGAAGGCTCTGGGAACGAGATTGGCCTGGTCCATGTAATCGCCCCCTTATTGTCACAAATCGTTATAGACTTTGGTATTGGCTAAATAAAATCTTCCGCCGTCGGCTATTCCGGGTACCGTGGGGGCTTCAACTACAACAGGCAAATGATTAAAAAAGCCAAGCATGTAAATTTGTATGTGTGCTTTTCAGGACGTTATATAAAGATATTTTATTGTGCATGTTACAAAAGTCTAAAAAAGTTTAATAATAAAAGTTGGCATTTTGCTGTAGTATATAATTACAAATACTAGGCCTGGGCTTCCTGTGAGCGCTGCCGGTGTCGATCTTTTTAACTTAAAGGTGAAGTAATACGAACAACAAATTGCTGCAACATAGTTGTGTTGCAAGTTGAATGGCGTTGTTGCACGTATCACCATCCACCTTCAAACATTGTCACGCAACAATGATTTTGTTGCAAGTTGAATCAGCATGTTGCAGCAAGTAGAACTGGAGTCTGCTTTTTCCAACAATTGTTTTTCAACTGTCTTGCAACAAAATCATTGTTGCGTAACAATGTTTAAGGCGGGTGGTAATACGTGCAACAAACCTTTTCAATTTTTTTGCAATTTTTCTTGAAGAAAAATGTTGCCCGTATTACCTCACCTTCAGAAAACGAGACGTTCGACGCAACCTCGTACCCAGGGCCTCTTCTCGGCGCTCCTAACTCGCTAGAGCAAAGATTAATTGACTGAAATATAATAGAAAACACATACCTTGTAACCCTTTGAAAGTTCAATAACGAAATAATTTTGTTCCACAACATCGTCTATTGTCAACAAGTGGCCACCTAGGCCTTCACATGAACGTTTGGCGGCAGACCACGTTACAGGAATTTCCTTTAGTTTATAACACGATTGTCGGAAAGCTTCCCAACCAAAATCGCATACAGCTGTAGCTATAATAATATAAAATATATTGTGGCTGGTAAACAGAATAGATTACAAAGCAAATATAATATATTTTGTTTTATATCTCACGTTACATTAGATCTCGAAACATTAGATTTCTTTTACTGTATCCAGGCCCTGATTAACCATGGGGCAAATGATTCAGCTGACCAGGCCCGCCACATAGAGGAACCGGCCCCCCACCACATACTAGATTATGACACCTTTAAGTGTCATAAAAAAATAAATTTCAACTTAATATGGTTTGGGTATTGACCAAGGTGCGTTACCTCTGGCTGTTCAGAGTTCTACCCTGAGTGAATAAAATTGTCTGGTACTTTGGCGTTAACCAAAATACTAGTGACAAATTCGGAGATACAGGAAAGAGTAATTAATGTGCCTCGTGTCAGTTTCTGCATGTGACTCACCTGTAACATGTGTTAAAATTTACTCTCGATACAAAACATTTACACTTATTTACTGGTCAAACTTGCCTTCTGCAGTAATTTTAAACCAACTTTAAAATGGGAGCAATATCAAGTAAACAACGTAACGAAAAACAATCAACAATGAAAGAAACATAATATATATTTACTCTGTACTGGTGGAAGCGTTGGAGCAAAACTTGTAGGATGAGGTAGGCCTAAAATTGCATTAAAATATATATAAATTACTAAATATTTTTTTCAAATTAAAACATACCAGGGTTTCTGCCAGTAAACCCTTCATTACAGAAATTGAAATACGAAATAAAAAAATTAAGCAAGTCAAGCTAATAGAAATTCAGATACCGTAAAAATAACTGAATTTAGGTGTTTTGCATGGTTGTGTACATGCAATTTTCGTTGCATGAAAGTTGACTACTTCAGTTTTACGGCTTGTAATATGTATATTCTCGATATTCAAATAAAACTAAAAAACATTGGCCATATAATAAAAACCTTATCACAGTCAAAATGGAAATACCTTCCCACTTCTGCTTCTGTAGTTTATTGTGTATTACTGTATTTCTATAGTCGCTACTGAAGTGTGAGGAACATTTTTTGTCGAAAAATGTGAATAAAAAGTATAATTTAGCTTTCATGGAATTTAATCATGCATAACTATAACGAATGCTTCCCCCAAATCGATATCAACAAACAAATATAAATCAAGAATAAGGGACTTTTATCGGTAGATTTTTCTCACGTTTCTGTAGCGGCTACAGAAATACAGTAATACACAACAAACTGCAGAAGCGGAAGTGGGGGGGTATTTCCATTTAGACTGTAATACCCTATACCTTAGCTTTTCGTACAAACCTCGCTCCTTTGTCGCTCGGTCTGTACTGAAGACCGCTCGAGCAGGATAATTTTGCCGTAAAAACCTCACTTGCATGGTCAAATAAGTTTTTATTATTAAAATTTCAACCTGTGCTACAAAATGTTTTATAAAAACATGCAATTTATCATGATTTTGAGTTTAGAATGTCGAGCGACCTAAAAATTATCTTTGTCCCACTGATCGACACTGAATAAACAAGGAATGTTCAAATATATATATGTAGATTACTTTATAATAAATGCGTGCGTTCTCTATCCACTTATAATGTTTTTTTATTGCCGCCAAGCTAGAACTAAGCATATAACTTTTGGTTGTTATTTCCCAAAACTTGCGAAGAACAATAGATATGCATGTTATTTACCGGTTGATTATACCCGATGTCTCAGAAATTGCCCAAGGCCGTAGGCCAAATATTTTTAAGACCGAGAGCAAATAATTTTCTGTACGGACCATAGTCAGACCAATAATGTTTCAATAAAAAGTAAGCGAAGCTAACAGAAAAAATGATCGGGTTAATATATCATTCAGTCTAAAACAAATCTTGTTAGCATAAATGCATGTGCTTCAAGACATCTAGTACTGTAGGTTTTTAGCTATCGTTCCACATGCAAACAACGCCAACTTTGGATATACATGCAGTACTGTAACTGTAAAAGATTGGTAATACATATATACTTGCCTTTTTTTCTCTCACAAATATAAGCCATTTTATTATCACAATTGTTATCATTCCATAAATCCGTAAAACTATAAACTTCTGCACAATTTTCTTGTTGCTTGTAATTGTTTGGTTCACCCCATTGCCATCGTCTGAATGTGGAAATGCTTCCATCAATCCAAATCCAGCCTTCAGTGGCGGAATTCGTTGTCTTATTTCTATACAATCCAATCCAAAAAGAATTCCTTCCAAAACTACTAGTTTGATTCTTTACAAACTTGGCTTCTTTATCATTGGTAATGGAAACAAGATCTCCTCCGTAACTTAAGCAGACAGCTCGAGCATCTTCCCACGTCTTCCTTGGAACGGTGAGAGTGTGAGCGACAATAAGGTAACAAGAATTATCGTAAGGTTTCCAATCCTTGGGGCAATCAGAACCTAATGCACCTGTAACGTAAAAGAAGAATAAAACAAGGGGAGAAAGAGAGAGAAAAATGGAGATGTAAAATGAGCGGGAAAACGGAACGGTGTTTTTGAGAGAACAAAGAACGTTACACACACATATATATATATATATATATATATATATATATATATATATATATATATATATGAGTTTTGGTTCACGAAATGTTAGAGAGTGCTCAATACCATATATAGATAGAGCAAAATACAAAGTATATGAAGTATAGTTTTACCTTAAAGTCTTCGCTACCAGAGGTTTCACCCGATGATCCCGTTTAGGGTGAAACCTCTGGTAGCGAAGACTTTAAGGTAAAACTATACTTCATACTTTGTATATATATATATATATATATATATATATATGTAAATTTATTTGTGTGTCTAGTTGTCCGTGGGACAACCAAAGAACTTGGTTTGGTTGCTCCTATAAGATTTTAGTTGTTCAACCCCTTCCCTCTGTTAAAGCCAATTTATAGAGTTGAGAATGTTGAATAACTATGGAAATAATTCGTAGTAAGTTTTGGGTAGGTAATAAGAACCATTGGCGTTGTAATGACAATTTTAATCTTAGATATACATGTACGTTAGTTAGGGGATCAAGAAGGATTCGGAATATGCTGATTTAATTAGCCTTAGGCTATAATGTGTGTTGTTTGTCGAAGCAGTTAGACATGCTGAGGGAAAATAAATCACGAATTATGTATAATAAAATAGGCAAGAGGCGTAAAAAATGCGTATGGGTTAAATATATGAATCTGTTGGTAATTTTCAGTTTGTCTAGCCCTCTTCAAAGGGTCGCACAATAGGCCATTTGTACGATGACGTGAGTTGGTAGCCCGAGTAGAAAGCCTTCTGGTTTCTTTTTAGCTTCCTCACCATTATCTGTATTTTATGTAATATTTACTGTTAATGTGTGTTAACTGTATAGTGGTAAAACAAATTCAAAATTCAAAACATTGACATGGCGGAAAAAAGACATCCCAATTTGCACGATGACGTGAGATGGCGTTGGGTGACTACAACTACCAGAATGCTTTGCCAGTATTCTAGGGTTTCGGCTAAAAGGAATGACTCAAAAGGACCCGTCCAGTCCTTTCGCGGCTTTTTCAAAATATGCCGTCAAATATGTTTCCCCAAAAAGGTAGGGGATAAAGTCGATAAACCAGATTTCTGATTAGGGTTAGGGTTTATGTTGTTGTAGGCCGAGTCTAAGTTTCAGCTCGGGTTTTCTTTTGGGTGTCACGATCACGATTTTGCATTTTTGCACTTTTTACTTCCGCTATTATTCATACTTTGGGTGAGTTGTTGGCCGGGTGAAGGAGTGAGGCTTGTAAGTTGTTTGCTCCTGTTGCTTTTGGAGTTGGACAAAAAGTTGAACAGGTTTGCCTTTTGATCAATGTGTTCTTGCACATCGTTGGTAGATTTCGGAACAGACTGACTTCATCGTAAATATGTTCACCACTGTGAAGTATGCACCACATTCAGCCTTCGATCTGATCTTCCTCGGCCCACTCCCAAGGGGAAACCTCCGCCATCCCTCTTTAGAAGAGCTATGTGATGTTATATATCTTTAACTAAACAGATGAGATGTATATCAAACAGTCATATTATTATTTAGGAGATGCAACTTAACTTTCTTTTTAAAAATAAAAATCGAGTCAGAATTGGTAAGTTTTGGAGAAAGTAGAGCAGATTGAAGAATTTAGGACCTTAAATTTGTACTGATCGAACTGAGAATTGTCCAACTAATATGTGTTCTTAAAAACAAATGAAAATATTATGTTGATCTAGTATGGTGTGAATGCGTTTGGTTATTTGTAATAAACATATTGTTGAACATTTTTGGTAAAAGTAAACTTTTATAAGAAAACATAAAAAGACCTCAATTTAGTACCTTGAGTTCTTTAAATATGGGATCTGCGTGAGCAATGACCAGATAGCCTTATTTGAGAACGTTTAATACAGATTTTACAGTACTAGATCATATACATATTAAACATAATACATGTATAAGGCCAAAACAATGAGGACAAGGCAAAGTTTAGAAACTCAGGCATAAGAGCCAAGCTCTAACATCATGATTAGGTATCGAAATACAGTAAAATCAAGTTCCCATATAATAATAACGAATCGTGCGACTAATCGCCATGATTCAACTGAATGGCAGGAATTGAATAATCAAGTGGTGACAAAAACTAGGGCACACGCAGTTATATATATCGTAAAATCCTCTTACTATTAATAACTGTATCCTATATATTGAAATGAAAATTAGCGATTGAAATGAAAACTCCCCAAAAACGTAAGTTGTGGATTAGAAAAATCTTAATTCCAGTAAAGAAAGCAGCACAGTCACAGAGTCTATCACTGGAAACTTCGGCTATAAATGACAGTGAAAGTTCACAGTATTTTCAATTTCTCACTTCTCTTCCACAACTTTGTCTTTCTTAGCACATTTCCACATACTGACAGTACAGGCCACTAGTTGCAATAGCTGTTTTGAATTTATTAATATCAGCAACATATTGAATGGCTATTGATTTTTTCCTTTTTATCTGTAAACAAGTAATATAACCAGAATAAAACTTCTATATAGCACTCGGTAAACTATTTGTATATGTCAAAACGCAAAATCAGAAAGCGTGTTCATGATTCCATGTCAAACCAATTCCACTTTTTTGTAACCTTATAAACACAAATGTAGACTTATGTACTATATAAACTCACCGAGAACACGTAACGTCGCAGCTCTCGAGAGTGTTTTCCAAGCAGTTCCACTGTCGCTTATTTCACACATGTAATCTCCTTCATCCTCCAGTGTGACATTAACGATCTGTAAGCTCGCTTGTCCAACAATCCGGATACGATCGCGATACCTCGCGGGAATATTTTTACTTAATACTGGTTTTCTGTATTTTTCGTAGTTTTTGGCAGTGAAAAATAATTCCTTCATTGAAAGTAGCTACTTTTGGCGAAATAAACTTCGATGTTCCCCATCGTATGTCGATGTCTGTTCCCTTCATTAGTTTTTTAATTCGTTGAAATTGACTCCTACACTCAATGTGAGAGCTTGATTACAATTAGTATAAATTATACAGTCAATTTGAGGAAGAGAATGGGCTGGTGGAGGAGAGAGCCACAACGCAGCCATGGACATCTCAAAGAACGCCAAAAGGAAATATTATATGGTTCAACCCTCCATTCTCCAAGAACGTCAACACCAGCATCAGACGTAAATTCCTCAACCTAATCGACCACCACTTCAAATCTACCAAGCTCCAAAAAATCTTCAACCGGTCACACAGTCAAAGTAAGCTACAGCTGTAACGAAAACATCAAAAGCGCTATTTCCAAACACAACCACCGCATGTCCGCATTCTATCGAAAACAAAAACAACAACAACAACAACAACAACAAGTAAAATTGCAGCTGCAGAAATAAAACTGATTGCCCCTTGAAAGGAAATTGTGTGGTTGCAGGAGTCATCTACAAAGCTAATGTGATAACAACCAATGAAACAAACACAACAAAACAATACACAGGAATGACAGCCAACAACTTCAACAACACCAAAAGTCTTTCCATGACAAAAACCGTTCAACGTAAATTGGTCTATTTTAAAACACACTGCCCCTTACACAAGTGGTGCAAGCCACCACTGTAATCTGTGCCTGGAAGAAAAGCTGCTTATTCTGAAATCTAACAAGGACAACTTCCTCAACAAATGATCAGAGCTAATTTCAAAATGCCAGTATGAAAATAAATTTTATGTTATGAATGTCCACCGCTCTAGGAATAGAGATGTACATCCTGGAACAATCTCTCAAAGTCATCCCACGCAATTTTGTGTGTGCGGCGATGTAACATGTGCCATGATCTCACCCGTGCCACTAAAGTGAAACTTTTTCAGTTGCCTGATGATCGCTTAATGCATGAAACTCGTTTGTACACATAGATGTACAATCATTGACAAAATTCTTGAAACAAAGCTAACATGAAATGGTTTGTCCCCCCACTTCAATGTTGTGGAACTCAAAATGTGTGCAATTTGCACTCAGTCACCTGTCATTAGTACATTTAAATGTTCAGAGTAACAACATTGAAAAGGGGAACTGGGGGATAGCAATTCATGCAAAAATATACAATTAACATGGTGTGATTCGCTCAAGTCATTTCAACTAATTTTGTCAATGACTGTAGTTCAAGCAAGTACATACTAGAACTACAGGGAGAGGTGGGACTACATGGGAAACTAGGGGCTATTAGGGGATCAACAAAAAGGAGTTAGGGAGGGGGGTGACACTAATGCACTTTAGCATAAACCATAATCCTAACTCTAATCCTTACCCTAATCCTAACCCTAACCCTAATGCATATTCGTGCGCAAAACACTTAAAGTAATAACCCAAACTGCCGGGGGAACTTGCCAGGATTGCGTAGGATGGCGAGGAATCAAGATGTGCGAGGCAACATGCACAAGGACATAAACTTCAAAGGTTCTGATGCGAGTTGGACTTCTGGTTGTATTTCTATTCTGTGGCAGGAGGCTCAGTGGAGCCGGAGGACTCACAGGGATAGAAATGTTCCAAATTTTCTACCTGTCCATGGTGACAGGTTGTGTATTTTTTTTACCTGTCTCCTGTTTATTCAACCTGTACATATGAAGAATCTGCTGCTGAAGTGGTAGGAGCATCACAATTTTCTGTTTCCGTTTCTTGATGTTTTCGTCTAATAAGATCCATTGGATTGACATGACTTTGTGCATCTTTCCTTCAACGTTTCATGAGTGAAATCAACAAGTTCCTTTCATCCTTGTGTCATCTGATCATGCGCATGCAACCTCATTCCCAGGCTCTTTCCTCCTCGCCCCTCCCGCATGGGGGGCAAGCTGGGGGCAAGGAGGAAAGAGCCTGGGAACAAGGTTGCATGCGCACTGCCAAAGCCACTTATGTAATTGTAACCTGAGTGGGGGTTGGTAACAACTATCTGACAATCACATGATACGCTCCAAGCTCTGTTAAACTACTTGTTTCAACAAAAGTGCAATTCAATAAATTAATGAAGTATTCGAAAATTGTTTGGAGAGAAACTGGTTATTGATATTATTTGTCATCTCTCAACTCTACATACTCTATGTTAATAAGGTATTTATCATTATCAACCTGTCGCAGGTGACAGGTAAGTACTTTTTATGCCTGTCACTTGTGAAAATCACCTGGAATCGACAGGTAGACAGCTGGTTATTTCGACCCCTGACTCAGGAGGAGCACAGCCACGACAGGCCTTGCAGTCCTTGTAGTGCTAAATGCACTTTCACACAGTGCTAAATGCACTTTTGACGTTTTGCATCTCAGTTACGTAGGTTGGGGTCAGGGTTAGGATTGGGGTTGTTGGGGTTGGGATCAGGGTTAGGATTAGGGTGTTTTCAGGGTCAGGGTCAAAGAATAACAAATTTGTGCGCAAAACACAAAGTAAGCACCGCAGTTTGGACTAGGATGGTGTAGGACATTGTGTAGGATCACGTAGGTGATGTTGGATGGCGTAAAATATCGCGCCTGCACATTGAAGAAATGCGGACAAGTTGTCACTCGAGTTGGACTTCTGGTTGTATTTCTATTCTGTGCTCCCGCCTCTCACCCCCATAGAGAGAGCCTGTTCACAGGCCACTGTGCTCCCATATATGAATTTAAATTGCAGGGCTGACTCAGCTGAGCCCCCAAAATTTGCGCCGCCGTGCGTTGCCAAATTTATTTATGGACTATTTAAATATGTTTAGACATGTACAAACTACAAACAATCTTACCATTTATAACAAGTATCCAGGGCTGCTAGACTTGAAATATACAATAATTAAATGTATTCAATGCCATGAAAAATGTTACGACTTGCCCACTTGTCTTTCGAGTATTTGTATACACAGTCTGTATTCATACATTTCTCTTCAGACATTGTTTGGATCAGGTTTAATTTTTGCACACTTGATAGACAGACCAATGAGGGAGAGTACTTGCTTCCATCTATCAAACTGACATGACGTCATTTTCTCCTTTCTTTTCCTCTTTTTTTTGAGTTAAAATTAGAATTTTCTTAGGGTCAGGGTTAGTTTTGCTGTGGTTAGTTTTGTGTTAGGATTAGATTTTTGGTGGTGGGGGGAGAAGTATTTCAAAATTTGTTGATAATATTATTTGCTAAAATGGTGTAATGTCAGTTTGACAGTTGGAAACAAGTGCCGAATATGAGGCTGTGACGCCATTTTAAAATTAAGCGGTATATATCATGAGCTGATCAATCTCGAGCCCATAGTCACAGAATAGAAATACAACCAGAAGTCCAACTCGAGTGACAACTTGTCCGCATTTATTCAATGCGCAGGCACGATATTTTACGCCATCCAACGCCATCCTCCGCAATGTCCTACACCATCCTCCGCAATCCTGGCAAGTTCCCCCGGCAGTTGTAACCTTCTTTTGAAGGTCCAAACTGCCAGGGAAACTTGCCAGGATTGCGTAGGATGGCGAGGAATCAAGATGCGCGAGGCGACATGCGCGAGGACATAAACTTCAAAGGTTCCGACGCGAGTTGGACTTCTGGTTGTATTTCTATTCTGTGCCATAGTCTCCCTGTTTTTGGGCGCTGATAAGACGTTAATTAAATTGCGAAGCGAATCTGTCCGAAGTTATCCCGAGCAGCATTTCGATGAACAATGCAGGCAACTCCGTAGCTACAGCAGTATGGATGGGCTTGCTGCAATGTTTTGTTTGGGATAGGTGATCTTAGACAATTCCACTTTGCAGTCAGACGTCAATGAAAAAAGTCTACCACTCTACCGGAGGCACAGGGAGCTCTAACATGTATTTTTTTGTTTTAAACAGTATATACATCCATACACACATACATATTATATATAAAATAAATTACCGTATTAGTAGTGTCCTTGCTCTTGCCTCTTGTTGCTCCAAAAACAGGCGGAATCAAGGATTCAAGGGAATCAAGGATTTTCTCGTACTCAACCCCCGCTCGGCCAACTCGCCAGGCGGAGAGAATTAATAATAAGAGAAGGGAGGAAAGGGAGGAAAGCAATTAACGTCATAGCCTGGTACCCTGTCCCAATCAAAGAATATGGGCCAGGTAACCACTAAAGACTTCTGCTTTCCTATTGGTTGAATTTTCGCGCATTTTTAGTGGCTATGAGTAAAACTGCAATCGTCATAAGTGGATTTAGCCCTGATGACGCGAGAATGAGATTAGTGGTTACCTGGCCCATATTTCTTTTGAAATTGGGCCAGGGTACCAGGCTATTAACGTCATGGCTTGATGCAACCTCGTACCCAGGGTCTTACCTCCGCTTCCCCGCCCCCGCCCACCGCTGCGGAAAGACCCTGGTACACGCTGGTCACGTGTCGTCTATCAAAATTTTCGACTGTGGGAGTGTCCCCTGCGTATCAATGCTTGACCTCGCTGGAACAGTCGAAGAAATGCATGTATACGTATCTTGTTTTGTTTTCTGGTATTAGATTTTGAAATGAATCGTTAAACCGGTGATACGATTTTAAAATTGAAACAAGTTGTTTTGACAGCTATTGTTTTTAGTTTATAATAAATCGCTGTGTTTATTTAAGTTTACAATGAAGAAAGTTTTTGATGTTCCCACTCGTTTAATTAATAATCGTCAACCTGGGTGCTTAAATTATACAATATATAGTCGATTAATCGATATTTTATTATCATTTTTCTGTTTATATAAACTCCAGTTACTCCGCAAATTTGATCTTTCGTCGCTTGATCATGAAATATGAATACGCCACTACGAAAACTGTTGCCGCTCCTCCATTCGGCAAAGTATATTAAAATATCGAATAATAGTATTAATCAACGTACGACAAATAAACAAAAATAAACAGTACTAAAATAGTAAAATATTTGAAACCAAGATCATTCTATAATGCTACAGCAAGACACTAGACACATTTAATAAGGCAAAGGTGAAATATATGTCGAACCTTTGTTGTCATCTGTCTGCATTTCTGAATGCGCTGTGTTGTTTACTTAAAGAAATAGTACTTTCAGTAGACTTCAAGAAAGCGGGCGAATCTTATCGATTTTTCTGCTTCTTTGCTGTCACAAACTTCTTGTCTGATAAAGAAACCCCCGTTCAAGTTAACTTGTTACGTATCTTTTAGTTTTGATCGTTTTAAACGCAACAACCTAATACCCGCCGCTTTTCGGACTATTAATAATAACACGTCGTATTAAATTATAGTCCCTCGCCAATTGTTTAAAATATAATAGGTACGGATATCGACTAACCTTTTTAAAATGAACTTGAAAATTGGCATTTTATATCAAATATATTTATCAGTTATCATGTTCGTGGATGACTGACCATAATTTTGTCCACCAGTGTGAAGGTATCACCACATTCATCCTCGGATTCATCACCAGATTCATCACCAGATTCATCACCACATTCGCAAAGCAAATATTTCACCTTCAATAATTACTTCAATAATCAACCGATCGGCACACACGATACACCAAATTAAAGCTTATTATTCTATCTTTCCGGCCCAAGATTAACCGCGTTTGTTTCAACAATTTATAGAGGAGAAAAATAACTATATACTAGAAAGTACTCGCTCTTCGGTCTTGGGGGAAAAATTTCGATGGCTTCTTTTAATTTTAACCGGCTTTCCTATATATCAAAATGAAGCTCATTCTATCCTCTTGCTGGCCCAAGAAAAATTAGAAGTGGCCCAGATCTGGTTCAAGAGTTATTCGCTTTTAAAGCGAGACGCCCAAACTGTCAATTACACAGCGCGCTAAAAATAGAACACTTTATTATTAAATTCGTCGGGATGGATTGGGGGAAAGATTTCGATGGGTACTTTTAATTTTAACCGGCTTTCCTATATATCAAAATGAAGCTCATTCTATCCTCTTGCTGGCCCAAGAAAAATTAGAAGTGGCCCAGATCTGATTCAACAGTTATTCGTTTTTAAAGCGAGACGCCCAAACTGTCAATACAGCGCGCCGGAAATAGAAATCTTTATTAATTGTGGTTGCCGACTT
This sequence comes from Paragorgia papillata, assembly GCA_035771165.1. Taxonomy (NCBI): domain Eukaryota; kingdom Metazoa; phylum Cnidaria; class Anthozoa; order Scleralcyonacea; family Coralliidae; genus Paragorgia; species Paragorgia papillata. The sequence continues at coordinate 4,012,111 of JAWNZC010000348.1, forward strand.
AGACATTGGGGGAAATATTTCGATGGCTTTTGTTAATTTTAACCAGCTTTCCTATATATCAAATTGAAGCTCATTATATCGTCTTGCTGGCCCAAGAAAAACTAGAAGTGGCCCAGAACTGGCTCAAGAGTTATTCGCATAAGCCGAAACTGTGAAGGTATCACCACATTCACTTAGGAGAAAAATTTCGATGGGTTCTTTTAATTTTAACCGGCTTTCCTATATATCAAAATGAAGCTCATTCTATCCTCTTGCTGGCCCAAGAAAAATTAGAACTGGCCCAGATCTGGTTCAAGAGTTATTCGCTTTTAAAGCGAGACGCCCAAACTGTCAATTACACAGCGCGCTAAAAATAGAACACTTTATTAACTATATTTCACGACATAGCCTTTGGGGGAAAGATTTCGATGGCTTCGGTTATTTTTAACCGGCTTTCCTATATACGAAATTGAAGCTAAATCTATCTTCTTGCTGGCCCAAGAAAAATTAGAAGTGGCCCAGATCTGGTTCAACAGTTATTCGTTTTTAAAGCGAGACGCCCAAACTGTCAATTACAGCGCGCCGGAAATAGAAATCTTTATTAATTGTGGTTGCCGACTTAGACATTGGGGGAAATATTTCGATGGCTTCTCTTAACTTTAACCAACTTTCCTATATATCAAAATGAAGCTCATTCTATCCTCTTGCTGGCCCAAGAAAAATTAGAAGTGGCCCAGATCTGGTTCAAGAGTTATTCACTTTTAAAGAGGGACGCCGAAACTGTCAATTATACACAGCGCGCTAAAAATAGACCACTTTATTAACTATATTTCACGGCATAGCCTTTGGGGGAAAGATTTAGCGCGCTGTGTAATTGACAGTTTGGGCGTCTCGCTTTAAAAGCGAATAACTCTTGAACCAGATCTGGGCCAGTTCTAATTTTTCTTGGGCCAGCAAGAGGATAGAATGAGCTTCATTTTGATATATAGGAAAGCCGGTTAAAATTAAAAGAACCCATCGAAATTTTCCCCCTAAGTGAATGTGGTGATACCTTCACAGTTTTGGCTTATGCGAATAACTCTTGAACCAATTCTGGGCCACTTCTAGTTTTTCTTGGGCCAGCAAGACGATATAATGAGCTTCAATTTGATATATAGGAAAGCTGGTTAAAATTAACAAAAGCCATCGAAATATTTCCCCCAAGGTCGAAGTCGGCAACCACAATTAATAAAGATTTCTATTTCCGGCGCGCTGTAATTGACAGTTTGGGCGTCTCGCTTTAAAAACGAATAACTGTTGAACCAGATCTGGGCCACTTCTAATTTTTCTTGGGCCAGCAAGAAGATAGATTTAGCTTCAATTTCGTATATAGGAAAGCCGGTTAAAAATAACCGAAGCCATCGAAATCTTTCCCCCAAAGGCTATGTCGTGAAATATAGTTAATAAAGTGTTCTATTTTTAGCGCGCTGTGTAATTGACAGTTTGGGCGTCTCGCTTTAAAAGCGAATAACTCTTGAACCAGATCTGGGCCAGTTCTAATTTTTCTTGGGCCAGCAAGAGGATAGAATGAGCTTCATTTTGATATATAGGAAAGCCGGTTAAAATTAAAAGAACCCATCGAAATTTTTCTCCTAAGTGAATGTGGTGATACCTTCACAGTTTCGGCTTATGCGAATAACTCTTGAGCCAGTTCTGGGCCACTTCTAGTTTTTCTTGGGCCAGCAAGACGATATAATGAGCTTCAATTTGATATATAGGAAAGCTGGTTAAAATTAACAAAAGCCATCGAAATATTTCCCCCAATGTCTAAGTCGGCAACCACAATTAATAAAGATTTCTATTTCCGGCGCGCTGTATTGACAGTTTGGGCGTCTCGCTTTAAAAGCGAATAACTCTTGAACCAGATCTGGGCCACTTCTAATTTTTCTTGGGCCAGCAAGAGGATAGAATGAGCTTCATTTTGATATATAGGAAAGCCGGTTAAAATTAAAAGAAGCCATCGAAATTTTTCCCCCAAGACCGAAGAGCGAGTACTTTCTAGTATATAGTTATTTTTCTCCTCTATAAATTGTTGAAACAAACGCGGTTAATCTTGGGCCGGAAAGATAGAATAATAAGCTTTAATTTGGTGTATCGTGTGTGCCGATCGGTTGATTATTGAAGTAATTATTGAAGGTGAAATATTTGCTTTGCGAATGTGGTGATGAATCTGGTGATGAATCTGGTGATGAATCCGAGGATGAATGTGGTGATACCTTCACACTGGTATTTTGTCCGCATGAGAACTGGTCAAAACAACGCAGCACAGTAAACCTCACAGTGGATAATGAAATGCAAGACTGTTTCAAACTCTCAATTTAAACAATAAAATACGTATGTGTTTCACCTGTACGTTGTTGAATACCACACGTGAAAGCTGCCGTTATATTTAAGTGAATACGTCCAGTTAAAAGCCTCGCGATTCGAATGCTTAAAACGAATATTCTCCCATCAATAAATAACACATGTCGCCAGTGCTACAAAGCCAGCAAAATATTGATCTTTGAGACTTTGGCATTCTTATTAAATTATATCTCGTTTCGGATTGTTTCTCCAAGCTGTTGTGCACCTTTCGTGAGTCGTGACATTTCATCTGGCCAGATGTTTTCCGTTTTGTATAAACACTACTCCGGTTGGTAAATCGAGAAAGTTTTTTGTACCACCCTACCCACACTAAATTTATTTTGTACTGCCCATATTTTGGGAAGCACGTGACCAGCGTGTACCAGGGTCTTTCCGCAGCGGTGGGCGGGGAAGCGGAGGTAAGACCCTGGGTACGAGGTTGGGCTTGATGATCACCGCACATTGCATGGAACGGAAGTAACAAATCGAATTTCAAATTCAAATTTTAAACGGATTAACGGAAGTTAGAACAGCTCGTAAATTGTAAACAATGAATAAATAGTATGGACAAACGATCCCTTGAATTATAAATGTATACAAGCAAGAAAAAAGATCATTAATATTCACTTCCGTTCCAATGTTCCATGCAAATATATGCGGTGATCATCGAACCATACCGAACTATACTTCTGTCTTTATGATTCTGATCTTTCTCGTCTGATTTTCTTCGTAAAACTTCGCACACTTGTTTATCTATGTTATAACATTACACAGAGCATAAATTGTTCCACGTTTATAAACTGTAACAACCGATATGGGGTGATCATCAATCCATGACGTGATTGCTTTCCTCCCTTCTCTCTTTCTTTCTTCCCTCTGCCCAATCTCGAGCCCCATAGTCACCCCCTTTTTAGGGGGTGACTATGGGCTCGAGATTGCCCTTAGCCTGGTACCCTGGCCCAATCAAAGAATATGGGCCAGGTAACCACTAAAGACTTCTGCTTTCCTATTGGTTAAAATTTCGCGCGTTTTTAGTGGCTATGAGTAAAACTGCAATCGTCATAAGTGGATTTAGCCCTGATGACGCGAGAATGAGATTAGTGGTTACCTGGCCCATATTTCTTTTGAAATTGGGCCAGGGTACCAGGCTAGATTGCCCTCTGCCTGGCGAGTTGGCCGAGCGGGGATTGAGTACGAGAACATGACCAAAAGGATCGCAGGCTCTGTGTACGAGATTGTCTTGAAAGTATCTTGAAATCCTCCTTGAATCCTCCTTGTTCGGCTTGTTTTTGGAGCAACAAGAGGCAAGAGCAAGGACACTACTAAACTATACGGTAATTTATATACAATATGTATGTGTGTATGGATGTATATACTGTTTAAAACAAAAAATACATGTTAGAGCTCCCTGTGCCGGAGGTCCGGATTTGTGGTAATAATTCCATGTCCTACATAACCCAAGTACTTCATGAAAGCCTTACCCCAACACACAACCTAACCTAAGGATGGCAATTCGTGTAAATAGGACATGGACGTATAACCGGATTTGTCTCCTTATTTAACCGCTGACAAAATGATGTCTGATTGCGGTCACCCATAACGCACGTGATATAGTCAGACATGCAAAACGTGCTGCGTCGACTAAACTCTGGGCCTCTCTCCTCCGCAATATCGGATGCGTAATTTTCACTGATGGTAATTTTCCGTTGGACTAGTTTCGCCCGCACTACTTATGTCCAGCTGACGCCTCCGAGCATCTCCGACGACCCCCGAATGTGCCCGAAACCTCCAATCCGAAATTTATGCCTCTGCGGAGGAGAGAGACTTTGGGCAGTTTGCCACGTTTTACTTTAAATACTATATATCAAACATATCAAATCAATGCAGGGGTACTGATATTTAAATCTTTTCGAGTAGTAATTGTCTTACGTGAACTTGTTGTTATACGGCAAATCAATATATAGTCGCTATATGCAATATCACCAATATGAAGCTTAATCACTTGCCGTTATATATATAGCTCGTACCTTATACAATCGTCATAAAGAGCAATGACGTCGGAATACACGGTCTGTTACTTACTATGTGTGTAGAAAACAAACATTGGTAAAGATAACCAATTACCACTTGGCGTGTCAATGATCTATTTCGATGACTTATACAACTGAGCTACTGTCTGACAATACATTTATCACACTAAGCCTTAATACCAGTCCAAATTAATAGGTACAGGTAGAAAATGCATTGCATGACTGCATACAGCTGGGTAACTGCCATCTGATTGCAAATAATAAAGGACGTTTCTCCAACATGTATTTAAACGGATCTATAGTGACCTTTTAATTATTCTAAACTTTAGAAATGCACCGTTACAGCTTCCACCACATAAAGAAAACCCGATTTGATCCCAACATATATACAGATCGGCGTGTCGACAAACTTGGATATAGCCGTCGCACGTTTTCCCACCTATAGCCTTTGGCACTGAATTCAACTGATGAGGCAACCAGAAAAACTTTAATCAGTGCGGGCTGGTTTACAAGCATTTCTACTGGTTGATTCGTCTACGTACAGGTATATGTGTGAAATACAGGTTTCACGGCTCTTGTATTGATCCGAATTGCTCTGATACGGTCGCCATGCATTAAATACTTAACGAATAAAAATACGTACCATTCCCAAATATCAATAGAAATTGCAAGAATACCAATGACGCTTTCATCATCACGGTTGATTTACTGGATATTAGCGGTGTTCAAAATACCTAACCAATACATAGATTGATTCGAAAAGATCCAAACTGGCTCAGACGATGCTGGCCAAGACAATTATATGCAAAATAAGTATTAACGATAATATATTCAGTTATTTTGTCAAATGTCAATATCTCGTGATCTGCTTATTCATGTGAAACACGCAGACGAAGGGTTGTCCGTTCGACAAATGGCCAACATGGCTAGAATATTGCATAACATGGGTTATCTCAACTTTTAAGCCATGCAGTGGTGATCTGACACACTTACGTTCTGGTCGTGTCGGCTAGAGTTCAGCGACACAGCCAATAAGTGCAGGTAGATATAATATCCAGCCACCTGTCGCTGACCTCTAGCAACAAGTCAACAGCGTAATTAATATAATTGTGTCTCCGATTGTATTCATGCAGGTAGTACCGTGTAGCTAGTGTAGGCAATGTTTTAGATATAGCAAAACGAAAAAAAATAGTGAAGTACCGAGATTTTTATCAAGGAAATGCTGACGTTTCGAGTCATTCATCGGAATGAATTTTCAATTCCAGTACTGAGCCCTTCAATTAAGGCCCCGTTTTTATCCTCATGGGAATAAACTGAACAATGTGAATCCGGATACTTTTGCTCTGGAGGAAAACATACTCCAAATACAATAGCTGCTAATGAGATTTTTTTGTTAAAGTTCCTCCAACATCAAGTACATGCAAACAAAGAATGGCAGGGACCGCGCGCTGACGTCTGCGAAGGAGGCTAACAAAGAATAGCTTCTTTAATTTGTTTCACTGATCAACTGAATTTTACCGACCAATCAATTTACTAATAAGTTATAGTTTTCCATGCAAACTAGTTCCTCGTCAGTTTGGCCTGGTTTTGCCGACAAGTTGATCAGCGCGTGAGGGGGGGGGGGGGGGGGGGAGACCCTTCCCACGCGATTGGTCGTGTTCAGTAAGCCATCACATATACTCAAACGCTGACCTTGGCAACGTTAAGTGTAGGTTCTTCATTAATTAATTTTACCATAAAGACTTTTATGTGCTATCGTTTGATAGGAATGCTACATGGATATTGCCGGAACTCTTTTTCTTCCTACTAAGTGTTTGTTCAATTCTTACATTAATTACTGCTGTTTCCTATAAATGCAGCAGTGATCTCATCCGCTCATCGTGTGTATATATATATTGTTTCAGTATCGAAGCGGGGTAATACGCATATACGTCATTGCGTGGTGAGAATCAGTCACGGTGCACCAGCAGTGCTTATATTTAATAGTTTGTCAATCTAGCATACGGAATTAATAATGGCAGGTTCTATCCCTTCTTTATCAGTCAGTCACTTTCAAAATCTACCCACAATGTACAAGAACACCTTGATCAAACGGCAAAGCTGTACAATTTTTTGTCCAACTCCAAAAGCAAAGGAGCAAAGAACTTACAACATGTCTCACGGTCTCGCTCCAATAGTAGCGGAAGCAAAATGTGCAAAAATGCAACATTGCATCGTGGACAGGTCACGTGTGTGACCTGTTCATGATGCAATGCAACGGGATTCGGCCTACCACAGTAGCCCGAGTAATTAAGGACAAACATCGATGTTTATAGTCGAAACGATATAATTGTTTAGAATGCAAATTGTGCTGTTAATTGCTGGGCTAGCTTGAGCTCTCGATTCATTTCTCTCCACTCTATGAGGTGAGAAGTGGTTAGATCAAGGAGAGCTGCATGCAAGTTCAAACTCATCAGATCTATATACCGCTCAATAATAAGGAATTGATCGAATGAGACAGAATATGCATGGATTAAGAATTATATAGACAGAGGTGAGTCTGAGAAAGCCTTGTCGGCCATAACTAAACTGTTCTCGGCCCTAGAGATGCATTAAACGTCAACCACCTAGGGCATTTTGCCTCCACGTTGGGAGGTCGGCTGACCTTTTTGGAGGCAAAATTCCCTGGGTACGAGGTTGGCTGTGCATGTTACTACAGAAGCAGAAGGAAAGCGGAGTTGGAGGGAACCTGTGGTGTTTGGGAGAGTCAAACATTGAAGGACTTTACGTCTTCAGAGGTAAATAACACTTGCCAAGGTCTGCACATGTGCGAATACCAAATTCAATAACTACATGCATGTCTTAGTATTCATTCAACATATATACTGCTGGGTAAAATTTGTGAAATCTGCTCGAAATACCAGAAACCATTTTATATCAGCTTTCGGTGTTAACATCAATCGTCCAATATTTTTTTTCATTATGCGTACGATTGACGTAATTCGTCCAATAATTATATATATTTTTTGTTTAAAGCATTATCAATAATGGGACAGGTTAACTTGTTATGCAAAATATTCATTTCCTGTTGCTTGCCGAAACAAAATTAACAACAACAGTATAATTTATAAACTGTGCGCTTTGCTAATAAAAGCTACCAACCACCACTCAATCTATTTATTTATTTATTTATTTATTTATTTATTTATTCAATTATTTATCTATATACAGTTGATTTTTGCAACTTTGCAATTCAAATGAGATGTTGAATAGAAACCTTCAATCGTCAATAAAAGTAATAATTCAAGTAAAATAATTATATTTTAAATCAATATCTTAGGGCGCTTTCCAATTGACAAGGTTAGACCGATCAGTCCGGCCAGAATGGACTTGCTTTTGATTAGGACCAAATTTTCCAGTCAGACCATCCTAGGTCTCAAACGAATCGTGTTCCATTTAACCGGACTGACCGGTCTAACCGTGTAAATGAAAGCCCCCTTAGAGAACCAGCGAGCCCTTTTCTTGGACTTGGATATCTGCCTTAGTATATTTTTAACTACCCTGCAAGTCAGAGCCCGTCCGCCCTACGCAGGCTTCAGGGGAAAGTGGGCTCTGCCAACAAACTCGATATTTCTTTTAGAGCATGCGTGAACGGTTGCCAAGATACTATTTTGGGCCCAGGCTCTAACGCGTTACTTGCTATTTTCCTGCTTGCGGGTGCTCATAAACTAACTCGCCCCAAACTTGGGGTGAGGATCGAGTTTGATGGCAGAGCCCACTTTCCACCGAAGCCTGCGTAGGTCGGAAAGGGGCTCTGACTCGCAGGGTATTTTTAACGAGCTCAATATTGATTTCCAGTTTTACTCAAGTATGGAATTTACAATGAACTAGATTCTAGAATGCACTCGCGATGAAGATTTCTTCGTTTGGCTACGTGCAGTGCATATCTGGCAGTAGAAGTCCTAAAAGTAACAAACAAAATATAAAAACATTGCACTAACAGCACTCTACATACAAACAAACAACCGCTATTACCATTTTACGTTGCGTCATTACACAATCCAGTATCATCAAGAGATCTTAAAGTGCATATAAACCCTAAACTTTCTAACTCTCCCAACTCACTCTCGTGTTTGCAGCAGGCTACATAAACACGGGCGGCCATTTTCTATTTCTTAAGTAACGAAAACAATAAACGTTTTCTAAAATATATCAATCTTGTTAAACGTGAAGATAGACAGAAAATATAGAGTATAACATGAGTATAATAAATACAACAAATCAATATCAAAAAGTTAAATACCTGATCTTTGTTTGCCAAGCAATCGATGTGAAAGACATGTTTACAAAAAAACACCACGGTCCGACATGCTTGACGTATGTCTACGTTGAGAAAGAAAAACAAACGATCTAGCAATATGAATGTACAAAAAGCGGAGATAGGAACCTGGGTATGAAGTTGATATTAAGATTACATGAAAATCTGTATTTTATTGTGTGTGAATGAAGTAAAAAACGTATTAAAACGTACCCGATACCATTATATTGCCGTGACAGCCAGAGCATTTACTATGTTCTATAATACAAACAAAACAACAATTTCAAAGTAACTTATTTATGTAATGCTTTAACCGGATCGCTACAAAACCAGACCTCAAATTACAGATGGCGATGTGTTGAAAAGTTTACGAAATATATAGTATGCAAGTCTATACATGTATATAAGTTTAAACAATTATTTGAAGTATATAAGTCTGTATAAGTAGATAGGTCAATAGAGCTTACTTCGGGGACGAGTTTTGGAACTTGGACGGGGGAGCCGCCCCCAATATTTCCAACAAGGGGCTAAGTCCCCCCCTCCAATATCTCCTAAGATGGGGCTAAGAAAGACCTAAAAATTGCTGGGGGGGGGGGGGGGGGGGGTGGTCAAAATACACTTTATCATTTATTGACGAATGAGCCCCTCCAATATAGAACATCTTCCGCCGCCACTGATTTGAAGCAAAACCTTCTTCTTCTTCATGCAATTAACCATAGAGTTGATGTTCGCGGGCATAGATATGTTTTTTGGCCGGACTCAGGCTCATTTTAGCCAGAGCCGAAGGCGAGGGTTAAAATTAGCTCTGAGAAGGGCCAAAAACATATTTGTGCCCAAGAACATCAACTGTATTACTATTAAGCCCTAATCAAACGAGAACGCAAGTCATCGCAAGTTGGCAGTCCCGCTATCGCAGCCAGCCGCTCTGAATAGTTTCCCGAAAATATCATGTACCGTGATAAAGTTAAAACTTGTTTAAAACACTCATGCATGAAACCTTTATTTTGTTAATTTGGGTGTTTGAACGACCGCCACAGAAATTTCTGACTGCCAACTTGCGATGACTTGCGTTCTCGTTTGATTAGGGCTTTATAATAATTTTAGTGGGCATTTAGAAGAAAATCAAAGACATTATACGATAAACAATAGTCAATCGAGATATGGTCTGGAAACACGGCAAACTTCAAAGCGCCTATAATGAGCTGTGATTTTATGTTGAACCGTACCTTATACCGTGCACATCCTTTGTTTTAGGTTTATTAATATATAAATAGCACGGTTGAGTGATTGAACTGAAACCTTGCTATTGGACAATTCACTCATTATACTAAAATACAATGTGTTCAGTGACCGTGCACCGTGCTAGACCAAAGACTTTAGCTGAGTTTCCAGACCATATGTCGATTGACTATGGATAAACAGTAACTTTAACAGCGCCACCTTTGCGTCGGCGTGTATTTCATTGCAACATGAAATATTTACATAACTCATAACTTGCATGTAACTTGGCAGAAAAACGCAACATTTGTCATCAAAACAATCTTTGCTCCAAAGTATTGACAAGAGAAGTATACAATTCCATAAACAACAAACCAATAGTGATGTAGAACTGTTAAAACTGATAGGCTCAGATCAGCGGGTAAAATAAAGCCCGCTTAATTCTCTATTTCAGCCCGCAAAATACACCACAATGCCCGATAAAATTATTATTAATATACATTATACGATAGTGTAAACTGTAAAGTCACTGACAAAATTTCAACGGAATATTACTTATTATTATATAGATGCAAGTGTTTTACTAGAGAATATGCAGTGTCGTATTTTCAATATCCTCACTAGTGAAGATATCGATGACGTCATTAAGAATTTTACCTCTTTTTGCATTGAATCTATATAATAAAAAGAAAATTACACGCTGGCTTGAAGATATGAATTTTATCTTCTCGTGGTAAAAACGGATATTTTACTCGTAAAATATTGTTTTCACCACTCGAAGATAAAATCCATATCTTCGCACCACCGTGTAATATCCTCTATATAAGTTTTGGAAATATTAATGATTTTGTAACTGGAAATTTGTCAAATTAAAAAAGGCATTGTCGCAAATATCTTCGAGCTATGTCACTTGTGACCATTACAAAGTTGCCATGAAATACGTTTTGTAGACGGTTTTTTATAACTCAAAAATCGATACTCAAATAATTTTTAATTGAAATAAGGATTTAAATATAAAGCTAGATCACAGGGAGCTCTAACATGTATTTTTTATTTTAAACAGTATATACATCCATACACATGCACATACATGTTATACATAAATTACCGTATAGTTTAGTAGTGTCTTGCCCTTGCCTCTTGTTGTTCCAAAAACAGGCCGAACGAGAAAATGACCAAAAGGATCGCAGGCTCTGGGTACGAGATCGTCTTGAATCCTTCTTGAATCCTTGATTCGGCTTGTTTTTGGAGCAACAAGAGGAAAGAGCAAGGACACTACTAAACTATACGGTAATTTATATATAATATGTATGTGTGTATGGATGTATGTATGTACTGTTTAAAACAAAAAATACATGTTAGAGCTCCCTGTGGCTAGATCAAAAGCTTAGGTTCTTCTGCTTTTTTAAAGATATAGAAAGTCGGAAAATGTCTCACTGTCATCGAAAGTAGATCTCCAAAGTTTTTTAACGCTTATAATTCTTGAACAACGCCAAATTTCTCAACAAAACGTTTTCAAGATATACTTCAATATAGCATGCAATGTTTTTTGACGTCGCATTTCACTTTTATAAGGTGAAGTTGAATTGCTGCAACATTGTTGCGTTGCAAGTTGAATAGCGTTGTTGCACGTATTACGACCCACCTTAAACAATACATTGTCACGCAACAATGATTTTGTTTTTTTCAACAAATGTTTTCAACTTGCAACAAAATCATTGTTGTGTGACAATATTTAAGGTGGGTGGTAATACGTGCAAGAACGCTTTTCAACAAAACAACGCAACAAAGTTGTGTTGCAAGTTGAAGAAAAATGTTGCCCGTATTACCTCATCTTTAAATTTTTAATTTCTTGTATTACTCTCATCGAATCTTACCAGTCACAATGACACCTTTTTGTCTTGTTCTTGTAGCTCTTTGCATTAACGATACACTTGAAAAAAAAATTTAAAAAATATTACTTCTTTGCAATTTCACTATTGCCTGTGTATGCCTGGAAATTAATATCGTACTGGACGAAATATCGTTGGCTTCGTAACATTATCAAGGCGAAAATTATCCTTACTATTCAAGATGGCGTATGTCGTAAATTCCTATTTAATCAAAATTTCTATACGTAGACCTGCCACACGTAGACCTGCCACAAGTCGACCCACCCCATAATATTGATTGAGAGAGGCGAATTTTCGCATTAGCAAAAATTAAAATCAGCACGCCTCTTGTCATGTAATCACGCACTTTCACGGCGATTTCAAAACCAAAACATTCTCCTCATCTCGTCTAAAAATACATCTTTCACAAATGGGTAAGCTTCGACTTATTACCTCTGTATCTCTCGTCTCTTCATATAACCAATTCAAAAGGAATGCTTTATCGCTGCAACGCCAGTAATGTCATTATCAAAGAAAACAAAATAAGAACACTAACCTATCTTTCACAAGTATCTTTTTACATCCCTCGCGTAGAGAAATCTGAAATATTAGATTCACAGAGTTTACAATAATCATATATAGGTATTTTTAAATAAGTATGCCCACGAGCGTTTAGAATGCTCATGTTCCAAATCTGGATTCTTGTGGCAACATTCTCAGTTACCAAACGTTTGTGCACGCGTGCGTTTGCAGGACTAAATACTTACAAGAAATGAGGAAAACTGTAGCAACAAGAAAGTATAATACAAGTTATATTTTGCAAATACTGGCTACCGCCACACTTCAGTTGTAATTTTGTATTTAAAAAAACCGTCGGCCTTCACATAACGTAATAGTGTTGACCGCCCTTTCTAATGTACGATCAGTGAGCCACAGCATTCCTTGTGGTCAAATGGATCGTTTTCACTCACGTGATCGGTGGCCCCGTTGGGGTGGTGAGACAATACGAAATGTTTGAATAAGAATAAAGTTAAATTCCCATAAGATAAAGATTGTGCACCAATATGACCGTCATTTCATTGTTTCTGTGCACCAATATGGCCGTCGTGACATCAGATGAAAACCAAGAATAGTTGAGCATCTAACCGATGGTGAGGGGAATATGGGTTCAATCACCGACTAGGGCTCGGAGAGCTTTTCTGAGTAAACAACTTGAAAGCGTACACATTCAAACCATGGTCCATACTATATTCGTCTCACTGCTTACAGTACAGTTCATTAACTGAAAACTGATTTCCTTCAAATTACTGACCTGTAAGTTATAGTCTTGTAAAATTTTCACAAGAGAATCCCGTAGTCCTGGAATTTCCATATCAGAAGGGATTTTCTAAAATTATTTATACACATAAATATTCAGAATATATCTTTGTAGATTTACTGCTTTAATTAACCCTTTAACAGGCAATCACATTTCTGTCCATACTTATATATTTTACTCTTGCTAACGCCAGACGATTTTACTTGTCAACTGGGTACCTCTTGCAGAAACTTGCGTGTTAAAGGGCATATGACTCGAAAATTAAGTTTGTCTTATTGAAACGAACATTTAAAATGATAAAATAACATCTTTTGCAGTTTTTGGTTTACTTGCTTCGTTTTTGAGATATTCCAGTTCGTTTGATATGCAAATGACACAACTTTTTACGTCACACGTGCATAATGAGTATTATGAGTTACCGAGAGGTTACATATCTTTGCTATTGTGAAACGAAATCACTTGGAATTCTACATGTTTGGTGTTGTGGGTAGAAACACGCACATGCTTCCTTTGAGTTAAGCCCATGTTTTCATAATACCAAAGATATGTAACGTTTTCTGATAACTCATTATGCACATGTGACGTAAAATGTTGTGTATTTGCATAATATCAAACAAGCTGGAATATCTCAAAAACGAAGCAAGGAAGCCAAAAACTGCAAAGATGTTATTTTATCATTTTAATGTTCTTTTCAATAAGACAAACTTAATTTTCGAGTCATATGCCCTTTAAAGGGTTAATTGAAAACCATGCTTAACTTAGGTTGGCACTATACAACTATTTATTATATAGATGCAAGTGTTTTACTAGAGAATATGCAGTGTCGTATTTTCCATATCCTCACTAGTGAAGATATCGATGACGTCATTAAGAATTTTACCTCTTTTTGCATTGAATCTATATAATAAAAAGAAAATTACACGCTGGCTTGAAGATATGAATTTTATCTTCTCGTGGTAAAAACGATATTTTACTCATTCGCTACGCTCATTCGTAAAATATTGTTTTCACCACTCGAAGATAAAATCCATATCTTCGCACCACCGTGTAATATCCTCTATGTATGTGGGCTTGGGTTATTCGTATAAGCACACAAAACAATTTGATTAGTGTACTTGATAACAATGAAATTGAGAATATTTTTACCTTGATCAGTTTTATGGGGTCAACATGCGTTCCAATATTATGCAACAATCCAGTAATAAACGCTAAAATTAAACACCGATATTATAAAATCTCCCACAAGTTCAAAATTAAATTAACATTATAAAGAGCCATAATTGCAATACCAGTACGAGTGTAACAGCTATGCACATTAACACTTTGAAGTCTGACGAGTCTTTAAGGTTTATTCTGGCTAACGCCAGAGTGTTAAAGTGTTAAAGGGAGGGCGCCTTTACTTCAAGTAATCTTTGAAAGATCCCAGTGTATATAGTCCAAATCACATGATCCAAATTGACGGTACCGAAAAAGTTGGCGGCGGTACATTTAACTACAATGCTTTGCGACTTCAAATCTTAAATAACAACTAAACATTGTTTATCATGCTAAGATGGATTAAGTAAGCAAGAACTTCATCCCCCCCAACGTTGATCGTTTTAAAACCATATCTTCCAATAATTATACAAGAAACAATATTTACTGCACGCAAAGGATTGTGGTTAAATGTACAAGTCGCCATCTCTTTCGGTACGGTCAATTGTTAATCCAACAAACCGAAATCATTTCATACGATCTAACTAATAATCATAACAACAACAACAACAATAACAACAACAACAACAACAACAACAACAACAACAGCAACAACAACAACAACAACAACAAAATAATGATAATAATGATAAGGATGACGACGATGATCGACGATGACGATGATGATGATGATGATGATGATGATCCTTCTCCTAACATGACTCGTTTTTTTACAACTCGATAAAAACACGGTTTTGGTCTGGAATTGTAGCGTACCTGGTTTATCTAATGAATATGTTATCAGGTCTTCCCACAATTCTTCGTCGTCCTTCTCCTTGGCGAACACAATGGCCTAAAAATGCAAAATTTCTTTTTATATAAACAAAGTGCGTAATATGCAGCTGTAACGCTGATTTTTCAATAAAACTCAAGTATTTTGTGGAAGCCAATTAATCGTGTAACATCGCGGGATTTAGACTAAAAAATAACGTATAGGAACACCACAAAGGTATTGATTTGAAACCTGCCTAAACAGTTATCCTATAACAACGACCTATTTGCACTAAAAGAAATATCCGTATTTAAAGTGCTTATGAAATTAAATTTTCGCTAATTTCTTTATTTTATAACATAAAAATATAGAAATCGCTGATATTGCTACATGTGCTCACTTTGTTTTTACGTGTTTAGAAAGTGCTTTATTTTTATATTTAAACTTGCCAAACCGTAGCATTTCTTAAGTCGAAATGTCAGCAAGGACTGAGACGAGTAACAATACCTGTGACGTCAAAAGGTGGATCAAAACTAAACAAATTTATGATAATGATCCACCGTGTGACGTCAAATAGTTGTTGTGACCGCGTTATTGTGTTGACGTTTCACGGCCCTAGCTATCAACTTTGAACTGAAAAATAAAGTGTTTTCCAAAGACGTAAATATTAAATGAACATATGTACGAATATCAGAATTTTCTATATTTTTATATCAAATAATATAAAAAGCAAAAATTAATTTCATAAGCACTTTAATTTCGTACAATAGTGAACAATCATATACCTTTTCAACATTAGCTTCCTTTTCAATAATAAGATGCAGAGCTTCTTTGTTGTTTCCCATGCGGCCTGAAGAAAATAAAGCAATATAGTTTCAGGGCGGAGTCTTCTTCGTGTTGACGGTTTTTAATTAAAATAATCATGCATAGAATGTCCTAGTAATTCATTGTTTAAAATGTTTCCACTGCACAAGAGTTTGAGTTTAGATAAAAAACAGCTTTAACTGGACTTCAACAAAGCGTAAAATGTCGCGCGTTGGACTTTTTTATTGTACATATTAAATAGTTTTCTTCTTCGTTCCACATGAAAACTCACAAGACAAAAGAAAAACGTCTAACGAGCGACATTTTACACCTAGTAAAAATCTAGCTGTGGAAAACAACTAAACTTTGCACAAAAAATGTAACTATTATTTGAATGAATTATATAGGGCGTGAAACTTAACTATGCAAAGTGCCTTATAGTTGATATTTTTGAGTGTCGTTATGAGGTGTTTCGAAAAGTCTCTTTCGTTGCGAGTTCAACTTACCTAGTAAAAATACCATTTCTTCAACCAAGTCTCTCTGCTTGCACTCATTCAATGCCTGTTATAGTTAAACAATAATCATTGAAATTCTGTCCAAACTCATGAATAATTCATGCTGAAAGCCCAAATAAACAGTTATAATCGTGGCGTGTCTTGATCGCTGACCAAAATAGAACTGGATTGCGGGCCCCAGAGTTTCACTCTTAAGTCTTAACGATATTGTAATCTAAAAATCCTGGCGAAAACCCCTGCATTTTATGTCTTTAAAACCGCCATTTTGTGTCGTAAGACAACTGAAATTTGATGTAGTACAGCGGAACTTTGTTTTCGATTTCGACACATCGTCATGATGTGTTGTGACGTAAAATGGAAACGAAAATGGCGCTATACAAGTCACCCTGCAGACTCATAAAAACGGTAACTGACCAATTACAGCGTGCATAACATGCAACTTATTTTATAATACATCAAAAATCGATGCTACAATACATTAAAAACAGAAACAACAGTAACTTGTAACTTACTTTTTGAAGAGGATAGTAATTGCTTTTCTTAAGAAACGGAAGCAATTTTGGCCGATCAAACTCGGCATAAAGCGCAACCTAAAGACAAGAAAAAAGTCGCCAAAATCAAAATAGTATAGCCGTAGTGCAAATAGTAGTTCCTTATGCTCGAACCTGACCCACTAGCGATTTAGTAAAATCCACGAATATGAAGTCGCCCGCCAAAACGATGCGTGCGCACGATCGTGCAACTCGTCTACAGCTAACTGGAAAATATTAATGATATTAAGTCAGCCCTCACAGGCTCTAGACGAAACGTCAGTGTTTTGTTGGTATCATTTCATTTTTTGGATATTCAAAACACTGTCTACAGCCCTACACTCTACTTCTGTACACTCAATAACACACACGGACATTTAATGTCGAAAGCAAGTTGACAGTACCTGAATCTCATGAAAATCCATTCCCAACTCAGGATCTTTTTGGAAAACAGCATCCAAGTACTGCACAAAAACAATATAAACACAAAACATTATTATTGACTGTATGTAATCAATGCACTTCACTATTTCAGAATGAAGTAGTATATACCAATAGTGCATCATAAAATTGAGATTTGATTAATAATAACAACAACGACATGCATTCAATACAATACATGCAATGACAACCACTGCATGATAAAACTATAGGCACAATCAAAATAATACAGTGTTCATACATGTAGATTGCATTTTTAGTTGGCATATATAGGACGTAGTTATCAAATTAGACAATCGAAACATTCTGTCTGCTGCATTAATATTTAGGAATTGCTGTCGGAAAAACTTAATCGACGTCGTTTTATCCGTAGGAAAGTTTACTCCTTATGTCAGGCGCTATGCAGGCGCTAATGCATGATTCTCAAATCCATATAAACTTCGCCATTTTACATATTAAGTGAACAAAATTCGGAGTAATTAATCGTGTTTACCATGTGCAAAAGTTGAGGTCGTGGAGTCAACTGTCGTACGACATCTTCTACCTACAATAAAATAAAATAGCCCTGTCAGTACAGTGAAGTGAAGTGAAGTGCAGTGCAGTGCCGTGCCGTGCCGTGCCGTGCCGTGCCGTGCCGTGCCGTGCCGTGCAGTACAAAACAACACAACACAACACAACACAACACAACACAACACAACACAACACAACACAACACAACACAAAACAACACAACACAAAACAACACAACACAACACAAAACAATTAAACAAAACACAACAAAAACAAAACAAAACAAAACAAAACAAAACACACAACACAACAAAACAAAACAAAACAAAACAAAACAAATACAAAACAAATTACAGTAAAAACAAAAAGAACCAAATACCGCATACACGAAAATATATAAATACTCTAAAGTACATGCAAGAACATATAAAGCTAGACTAAATATACGCAAAACATTCTTGGTAATATTTTGGCACCCACCGAAACTTTCTCGACGTTGTTGATCAGCATTGCAACCGCCCTCTATATAAGAACATCAAATGACAGACAGACTAAAACAATAACTTAGACTCAAGAAGAATTAAATTAAGATATTATTATTATAATAGCAGATAATTACGACAATAAACGATATATACTGTACCTCTGTGTTAAAGTCCATTAACATTACAATTTTATCTTGAATAGAATCAAGCAAGTTGTGCTTATGAATCAACTCAAATACTCCATCATATTTCAGTCTGTAAACCAAAAAACATAAATTTTAACTTATGTTTTTGAAAAACATTCGAGTTGCTACGGGACGGTAAAAAAGATAGTATATGCACGGGTACTACGTTGAACTTTGTTCTATCCAAAACAACGTCTACACTTTTTAATAGAAAGCATCTTATATAGCTCTGCAGTTGTATAGAACATCTATAATATTATACTTACTCCAGATAAATTGCTAAACTCTTATCATAGCTTCCTTGTGAAGTGTACCTGAGAAACACAAAACGGCTTTACATCAATATTATCCTCAGAGTTTCCTCCACGTAACGCAAAAATAAAATATAATGAACATCCCACAGTGCAACCGGAAAACCAAAACCGAATTCCCTCTCAGATGAACAACTCTCCGTTTGATAATAGCAAAGATATATAACCTTTCCCAGTAAGTCATTATGCACGTTGTGATGTCACTGGTTAGTTTCGCATATAAAACAGACTGAAATATCTCAACAACGAAGCAAGGAAACAAAAAAAACTGCAAAAGATGTTACTCTGTCACTTCAAAGTTACTTTCAAATAAGACAAACTTAATTTTCGTTTCATAAGCACTTTAACCAGTATTTAGAAATCATAGGAAGATTACTGTCAAATTTAACAAACTTTAATTCGATTTTCTCTAAAATATAAATTCGTTTGAGAAGCTCAATCTATATCCAACACTCGTCAGTGTTCATCCTCCGATTTCTAAATACAGCCAAGCTGGTTGAAAAACCTCAGCTTCGCCTCGTATTTTCAACCTGCTTGGCTGTATTTAGAAATCGGAGGAAGAACATTAACTCGTGTTGGATATATTACTTCAAAAACTCATTAATAATTCATGAGAAAAAATACA
The DNA here is from genome assembly GCA_035771165.1 of Paragorgia papillata. Taxonomy (NCBI): domain Eukaryota; kingdom Metazoa; phylum Cnidaria; class Anthozoa; order Scleralcyonacea; family Coralliidae; genus Paragorgia; species Paragorgia papillata. Next base: position 4,031,578 of record JAWNZC010000348.1, read on the forward strand.
ACAAACGAAATCAGTACCATGTTAATGATTTATATGTGATAAAATTTTACTTTACAGCATGTTTCCGCACCTTACCTTCAATAGAAAACTTTACTCAGAAATTAGTTTTTAGTTCCCATGCATCAAAGCTAAAGCAAACTGTGGCCTAAACTTGGCAATAACTATACCTCGGTATACTTGCCTACAATACTTGAAAATGGATGCTGTAAATCAGTGTTGTGAAATTTATTTTTAATTTGAGACCTAGAATAAAACCCCGATTGCCCATCAGATAGAATATGCAGTAACTTAATTCTAATGCAAACAACTCACAGTTCTCCTAAACATTGTAACAAGATTGGATCTTTTGGATTATCCAGAAGTCGATCCTAAAAAGCAAACAAAAACTAACTTTAATGATTAACAACGTGATAATCTAGAGCACCAGGTATACAGTATTAATAGCAGTTATACATATCGCTACAAAAAGTTACGGAATAATTCTAAAAAAAAGAAGTTATGGTGTCAATTTTTTGAATTAAAATTAACTGCTCGAAATTAAAGGACATTGGCAATAAAAATTAAGTTTGTTTAATTTGAAAGAACTTGCAAAATTGTAATGGCAGATCTTTTCCAACTTTCTTCGTTTTCAAGATATTCCAGTTTGTTTGATATGTAAATTAGATGGTTTCTGACGTCAGGAGCAGGGTACAGTATTTTCACACGTAGCAAAATCAGTTATATCTCTAAGTTTGTTTAACGACATAACTTTAAACTGTGCACATAAAAACGTCTTGTGACACTAAACATTTTATGTTGAGCAATCATAGAGGTGTAATTGATTTTGTAATGTGTGAAAATACTGTACCCTACTCCTGACGTCAGAGATAATCTCATTTACATATCAAACAAACTGAAATATTTTTAAAACGAAGAAAGATACA